>CM030833.1:0-422500 GCA_018105865.1 Metaphire vulgaris | reverse complement strand
AACTCCCTACAGATACTCAAAAGCTCTTAAAATATCTCTTCAGATCTCAGAAAAAAATTGGAAAAACCGAGAGGGGGGATAGAAACAGCCTGTAAAGTTGCTCCGGCGACATTTGTGTCAATGAGGAACAACAGAAGCAACTGTCTCTCCTTTTCCTGTTCGTTGCTTCTCCTTTACAACCGTTTGTTGTCGTCTTCGCTGACTTTTTCACTTTATTCATCGAAATTCAACGATTCTTTGACCCTCGCATCGCTTACAGGGGCAGTCGCTCCCCATTCGGTTTCTCCCAGTGTTTTCTGAGACCTGATGAGAATTTGTCGAGCGTTTTAGGCTCCTCGTAGCGGGTTCATTTACACATGTTTGGCATATTTTGCAACGGACTTTCTCATGAGAGTGTCTCAGTTGATAAAAGGATGTCGCCGGTTTAGACCAACGCAAAGACAACGAATTAATATAAAGTCGCCCAAATATTGAATAAACTTTCGATTGCAATATGCAGAGAAGAAGGAGGAGGAGAAGAAGAAGAAAAAGAAGAAGAAGGGGAAGAGGAGGAGGAGGAGGAGGAGGAGGAGGAGGAGGAGGAGGAATAAAGAAGAGAACGCTTCTGTAGGAACTCACCTGCAGAATATCGCAGTTAATCTTTTGTTCGATTGTCATTAAACTGAAGAGATTTCGTTCTTAACAGGGCGAAGATATAGCACAGCACAGGAACAGCCATTGGATATTATGGTTTATGGCGTTATCTGGAGAGATATCTTCTCTTCTGCTTAGATAGGGACTGGACTGTCACCGCAGACACTCGGCCATTCATCTCTAAGCCCCCCTTAATCCGTATTTACGATCGGCTTTCTACAAGGACCATCGGTCCAACTTCTCTCGATCTGTAAGAACTCTCGACAGTTTATGAATAGTAGTTGGACGTCATCTTCTGTCCATTTCCGTTGTCCGTGTAATAACTGGACGATAGGGGCCTACTGTTCATTCGTCCGGGTATTAGGAGGATAGCGACCGAGTGAATGGAATTCTTCGCCGAATGAGACGACGGCCATTTGGCGACTTGTATCTTGGGATTGGCTGAATGATTATAATTAGGAAATCCGGCGTCTTAGTCCGTTCGATGGATTTCTCCTGGAGTGTTTTCCTGGCGACGGCGCTTTGTTTGAATGGATCGTCGGATCCGGGTGAAGGGTAAAGTCCTCCGCTCAATTTCAATTACTCCGAGGAACTTAAAGAGGTCACAGACGTCAAGGAAACTTCAAAATCATCCGGAGATTATTCTGAAGACGTTTTAAGGAAGACAGTTGCGCTGCTGCAAAAGTACATTCCTCGTCTAATAACAGTCTCTATTAGAACTGTCTTAGGCAAAACTCTATCTTTCTCTCTCTCTCCCTCCCTCCCTCTCTCCTCTCTCTCTCTCTCTCTCTCTCTCTCTCTCTCTCTCTCTCTCTCTCTCTCTCTCTCTCTCTGTCTCTCTCTCTCTCTCCTTCCCTAGCATCGGAGCTGACAGCAGACGCAGACTGCTTATGAGACTGAAGCCGTAAAGCAAAGGGTTTGTTGCCCAGCGGCGGCATCAGAGCCCCTCCTTCCATAATGGAAAGCCCAGAAGTAAAAGCGACGACTGCTTTTTAAGTTCATATTTGATGATAGGCGCCATCTTCCTGTTTAACTGCAGAACAAGTAGTCTTTGACCGTAGGATTATTATTCAGCTTCCATTCCTTGGGCATCGTTGTCCTTGGCAGATAAAACCTTCTAAGACCACGTACGCTGAACACAAGTGTCTTATGACAAAGTCATCTTGTCAACTGACGACGCAACTACACACAAAGCACGCATTCGAATTAATTATAATCATATATTAGATTTAAATAAATAAAGATAGCATTATATCCGGCTGTTACTGATAGTGGTTTCATTAAAATGACCGCACTGCGTGCTAGTGTCCTCTTCTGCGTTTTAATTTAAGGCAAACACTACTTGGCAGCGTAATTTCCAAAGGTCGCCAGACCGAAATTAGGCGTCCGAGAAACCCGATTATGAACTAGGTATAGAGGGGGAGACGAGGGTCGGGGGTGCGGAGGAGGGGAAGCGGAAATCGAGGGTGGGTGGGGTGTGGTGGGGTGGGGTGGGGGAAGAAGCAGAGGTGCCACCAGATATCGATGTTTGGTTTGTCGTGTGGGTGTCGTGAGTGAATGTTTCTTGGACGTCGATTCTGATCGATTTCTGCCGTGAAAAGCAATTTTCTTGTGAAGTTTCAGCGTCAGCCTCTGACATCGAAGCTTCTTTGAGCAGAAGCAGACGCACGCAAACACTGCCACTGACAGCGGAACTGACGCAGACGGACAGAGAGCAGTACGCGCGGCCACGCGAAGATGCCAATCCAGATTAACTGTATAATTGCATTTGTCAGATGACGAATATTTCCGAAGAAATTCTTCGATGCATTTAGTGGGATTTCGTCTTCTGCTTAATACTCAAACGACGACCGGTAAAGTGAAAAGATGGCTCAGAGAGAGAGAGAGAGAGAGAGAGAGAGAGAGAGAGAGAGAGAGAGAGAGTTCATGACCTCTTAATGATATTAGTAATGAAATAATGAACGGTTCATATATATAGGAGACCAGATCGCGTATTTGTCTTTATATGATCGTCGTTTTAAGCAGTGACTGACTTAATGTAGCCAAAGGACTAATTCATAATTATCTATGGGATTTACTATCAGTTTCATTGAATGCTGCTGCAGTATATATATATATATATATATATATATATATATATCGTACTTTCGTACTTAATACTGTAAGAAACCCGATTTGTTTGGCACAATATCTATATCATCTATCGAATGATCCGCATAATGACGCTATTCCGTCGCTCAGCTCTCCCTCTCTCCGTCGTTTAAGATAAGCAATGACAGTTTTTCTGTTCCTTTTTTCTTAAAGTGAAATCATAATTAAGCGACAATTGACTCAACCATCGTTGGCTTAGAAGTCAAAGGAAATGTCTCGAAAGAACGTGATTTCTATGAAGGCTAAAGTTTCTCACTTTAGAAACACCCTCTGAACCATCCATTCAGTGCTGCTTTTGGCCAAATACTGCGAAACGGATTAGTTGCTTCGATGGCTGCTGCTTCCTCTTCCCCTTAATAGTCACGTGAGCGGTGACGTTGTCAGATGATTGTCATGGCAGCCATTGCCATGACCTCGTTTTCTTTTTATCGGCATCTTGAAAACAGAGCTGCGTTGTGCTCAATAACTGAGTGCGACTTTTCTATTTTCCTTCTTCTTCTTCTTCTTCTTCTTCTTCTTCTTCTTCTTCTTCTTCTTCTTCTTCTTCTTCTTCTTCTTCTTCTTCTTCTTCTTCGGTGGATTGTTCTCGGCTTCGTCCATCGAGCACCGATGGTGCCGTCTTTGCCATGTAATCAGTGGTGGCTCCACATGGGGGGGGGTCCTGGGGCATCGTGCCCCTTATTGAATGCCTGGCCCTCTACTTGCCCTCTGTTGAGACCCTATACCTACTACTACATACCTAGCCAACAAATAGTTGACCCCCATATTTAGAAGTTTTCACCCCAACGGCCCCCACTTGCGAAATCCTGGAGCCGCCACTGCATGTGATGCTCCGCGGAATGCAGCGGTCGTATAGCCGAGGGCGGCGTAGATCGCCGTCGAAGGTGACCGTGTGTCGTTCGCCGCAGTTAATGCGTTTAGTGCGTTCGTGACGAGTGTTTCCTGTTGGCGTTGCTGTTCTCGACGTCATGAGTCCTCCTGTTCTTCGCCGATCGTGTTCCGCTCTGCAGATGGCATTCGACTCCAATTTGCCGAGATAGTCACGTGACTGAGTTCGTGTGTTGACTGTTGAATATGTGAAGTCCAGTTCCATTAAGTGCTTCGCTTTTTAGACCACAAATGAATCCTTAATTTTTACATTAAAATAATTAAAATATAATTTTAAAACAGGGATTTTAAAGAAACGAATTGATCTGCATTTTGCTCTTTCGTTATTTTCTCTCAAGATGAAGATTGAAGAGAGAGAGAGAGAGAGAGAGAGAGAGAGAGAGAGAGAGAGAGAGAGAGAGAGACCATAAGAGATGAATCGTGGCTGCTGTTGCTACTGCTGCTGCTGCTGCTGCTGCTGCTGCTGCTGCTGCTGCTGCTGCTGCTGCTGCTGCTACAGAGAGCCTTATAGTCCATCTTGCGCTCTGTTGACCATTGAGCTGATCTTTGCATTTCAAATTCACCCTAAAATTGTGGGGGGCCTTCGATTTATTGCTAACTTTTGTCGAGTTTCTGTCATCGAAGTAAGGCTAATATGCGTATAGATTATAATAGAAAAATCGACATTTTCCAGGCGATTTTGCCCAAAATTTCTGGTGCAAAGGCATCAGTAGAAGGCCCCCTACCATTCTAATGTGAAATCTGAGCGAATTGCTGACATGAATTTTTCGTAAAATTTCTCAAAATTTCGTGATGGTTAGTTAGTCCAGGGTTTTTTTGGTCGCGAAAAATTTTGTGTTCTCCGATTCTCCTGAAATTCACACCATTTGAAGCTCATTCGATGCCTATAATGGATCTGCAATTAGATTTTTGATAACTGTGGGGGGTTAACGATGATTGTGCACCGCACGATTCTGCTATAGAGCCGTAAGCGCGATAACCCCTACATTGCGAAGAAACTAGAGCCTAGGCTGTAGGCAAATTCAAGTGCAACTTTTACAGCTTATTCATTGTTTTTAGCGATGACTTTTCGACCATAATCAACGTTTCCCTCACTCCAGCCTCGATCCCAATCGATAAAGCGAAGGGCCTAAATTCACGGCGTATTCAATTGAACGCTTCTGTTCAATTGAATAGAAGTGTTTATTGAAAGCGTAAAGTGACTTTATGTGACCGAATATCCAACGACAGATGTCGGATAAATCCATCGAATTGCTCTGAGATAAAGTCGCTTCAATCGATGAGCAATCTTCATCAGACAGCATCCATCGACCACAGACATCGTCCGACAGACAACGGCAGAGGAGACACTCTCTGTTCCAATCAGACGACGATGATGATGATGATGATGATGATGATGATGATGATGATTGTCGTCGCCTTAAGTTCGAAGGCGATCAGACTTTAGGAGGTGAGTGACGTCAGAGGCTTTGGAATCGCAGACAGAGAGTCTTGGATGTCAACGCAGTCTCAGCAACTCCAGAATCCTGGAACCCATTTTCCACTTCGACTGACACCGGATCGGAAGTCAAAGAATCCATTTCCGCTCTCCTTCTACCGCCTCGTTTTCACTTTTCTCTCGACGCTGCAGAAGTTTTAACAAGTGTTCTTATTGTATCCGTTGCGGTTTGACCGTTTCTTCTGACTTCGAGAGTTTTGCTCGTCAAATTGCACCAAGGCCGACGTCATCATCGCACGTCACCACCCCTAGCTCCCCTCTCCCTGTCTCTCCCTTTCTCCTCTCCTTCTCACTTTGCCATTTGCCCTTTGACAACGACAATGAACCAACGAAGCGAGAGATTGAGTCGTCGTTTGGGAGACGAAAGAACCAAGTGCAACGACCACTGATCATGAACAACAACACGAGAAAGAGAGAGAGAGAGAGAGAGAGAGAGAGAGAGAGAGAGAGAGAGAGAGAGAGAGAGAGAGAGAGAGAGCACGAGGGCGGGAGGAGGAGCAAGAGGAGGAGGGTTGGGTACTCATCATCAGCTGCATCCGAGTACGATGATTATCGTCTGAAAATGAGCTAAATCATTCCCATGTCAAGTCTGTCTGTGCCTATGTCTGTGTCTCTGTCTGTGTCTCTGTCTGTGCGTGTGTGTCTGTCTCTGTTTGTGTCTCTGTCTCTGTCTGTGCGTGTGTGTCTGTTCGGAACAGTTCGTTTGAAGTGTTCTTAAGTGGCTCAGTTGATAGAGCGCCTCCTTTCAGCCTGGGTTCGATTCCCAGAAATTCATTTGTCCTCCATCGTAGACTGCATCTTCACATGGTCTACGCCTTAGGCTGATGAATAATGCACTATAGCAAGTGGCTATATAATTCGTCCGTCTGTATTCTATGTTTTATGCAATCGCTCTGTGTTTCTACAGCGGCAACAGTGGTAGCGTTGTTTGGGGGAAGAGCGGAAGTCGACTGAACATTGTGAAAAATAATGAAGATTAGATTAGATTAGCCAGATATATAAACTAGGTTCATTAGATTAGAAGAATAACAGCCAAATTGACTTCATCGTTCGAATCAATTGAAAGAAAATTTTACAGAAAAGATCGAAGGAGAAACTCAAAGTGAGCCAGACGACCTTCGTTCCATTTTGTTTATAATCAGATGCATTTAACAATGTCTACATGCGGAGTAAGAAGAAGAAGAAGAAGAAGAAGAAGAAGAAGAAGAAGAAGAAGAAGAAGAAGAAGAAGAAGAAGAAGAAGAAGAAGAAGAAGAAGAAGAAGAAGAAGAAGTGGAGGAGGAGATGCAAATGAGATGAGGATCCGGCAGGTGGGAGGAGAGAGGAGAACAGGTTGCTGTGGTTTGGAGCCATTGGGACCCAGGTGTGCGTCAGATGCACAAGAGTGGACGATCGAAAGGTCAGGTCAGTGCTCCGCTTCATTAAGACAAGATTTTTACGATGTCCAAGCGAAGCGCCTACGTGACAGCCATGACACCGCCGCCGTCGCCGCTGCTGCTGCTGCTGTCACCTTCAAAGGCGGAAGCAGTGGTGGGTTACGGTGGTACAGTTAGGTAAATGTACTTTCCCTCTGAGAGAGAGAGAGAGAGAGAGAGAGAGAGAGAGAGAGAGAGAGAGAGTTAGTTGACCAGAGGACAACTTGAAGGAGTTTTATTACAAGGACCTAGGTTTTGTACCTAAGACTTTGGCCTTCGCCATCCACGGCTTTATAAAGGTCGTTTTTTAATAATAATAATAATAATAATAATAATAATAATAATAATAATAATAATAATAATAATAATAATAATAATAATAGGACCAGTCTTTGAATTTAAAAAATGAGAGCTTTTGATGAGGAGTCTAATGTTGAAACGGTTTTCCTTGTAATCGGAAAATCTTGTCTTAGAAATTCAAACGTAAATTTGCCCTATTCACGAAAATCAGACGAAGACAGCTTGTGTATATTATGCAAATGCATAGACATCCTAACGCCCTGCTCAAGATCATGACCCGAAATTACCTCATTTGACCTCACGACTCCATCTTGGCCAATCTGTTGACGGTCACAATTAAATTCAATTTGCCTTTGAACGAATGGCCAAAAGACATGACGTCACCAGTCGACCTATGTCTAGGGATGGAGCCATGGCAACGGGGCGCTATGACCTTGCCAGCGCTAATGGTCGTGAACTTTGACCCTTCACGTATACAGGGGTCGTAAAATCGACGCGGTTGGCATCTCTTGTGTGTCCTTGAAAGAAATCGCCAAAGGTCAAATGTCAGCTCAACTCAGTTCCCTTAGATGAATTTCGTCCAGAACAAATTCGAGGAAGGTCAAATTCGCCCTGGTCACCGGGAGGGGGGAGAGGTGGCGATGGAGGAGACGGTGGTGGGGAAGAGGGCTTAGAGTGATGGACAAAGCAAAGATCGTTGATGCGCGAAATGTTGAGAGAAACATCAGCAGACCGAAGAGGGAGGAGGAGGAGGAGGGGATGGAAGAGATGCATAGGGATAGGCAGGCGAAGAAGGGGAAGCGAGTATTTGGTAAACTAAAAGTGGGAGGGGAATATGGTGCAGATTGGAAGGGAAACTTAATAAGCGCATCTGGAAAATGGGAGACAGAGTGGAGAGAATGCGAGAGAGAGGAAGCAGAGAAGGGAAATGGGAGTGAGCATTTTATAAGCGCCTTCGAAGCATAGAGCAGTCGGCGAGAGAGGGAGGGTATGGTGCTCCAAGGCAACAGCAGCGATGTCTTCATGTTTGTTTGTCGTCATTGTTAGGATGAATTTATGCGCCGCCAGGCGTCTGCGCTCTGTCGCCATAGAAACCGAACCGGACCTATGAGCCTAGGCCGGTGTCTGTCCGTCTGTCTGTCTGCATGTACGTGTCTTTTGTCCTCCTGTCTTGTGTTATTGTTCGTTCGGATGAAGTTATAAGCGTAGTTTGAATGAGAGCATGGAATTCGTGGAATTATGGAATTGCGAATGAGTCTGGTGGTCATGACGACATGAGTCTCTTGGAGGATTTATGTGCCATTAATTTATATAGCTCCCGTATGAGAGCTTAAAGGTTATTGGATTGAATTTATTACCCTGCATGGGGGGCGGGGGAGGGGGCTGGTAGGGCGATCCGCTCTGTCGTCGCTTCGCTGCGTCTATTTGCCTTGTAAACAGAACCATTGCCCATCTGCCAAGGGTCATCTTCAGTCCTATTAAGTACAGGAGCTGGACTCAACGCTAAGAAGGCGAATTTACTGGAAGAAGAAGAATTTCAAATTCCCGACAATAAACAAAGAAAGCGCTGAGCTGAGCGTTCTCTTAACGACAGATTCAGCGCTGACGTCTCAGCGCTGACCAAACGGAAGACGACATTCCGGGGCCACCGAGAGGGGGGTTGGGGGAGGGGCGATTGCACAGGGGTCCGGGCCCGGTGATGATGATGATGTATTAACTGTATTAACAGTAGCTTGAACCCTGAAAAAGACTGACAAGAAAAAACGGTCATCTTCTCGTCACGAGCACAGGGGCCCGGGGATTGTCAGAGGGTCCGGGCCGATCATGTCAAGTAATCAAGTGATCTTTTTTAAAAGGAGCGAGAAGCAATAAAAGTCATCAAAACTTCCTGAAAATTCTGGTTTGAAAAAGACCGACAAGCAAAAAAAACTTTTTTTCACAGACTTGCCAGGTCAGGGGCCCGTGACTATTTTCTGCCCAGGGGCCCGCAAATTCTCTCTGCTGCCCTGCGACATTCTGAACATTTCGAAAGACTTTTTCCACCTCGACGCTGAGTGACATTCGTAGAGGAAAGACGAATTCCTGGTCGCTGCTAACTGACGTTGGTCCACTGACTCCACTCTATAAGTAACACGGAGCAAGAGTCATTCTGTCGTTAACTTATCTGACTAACTTATTTAGCATATTAAACTATTCAGAGTTCTCTCCCTTTCCCCATCAATCAGACATTCCAACGAAGCTCCTGGCCTGCCTGAGTGGGCTCTGTCCTCCGTCACTCGAGTCCTGTATCCGTCTTGAATGTCTTGTGTTAGAGAATTTTCTTTAAAAAATACAATATCTTGGTTTAGTGTCACTATTTTTCAAAATGACTCTCGCAAGAAAATTTGCAGATGGATTTGACGTCGGAAGCAAAACTCCGCAGATACTTACTTATCAACGCCTATAAAGATTACCCTCCACACCTTGCTTGACGGTGTTGCCTTACGTCGTGATTATGATTTCCAAACGGCGAATTTCCCGCTCACGCTTCCAAATTGACCAACGGCTGCTATCAACACTGCTGCCAGCCACTCCTCCTCTTAGAGAAACTCAATAGCGTAGTCAGGATTTCGGAATGGGGGGAGGGGGCACTCCGACATTTTCCGACCAAAATGTCGCGCAAAAAAGGTAGTCGTCTCAAATGCTTTAAACTCTACTATCTATTGCGTGTTTTCCACGATCTAATACTACCCCTACCACCCACCCACACACCAGCCCAACCACCCCAACTACTGACCGGTTTTGGACGAATCTGACGACCAGTCCCGAATTGAATGGGACACTCCAATAGAGAAGCTTAATCAAGGAAACGTTTCCCAAATTACGCAACATCTGGAAGCACTGCCTGTGACGCGTCCCAGAACATTGGACACCGTCTTTTCTTCAGGATAAAATGGCGAGACTCGTTGGGGGAGCAAACTTCACCCCAACGAAGCTCTGGGACGAAACCCAGACGAAAATTTAGGGTAATATTCGATTCAACTCTTAGAACTGTTAGCATGTCTTTAGCTCACGACCAGTTTTGGCCCAAATGGGATGGGGTGGGATGGGGGGTGGGGGCGGTGATCCTTTGCCCCTTCGTGGCTACGCTGATGTTTGGAAACATGAAGCAGCACAGACTGTGTGTGGGGCATATACTATAAGCAGTCAGCTCTCGACGAGAGTCTGCCGTTGCTTAGTCATAACGCGACGCCATGGCATCATTCTACGTTCATAGGACAACACGAGAAGACACCTATCGACCATCACAGGACGATCGAGTGGTTACGTAGAGAGCCTAACAGTTGCCAATGGCAACCGAAGGCACCTATGACGTCGTCTTCCGTCGATCCTCAGAAGACTCGTTACACCTGGATGAAGACGTCACCAGATGACGTAGACAAAGGTAAGACGTTCGTCCTGGCACTCTCTCTCTCTCTCTCTCTCTCTCTCTCTCTCTCTCTCTCTCTCTCTCTCTCTCTCTCTCTCTCTCTCTCTCTCTCTCTCTCTCTCTCTCTCTCTCTCTGGCTAGGCGTAAGATGGATGGAATGGGGGGCAGTGGATGGCAGGTGTCCTCCCCGTCCGTCCGTCCGTCCGTCCGTCCGTCCGTCCGTCCGTCCGTCCGTCCGTCCGTCCGTCCGTCCGTCCGTCCGTCCGTCCGTCCGTCCGTCGGCCTTCAACGCACCCTGCACAGCAGAGACGCCAGAAGACCAACTGCCGATAATTCGCCGCCAGAGACCTTCGCAGTCTCTATTTCGAAATCTTCGAGCGATTGGTAAAAGCGCTCGTTCGGTGGCGCCACTCGTCAGAATTATTCGAAAAACAGTCGCAGGACAACACAGCGACAGCATCCTCCTCCTCCTCCGCCTCCTCCTCCTCTTCCTCCTCCTCCTCCGCCTCCGCATCCTCCTCCTCTCCATGCGGAGTCTTTTCCACTGGCACCGGTTCAACGCAGTCGACGATGCGACCGACGACGGCGCTGACATCGGCCGACGCAGGTCTCTCTGTCTCTCTGTCTCTCCGTCTCTCCGTCTCTCTGTCTCTCTCTGTCTCTATCCCTGTCTCATTGATAGGCAGAAAACATACGGACTAGGAACGACGCTCGTACAAGAGAACGGTTTTATTGCGTCCGTTGAGCAGAGAGAGAGAAAGAGAGAGAGGGAGAGAGGACTGAAAGTGCTTGGGCAGTCGATTAGAATACGGATTTTATTCGAAGTTCTCCGCTTGAAGAGCCGCGATCCGTCTGATGATGGTAATCTTAAAGCTAATTTTAAATTCTACGGTGATTTTTAACCCTTGCGCCTCCGCTAAACTTTTAAATATTGATTTTAGAATTTATCCGTTTTATTCTCAAAATGAAGTTACGTCAAGAGACAAACGACGACAGAAAGTCTAAAAAGCCATCAGACAGAGTGAACACACGGTTTTTTGGCCCACCCTACATACCCGCACACACGCACACACGTCTCTTGCCGGTAAGAGTTGAGCCAATGTGTCTGTGAGTTATACAGTAGGCCTACTTCATCTCCTGTGATGTACTTCCTCCGATTGAATGTGCAGAGTGCAGTGTTAAATTCTAAGCATTTCCTGTTAATGTTTTTCTAAAACGTCGAATGAATTAAAATAATTTCCTGATTAAAGGACAATTAAAACTCGAATTCTTGGTGTTTTCTGCAGATGGCATAAGTCAAGACTTATAGACGCAAAACCATAGGTCAGGAAGGAATTCCGTGTCTTTCTCTTTGTCCTCGATCCTTCTGCTTCGAACCTTGGCTTTGGAATTGTCAGAGAGGAAGGGAGGAGGAGAAGAGGATGGCAGACAAGTGAAGGTCTTCATCATGATCATTCATATTTGACTAAATAATCCAATTATCAACTTCTATAGCGCCACTTCATAATTCATAGGAGCATCAGCCGATAACAATCGCATAAGATCGGCGTCAAATAGATGGCATCAGACCGGAGACAACCAGACCCCAGTCAGTCTACGGTGGATAAGCCACGCGAAAAAGATGTTCTAACATTTGACGGCGACTAACAATCTTTTCCATTGTGCATTTAGCAGAAACCAAGAAGTCTCTGACAGCATTTCAGCCACGAACCATTATAAGGCAAACAATAGCTGCTTACTATTTCACAACGACAACCGACGACCAAAGTCTTCTATAGTCAACGAATATTAAGGCGCTTACTGATTGATTGATTGATTCGATTGATTGGTCGATCGATCAGATGATGATGATGATGACGAAGATGATGACGATGATGATGATGATGCTGATGAGTGATGATGATGATGACGATTGGACGCCGTATGAAAGCTCAGTTTATTCGGCGGAAAACAGGCGATTGACGAATTCACTTACCTAAAGCCATGTCTCCTCCTCCTCCTCCTCCTCCTTCTTCCCACTCGCCTTCCATCCCTCTCCCTCTCCCTCTGATCCGGGGAGCGGCAGTTGTCTAATGGAATTGCAATTGAACGGATTTTCGCAGGCGTCTGAAAGACCTGTGCGTGTGCGCGTGTGCGTGGTGTTGTTTTTGATAATTGAATTATGGATGTAGTTTCAGTGAATATAAGAAGCAGAACAAAATCTATACGAATGTTCTTCTGGTTGACTCTTCATTCGAGATATTCTCTTTTCTATTTGCAGCAGAATAGACGTCCAGTGAAACAGCATGTGCATGAACGCTGCAGTCAAATGTCCAATTAAGGTAAGTCAGCGCCTTATTCCGTATCTCAACAGTCTCATTCAGTGCAAATGAATGCGGCACAGCTAAACAGTGGCACTAGAACCTACACACACACATTGGGGCAAGAGGGACACTTGCCTCCCCCTGGAAAATGCAAATCTATTTTTGTAACTAACTATATTTTGCTTTTAGCCATTATTTTCACACTAAAACCAGTAAAACCGCACTACTGATACACATAGAGTGAAATTGAGAAACTTAACTTTAACTATAGAAACTGTGGAATTGAATATCTTGAAAACTACATTAACCGTGATCATTGTGTCTTGCTTGTCCTCCTCTGGAAAAATTTCTGTGTGATCGCCACTGTCTGCAACCATCCGTTATCACTTAGCAACTTCTTAGCTTAAGTTAATCTGAAGACCAGACTGCAAAGCGAATAGAAATGCTCGTTATATTTCGTCTTCCGATGGTTATTAACGTTTTAACAGAATGTTTTCTTCTGGGAAATTCCTTCTCAGTGCAAAGTGCGTTGCGTTGCTTAAGAGTCTGATTAAGTGCAGAGACAGAGGGACAGAGGGAGAGAGGGACAGAGGGAGAGAGGGACAGAGGGACAGAGGGACAGAGGGACAGAGGGACAGAGGGACAGAGGGACAGAGGGACAGAGGGACAGAGGGAGGACAGCGAAGCCCTTCGAACGAACTGTCGCTCACAACTCCATCGAATCAAAATGGCGGAGACGCCGGATATGACGTCAGAATTTATTGACTTCCGCATGGCTTGGTCGGTTTGCTGTGTGTGGCACGTTAATTGAAAGCCAACGGAACGCTAATTCTATGGCTGGATCTGTTGTTGGCAGAGGAAGGAGGAGGAGGAGGAGGAGGAGGAGGAGGAGGAGGAGGAGGAATTCTGTGCTTATTTTCTGATGCTCATTGGGGACACGTGACCATCGACTTTCAATAAATTTCGTCTTCTTGTTCTTCGTCTGGGAGTTCTTGACGTTTCGGAGATCGTCTGATTGATGGTTTCGTTCTATTTTCTCTCTTGCAATGCTCCAATGCTTTTTGTTCATGCCCTGTTCACACATCCGGAATCGAAGCAAACAGAGCAGACGACAGCAGAGGAGGCGAACAGTCTGACTGTCGCCTAAGGCAGGAGGAGTAGGCGTACCGCTGGGCAGACCGGCGCTTAAGGCGGATACAGAGAGAGAGAGAGAGACAGAGAGAGACACAGAGACAGAGAGAGACAGAGAGACAGAGACAGAGACAGAGCACAGGCTACGCACTGATGCTGAAGAAAAGATATTTTAAAGGTTGACGTCGCTGAAAATAATTAAAACATTGAAGAAGTAAGATGGAGATGGAATGGAACGAGTGAGAAATCGAAAAGAGAGACCAAAATGTCTCCAGAGACAAAGCAAGGTGCTTCGTATACGTTACGAGATTTCATCGAATTTCTTTCATTTCATTAAACAATTTAAAACCTGAAGCAACTGCTGCGCTGGTCATTACTAACTTCTACGATATTCAAGTATTTGCATCGCCTGTGTATTAATTAGACGCCATCGGCCATGCTTAGACCTTCTGCCTCCCTCTATCTCTCTCTCTTTGTCTCTGTGTCTGTCTTTCTCACTGCTAGACTTAAGAAAATATGCGCCGTTTGCAAGCAGCAATCATAATCGTCGTCGTCGTCGTCATTATAATAATTGTCATCACATCGTCATCGTTTTTGTCGTCATCATCTTTATGAACATTAAGTGAATTTTGTCAACTGGTAGACTAGCAGAACTGTGAAAACAGTGATTAAGAAAAACACCATTAAAGGTACTTGGGCACAATGGACAAGCAGACAGACAGACAGACACTCAGACAGACAGACAGACAGACAGATAAATAGCCAAAGTAGACAGATACAGATGCACTGTCACAGGGACACATGAGACCAGCTTCTCTCTCTCTCTCTCTCTCTCTCTCTCTCTCTCTCTCTCTCTCTCTCTCTCTCTCTCTCTCTCTCTATATATATATATATATATATATATATATATATATATACAGTGTATATCGTCTGTCTTCTATTTTTCGCCGACGTGACAGCCTAAATTCTGCAATTGACATCGTTCGTTTTTAATTGACTTAGTCATCGGCAGAGATCGTCCATCATATTGAATCCAAATCGGAAAGAAGGAGGGAAAGAGGGAGGGAGGGATGAGGGAGAGTGACAGCAGACGATGTGAGAGCACACCCGAGGTGTGTGTGTGTTGGGGGTCGGTGACTAGACGGAGGAAGGACAGCAGCAGCAGCAGCAGCAGAATGAATCGAAATGCGTAAAATGAAATAAAATCGAAGTCAAATGTAAAATGGAAACTTTTTAACTGAACTCAATTTCTAATCGTTTGAAGCGTTTAAAACGAATGACGCTGAAGAGGAACTGAGTCAGGTCGACGGCTATCATCCGCCGCTACAGAGACGGACCTCGTCTCCGTCCTTCTCTTCATTGAAAACACTCAATTGTAAGACACAAGAGGGTCTGAATACCAGGACAGGGGACTCGTCTGATCCGTTGGCTGCTAAACGCCGTCACTGCTGCATTCCAAGCGACGACAGGAAGTCCGTTGCAAGAGAAAAAACCCTCCTCCTTCTCCTCCTCCTCCTCCTCCACAGAGTCTTACACTCGTCAGTTTACTCTACAAGTCAATGAATTCGATTTTCACGGAATTAGTCAGACCTCAGTTGCCTGCAACACGCAGAGCGACTAGAGAGAAGACAATCATCTCAAGTGGAGTGACATTTCCGATCGAGACAGAGACAGAGAGACTGACATTCGGACTGACAGCAGTGGTTGTCTAGCGTACATCTGCCGCTTAAATCGATTAAATTAGTTTTTTTTTATAAAATTCGCAAAAATGCGTTTTTGAAGATGGAAAACTTTAATATCTGCGTTCGTCTATACTTCAGGTTGTCCTCTGCCTCTTTTTAATTCATCTGTCCTCTCTCTCTCTCTCTCTCTCTCTCTCTCTCTCTCTCTCTCTCTCTCTCTCTCTCTGTCTCTGTCTCTCTGTCTCTCTCTGTCTCTCTCTGTCTCTGTCTCTCTGTTTCTGTCTGTCTGTCTGTCTGTCTGTCTGTCTGTCTGTCTGTCTGTCTGTCTGTCTCTCTCTCTCTCTCTCTCTCTCTCTCTCTGTCTCTGTCTCTCTGTCTCTCTCTGTCTCTCTCTGTCTCTGTCTCTCTGTTTGTCTGTCTGTCTGTCTGTCTGTCTGTCTGTCTGTCTGTCTGTCTGTCTGTCTGTCTCTCTCTCTCTCTCTCTCTCTCTCTCTCTCTCTCTCTCTCTCTCTCTCTCTGTATCTGTATCTGCGTCCGAGTAGAATCTTACGATGACACTGAAGTCGTTTTAGAGGAAGAAGTCGTCGAGACAGAATAACTGAAAGCACCGGAGAAGACATTCAGATGAGCGGAGAAAAGCGACAACGTTTAATTTACAAGTGATGAACGCAAATTAAAAGTCTTATCATAATAACAGTCGTCGTGCTTATAACGGACAGACAGACGGACAGACAGACGGACAGACAGACGGACAGACAGACGGACAGACAGATGGACAGACGGACAGACAGATGGACGGAATCTTCGATTGGCCTTCGATTGCTAGCAGCAGCTGAATCAGGTGAATTATTTAAGAATTTTAAAAATGTAGCGAAAATAATTAGTAGGCTATGTACTACTGATGCTTGACATGTAGCCTAAGTATTGTCTAAAGGTGTGGTATTGAGATAGTATGCTGGCGATGCTTCTTGTTCTTCTCTGATTTATGAAATTAATAATTTCAGAGTTTTCGAATCTGTTCGTTGTCTTTCGACTTTAGAAACCCCGATTAAAATAAGATATTTCTTATGTGACAACTTTAATTAACGGATTTCTCAGATGGAAACAACGATAGAAGGTCAAATGCACCGTTCACTCTTCTCTGGATTTCACAATTGAAGCTTCTGCCGTTCACCTTATGTCTGACCGAAAACAGCAAAAGAGAATTCGAATTTCTTAAAATTAGGAAAATTACTTGTTCGAAACGAAACAGATTCCGATCAACATAAGCCGTGTTGAAGTCGTCTCCATGCCCACGGACGCTGCTTAACATCGTCGTCTCTTCTGTCTGTCTGTCTGTCTGCCTATCTGTCTGTCTGCCTGCCTGCATGTCTGTCTGTCTGTCTACTGGTCTGGCTGTTTGCTTGTTTTCCTGAAGACTCTTTTCTTCGAATACATCATTTTAGTTGTCTCTGTTTGGAGGAAGTGTTATCGAATGCTTTCGGCGTTTATTTCACACGGGAGCAGTTGAGAGACTGGTTTTTTTGTCTTTCTCATTCCACTCCTTTTCTCCAACTGCACATAATTCAGTCTGTTCATGCGTGTGACGGTAGAACGCACGCACGCACACAGTTGTTCGACATTTGCTCTTCTTCGTATTTAATATTCAACCGTCCAATTCGCGGGTCCATCAAGGGGCGGCTTCTGGCTTTCCTTGTCTCCTTTTACCGTCTTTTGCAACGAAACAGGTCGACCATAGCTCTCTCTCTCTCTCCCTCCCTCTCTCTCTCTCTCCTTTGCTTCGACCATCTGGACCAAGGTCAAGGTCGAACACCATTAATCCGTCTCCGCAATCTTCCCTTCGGCCGTGATTATAAATCTCTCACTTTGGCCTGAGGAAGGAGGGAGAGAGGGAGAAAGTGAGAGAGAGGGAGAGAGAGGGGGAAAGAGAGGGAGAGAGAGAGGGAGAGAGGGAGAGAGTCAGTTGACTGCCACCCGGTCCTCGGTCCCTATCGAGGGCGTTGGTCCATCTGCAGTGTTGCCACTAGAGATTCTGGAAACTGGCAGATAGCAGAGAAAGCATTCAAAAAGAAGTCATTCGACCGATATGGAATTCGCTAAAATTTTCCGCCTGTTTGAAAAAAGCGCTTCAAAGTAATTTGCCGAAAGTTTGACAATTCCGAACAACAGGGCCTCGAGGAGAGGCAGAGAGATAGATAGAGAGAGAGAGAGAGAGAGAGAGAGAGAGAGAGAGAGACAGACAGACAGACAGACAGACAGACAGACAGACAGAGACAGAAACAGAAACAGAAACAGAGAGAGGCATTTCCAATGGAAGCACTTCTGTACTGAAAATGTCTTTAGCGGCAACATCTCACTTATTTCCTTTTTTCCCAATTTTTTTTACTTCAGAAGTCGCCGCGATCAAAGGTTTTCGTCATTCTGAAAAGTATGCAAAACGCAAACCGATAAAAATGATCTATTAAAATTAAGAACTCAAATAAAGTCCAACACCAATGAACAGCAAAATTTCTAAAGCCGCCCTCGGCAGCAGATGCCTAGCTACGCCACTAATTCCGAGGCACGGCTTAGTTGAGTTTTGACTGAGAACGTCTTATCTCCTGATGATGGCTTCCTCGTAAAGCAGCAGCTCCATCAGAGGATATGTTTCGCGGATCGGTTCCATTACATATCCGACTCAATTATCCGATTTAATGTGCAAGCGCATTAGCTCGGATATATCCAGGTTGTAATTTTTGTCCGAAACAAATATTTTGAGGAATTATTTTAGGTGGAGCCCCCGTCGTTTAATTTCAGCTTATCATTCACAAGGATATTGTCTTAGGTGACCTATCCCCCGAAACATATCCTCTGATGGAGCCGCTGCTTAAGAAAGAGCCAAGTTTCTAATTTTATTAGACAAGCATTTGGACGTCATATCCGCTGATTACTGACAACTAAAACTGAAACGCAAACTGAAACAGCATTTCCTAATTCTCTGTAATTGTCTACTTCTGAGATTTCTAAAGGTTTGGATTTTCAGAGGATTTGTTTATGAACATTTATAAGAGCACAGAAAGTCAGCGTCATTTGACTCAACCGCTGTCTCTTGTCTAACAGCTCCCCTAGACCCTCTTTCTGCCCTGATGGGGCCAGCGTTCTAGTTAGTGTTCAGAGTTTTCGAATGGATGGTCCTCTTACCCCCCCTCCCGCCCCCACTTGCCCCCATTCAAATCGCCCTCGCGTCGAACAGAAAAGGCAGAAGAGACAAAAGACACACAAGAAAGCGTTGTTCTCGTTAAGTGATCAAAGCGAACGAAATCTAGAATATTTAGGAAAATAATTCTACCAAACACGAAACTAACGAATAAACGGAAGAGATGCGCCCTCCGACTATCCTGCCTTCCTCCGTTGATTGCGGCGACCTCTGGCGAGGAGGGGTCGTCCGCCGAAGACCACAGCCCGCCCCCGCCCCCACTCAGCCCACGTCTCTATCTCGCTCCGTCAAAGAACAGTCTCCGCTGGCATTTCATCACAACGCCATCTTAGTTCTCATTCTTCAGCTGACGTCAGATATATTCCACCGCCCTCTGTGTCTGTCCGTCTGTCTGTCTGTCTGTCCGTCCGCCTGTCTGTCTCGGTCGTCTTCTTTTGTTCTTATTTCGTCCAGTGTTTTTCTTGAATTTTCCCAAAAGAAACTTCGCTTATGTTTTGAATATTAACCTTTATCTGTTAATCTTATTCTATACCAATCTGTTATATTCTGACAACTGTTCTTATTCCCGCTTCTCTTCCTCAGTCGCTGTTCTCCTGCCTTCCTGCTTCTTCTTCTTCTTCTTCTTCTTCTTCTTCTTCTTCTTCTTCTTTCTTCTTCTTCTTCTTCTTCTTGTCTTCCTGCTTTTCTGTCTGTCGTATGCCTTCTGCTGCAGTGTATCGATAAGACATGTTTGATCCTGTTTCAGTGGACGAACAACGAGCGAGATTATCTCTAATCTCTTCAATTTGAATGCGTCACTTCCTGTCTCCTCTCCACTTCCAGCGTTCGAGAGACAAGAACATCTCTCCTTCTCCCCTCTTCCACTTTCCTCTCTTCGGATGCTTCGAGATTTTTTGTCGTTTGCTTTCAGCGGCATCGATGTAGCTAGACTGTTGAGAGTCGAACTGAGTGGCTCCTGTGGAGTCTATTTGGCAGAAGGAGTCAATCGCGCGCTCTTTGCTTTAGTTCAACGAACGATCGACAGGTGGAGATCTTCTTGTATTGACGTCATTGACAGTGGCGGTTCCACCATTTTGATGACTGGGGATGCATCCTCCCACCGGGGTTTTATTTGCTTGTCAACATATTTTTCATAAGCTTTTTTAAAAAATTAAATTTTACATTCGGTGAACTTAATACTGCGAAGGCGAGATGACCTTTTTTGCCTGTCTGCCCATTTTTGCGGTAAATTAAAAAATCTCCTGAATAATACTGCGGATTACAATCTTTTTTGCTTGTCAGCCTTTTCCGGGGCAAGGTTTATTAACATTTAGTGGGCAAACACTAAGAAGAACTACATTTTTTCTCTCATTTCTTTTTAAAAACTTTGAATCCCCCCACCAACTTTCTATAATTTGTTTTTCACCCCCCCCCCACCAAGAATTCCTGGAACCGCCACTGGTCATTGCAGCTGTTATCCGGCATCAACTGATGACTGAATATTCAGCGAGATAATTAGAAGAAAACTGGTTTATTTGACGAAATGAAACATTCCAATGTCGAATGCTTTCAATGTTTCTAGTCTTTTGACTTCGGCGTCTAGCGATCACTCGCATTTCAATAGACGTCGACATATTCTGCCCTCCATTCGATATTATTTATCATCATCGTCGTCGCCATCATCATCATCATCTCTCTTCTCGTCTTTAATCATAGTTTGGTCGTCCCCTTTGCCCTTTCTTCTTCTTCTTTCCGTTCATCCGATCGCCTTCTTCCGTGAAATTGTTCCTCTTCGATTGCATTCAGTTGCAGATTGTCTCCATTTCTCATCATTCTGGTCTCATCATCTCCTCTTTCCCCCTCTCTCCCTCCCTTTCCAAATTCCTCTCTTTCTTCCTCCTCTCTCCCCTTAATAATGCGATTATCTTGATATTCTGATCAGAACAAAAGGTAGGAACGCAAATACCTCCTCCTCCTTCTCCTCCTCCTACCTATCTTTCCTCCTACCCCCGAGCGGACAACTTAGTAAATTAAGCAGCGGTAGCGCTGCTGCTGCTGCTGCTGCTGCTCAGTCCTCCTGTCCTCGAATCTACCGACGGACGGAGTGGAGAGGCTGAATATCCTCCGATCAATTTGCCATCATTCGATCTTTATCAATAGGATCTCCAGACGATGTATATGTATGCATGTAGCCTATGTATGTACAGTGTATGTATGTATGTATGTATGTATGTATAAAACCCATAAATATATGCACAGTTGCACACTGTATATAAGATCTCCAAGGTCATTGATTCCTTGTTTAGAACGGATGGCGTATTAACAGTTGAAGGCAGAGTCAGAGTGGATTCCGTCTGACTTCGAGAGTTCCTTGAGGTTAAAAGGCGCTATAGAAGCCAACGAAAGCCTCAAAACACTTAGAAACAAAGAAGCCACTATTCAATGGAATGACGGCGAACCGTTTGATCCTCTATACCCCACCCCACCCCCCACCCCCACCGTCACGCCACCCGACAGACAAAGAAATTGACCGCTAAGGCGCCACGTCGAATTCATCGATTCTCTCTAATTGCCAAAAGAGAAAAAGAAAGATCAAAAAGACAGAAACTGTTGAGAGACAAACTGTCACTGTGTGTGGTTGCTCTTCCAACAACGCCCCCTCCTCCCCCTCATGGCCTCATCTGACGTTCCTTCTGTCTGTCGTTGCAACTGGACTGAGGCGATCCTGGGAGAACTCTTGTGACGACGACAGATGGCAGATTAATTATTGAAGGGCTAAAATAATATTCTCCAAATTCCTCATATTTTCAGCCAATGAGAGCTCTCCGCCAGTCACTGATCTGACCTGATTATGGCCTGATTTGACCTGACCTGGTTAGCTCGGCTGCCCGTTCATCAGCGAATTTCGCTAGATTCGTTTATCGTCACTCGCCCACTCCCCCTCCATCGCCCACTCCACCCATTGAGCACCGAGCATTTGACAGCTGAGCACCGAAGCATGACCGGTCCATCTTCGACCCGTGACGAGGTCACGACCTTTCCACGAATTAAACCGATTCTCATTAAGGCGAATGACGTCATCGTCGACGACGGAGGACGGTTCTTCTGACCCGCTGTCAATCATCCAGTGTTCCTCTAAATAGGCCTACAGCGCTTTAGAACTGATGCTGGAGGAAATCGTGTGCTTTAGTAGACTGACACTTGACAGGTGGTCTCTTTGTCTCTGTCTGTCTCTGTCTGTCTGTCTGTCTGTCTGTCTGTCTCTCTCTCTCTCTCTCTCTCTCTCTCTCTCTCTCTCTCTCTATATATATATATATATATATATATATATATAGAGAGAGAGAGAGAGAGAGAGAGAGACAGACTGTCTGTCTCTGTCTGTCTGTCTGTCTGTCTGTCTGTCTGTCTGTCTGTCTCTCTCTCTCTCTCTCTCTCTCTCTCTCTCTCTCTCTCTATATATATATATATATATATATATATATATATATAGAGAGAGAGAGAGACAGACAGATATATATATATATATATATATATATATATATATATATAATATATATATATATATATATCTTTTATCTGTCTCTCTGGCTGCGTGTTTGTATTTCCTCTGCAGTCTGTAATTTCTGTCTTTTGCGTTCTCTTGGAAAACGTGAAAGTTTTTCTATGTTGCTTAATATTTTCGAAAGTTTAATCTCTGTTTTTGCAAACTGTTTGGGTTTTTTCGCGACTCTTCCAATTTCGCAGTTAATCCAGCACCAGCAGTAGTTGTCGACGGAACGGAGGGTCTAGACTCTGGAACCCCCTCCGGGCCCTCCACCCCATCTACAGGACTCTGTTTCAGTGGCTACATCAACCCCTTCGCTTTTGCATTCCAACCCGTAGATTAGATTTGCTCTTCAAGAGATAACAAATAAATGATCAACATAAAAATTGGACGATGCAGAATTTGGCGGGACACCGGCACCTCTTCCCCACCCCCTCCAATTCGATCGCTTTACAGCCCCATTTGTCTGTTGACTCTATTTGACCGACGCAAGGGATTATGGGACGCAGAGCGGCGAGATGCATTCTGGGAATGCTCGCCACGTAGTAGACAAAGATCTTCTCATCTCGATTGATCAGCATTCGTCGCACACAGAGGAGACCACCAGGTCACGACCTGTCTCAAGTGATGCGCATGCGCACTGAATATTATTATAGCGCCGCTTTTAGACATAAATCGAATCCGACGACTGTTTTCCTGCGATAATAGTGACACTTAAGTGCATTATCCGTGGTCAGGAGAGTATTGGCTGCATGGAACGGTGCGATTCTAGTTAACGAAAACGAAAACGAAAATTTGCAATAGCGAAATATTGAAAAATAACGAAGACCTAGCGAAATCCAAAACGAAATAGAAACGAAAAATGAAAACGATAACTAAACCTAAGCGAAATGATATCTTTTGCTTCGGGCATTTCGGGTTATTAGTTACACCGGATGCCATTGGATACCGAAATGTTAGCCTCGTCTTGGATTCGAACGTCCTTGGCTCCTTTCTCCTCCTCCTCCTCCTCCTCCTCCTCCTCCTCCTCCTCCTCCTCCAGCGAAAGGCAGTTTAAAAGAGGATGCAATCTTGCACCATCGTCAAACGATGTTGTTGGGAGAAAGCGTTAAGCCGTTGAGAGGAACGGAAGTCAGAAGACCACGGTGTCTGTCCTAACTTACGAACACAATAGAAATGGACTTAATGATAAATGCATAAGTGAGTAGGTAAGTAAGTAGACGGGTGTAAAGAGACATTAATCGTGTGCTGCTGCTGCTGCTGCTGCTGCTGCTGCTGCTGCTGCTGCGTACACTCTGTATAGTGTGGCGTTGATTGTGACTGGTCAACGGAAGAGAGACGTCGACCGAAGCATCCACAGTCTATTAAGACACATCGACCAGAAGACTCCATTCGCCGGAGACAACGACACTTCCCCTGCCTCACCCTCTCCTTCAAATTAATCGTCTTTTCGCCTTTTTCTGCCTCCGTCGTCGTCGTCGTCGTCGTCGTCGTCGTCGTCGTCGTCGTCGTCAGCCTTATTCGTCGCTGTCATCATTTTCGTTCGTTGGTTGACTGAATGACAGATGTACGAGAACGAGATCAAGATGGAAAGACCAGCGCCGAGAGAGAGAGAGAGAGAGAGAGAGAGAGAGAGAGAGAGAGAGAGAGAGAGAGAGAGAGAGAGAGAGACAGACAGACAGGCAGACAGACAGACAGACAGAGACAGGCAGACAGAGAGAGAGAGAGAGAGAGAGAGAGAGAGAGAGAGAGAGAGAGAGAGAGGGAGAGAGAGATGTCCAGCCTGCACTCGATCAGGATCTTGTCCGTTTCGATTCCTTCCTTAGATTGTATCTTCCGTTTCGAACACTGCGAATGGCTTCTCAGGTATTGTTGGCCTCATATTCTGCTAATGGATTTCAGGTGTCATATAAATTGATGCCATGGACGTCCACAGGAATGTTTCCAGGAGGAAGGCAAAGCAGGGTCATCATGAGGTGCCGAAAGAAACAACAAAAATGTACTGTACAAGACTGTCAAGAACTATTGGACTAATTATAAAAATTATTTAGCGCTACAAGAAACTTCAATGGATTGCGCCCCTTTGAAACCCCCTGAGGACGTCCACGATTAACGCCTTTGTGTAGTAGAACAGATGCTTCAAATTCATTGCTTGAAGTTCAATGTCTGATGTTTTAGAATTATTCTGTCTTTCAGCGTGACAGTCAATAAACGCGAATATTCATTACAGCGTATTTCCATTCTTACTAATATTAATATTTAAGGATTTTAAGCCGAAGCAGAAACCTTTAAACTGGTCTGAGGTTCTGTCGTCAACACAAAGACAGTGCGTCGTCAGAGGTTTCGAACTCACTTCCCTCTGCAGCTAATAATACGTCGTCGTCGTCGTCATGGAGACGGGGCATTGAGACGCAATCCACTTATTTTCTCAGGACTCGTCTAAAATCTTTCAATATTATCTGATTATATATATATATATATATATATATATATATATATATGATATCTAGAACTTATCCTCCTGCTGTGCGCCTTGCACCGTCGGGTCTTATAATTCTCTCGTCAATCACCAGATGGCGTTGAAGATGTCACTGCCATGACCAATCATATCGCCATATCTGTTGCTATGCATTGGTTGCTAAGACCGCTGCTTGCCTAAATGACTTTTCCTGGACGAGGCCAATGGTAGACGATCGTTGTCTTTTGACCTCCTCGGCTCCTCCTCCTGTAGACGCATCTGCCTTCAATTGCTCCTGCATGAGAAGCGCCTTCGTCTTAGAGTATCATCTAATACTCCTCTTATCTCTTATAATTGGATTTCAATCTAATGACGTCTTTGTCTACGAATACCGACAAACACTGCCTGCTAAGTAGGACTTTTATGTTCTCTGTCTGTCTGTCTATTTTCTTTCTTGTCTCTGTCTCTGTCTCTGTCTGTCTGTCTGTCTCTCTCTCTCTCTCTTCTCTGTCTCTCTGCTATATGCCAATGCACGATCCTGCCTTAGCACAGCAAAGGGAATGGTTTTATGTGAAATTCAAAAGAGGGGAGCCGAGCAAAGGGGGCCACCGCCGCAGCCGATGGTCTGTGTTTTCCCAAGAGCATTGACGGCGATTTCCCGGTGAAGGCGGGAAATCGTCTTCGAATGTCTTATTAAATACGCGCAGTTCTACAATGAATGCTCAAAACACGTAATTTGACTGTTTTATGGTTTTTAGTTTTGAGAGAAAAGGTCTCTTCGGACAATCCGTGACAACTTTTCGTGCATTGGGAGGTTCGTCAGAGTGATGGCGTTCAGTACGTCACAGTATTCTGAGAGAATAGTCACCTGAGACTGTATAGCGTTCGTGTGTCCAAAGCCACAGACAGACAGACAGACAGACAGACAGACAGACAGACCAACAGACAGACAGGCAGAGCCCAGGTCTAATTTATCGCGTGTTAATCCGTTAAAATAAACGGTTAATGTTCAATTTTGTTTGAGTCTCGACTTAGAGATCTTTAGATTCCGAACGAACAACAAAGATGCGTTCTCTGACCAAGGCTCCGTCGGAATAGGCCACAGGGAGGGCTTAATTTCTATCTAAGACACTTAGCATATATATCAAGCATCACATATTACCGAGAATTAATATAAAGAGCTTTTAAAAGTCTCTCACACATTATATATATATATATGTAAGCGCCGTGCTAAGGACAGATCGAAAACGCATAAATCAAAATGGAAATATCAAAATGGAAATCTCAGCACACTGAAATGATCGAGCAAATGCATTGTATCCATTGCTGTTGCTCGATCATAAAAGTGTGTTTGATATTTTCATTTTGGTTTCTGCGTTTTTCGATCTCTCGTTCTCACGGCGCATACACACACACACACACACACACACACACACACACACACACACACAATGTGTGATAAACTTTTCAAAAGGTTTAGATTAATTTCTGCTGTAAGGAAGTTTTGCACGGGTAACCGGGGTAAGGGCAGGCATCTTGCTTTACCCGCACATCTCTAAGATTCCACGACTCACGATAGTTTCATCTTGTGCAGGTGACACTTTCATGCAACTACTTTGTGCTTTGAAAACTGCAATACACGCAGACTGAGATGCAAAGAAACAGACAGCGACAACCAGGCAGTCAGTCAGGCAGACAGTGAGATAGACTGGCAGAAATGCTCTTACAGTATGTGATCGTCGCTTTGCTATAGAGGCAATGGTGCAGTGGGTCTTAGATGTTTTATCATGGCTGCAGGAAGCCAACATGCTCTTATTGGTCTCCATTCCCAGTCCCTTCAGCTTCCAATGCCCCCCACCCTCTTCTCTTCGCAATTGCTGTGCTATGTGCTAATAATTATTATAGGGGAAAACGTGTTCTCTGCAGCAAAGAAATACCAATAGAGGAAGATGGACTCGCTTAGAAAGAGAAAGGCTGAGGGAAGAAACATGTCTCCGTATGTGCACCTCTCCGTCTGTCTGTCTCTCTCTGTCTCTCTGTCTTTCTGTCTCTGTCTGTGTGTGTGTGTGTGTGCCTCTCTCTCTCTCTCTCTCTCTCTCTCTCTCTCTCTCTCTCTCTCTCTCTCTCTCTCTCATATCATTTTAGACTACGGTAGTTGTTCTGTCAAAGCGCTCGACCATGCAGTTGTGCAACATGGATTCCTCTTCAAATTTGTCTCTTATCTCCAAAAAGTGGATGGCTGCTGCTGCTGATGATGATGATTTATGATCCGCATTTGAGAGAGCGATGGTCGGAATTCTTGAAACGAGTGAGAGATGCTTTTCTTCCTGGTCTTTGTCTTTTCTTTTCTTCTCTCTTTCTCTCTTCGCCTCAGTCGTCGCCTCCTTCGTGTGGCTGGTACTTTTGGTCTATTCGCCTGTTTCCTATTTCCTCTCCTTCTCCTCTTCCTCCTCCTCTTCGTCTCCTTCTTTGTCTAATCTTTGTCCTCTTAAAGGTCTCGTCTTCTCATCGGCCAATTCCTCCGTCGTCCTTCTTCTTCTCCAGTTCCTGCTCCTCCCATCGCCGGTGAGGATCGTGCTTTTCCAGCTGCGTTATTCCATTTTTGCTACAACTCCCCCAGATGTTCACAGCGCCGCCTGGCGTAAGGGGGCGGCGAAGAATCCCTTTTCCATGTATGGCCACCGCATCCATAATGCCGCCGCCGCCGCCGCCGCCGCCGCCGCCGCCGGTAACATGCGTTTGACCATCGCCCCTTTCTGTCAGCGTCTCTCTCTCTCTCTCTCTCTCTCTCTCTCTCTCACACACACACACACACACACAGATTAAATCGTTGGTTAAACACTTCGTTCATCGGGAGAAGATCATCAGGAATTAGTCTGTCTAATCTTCTGAATTAAGCCTCGTTATCAGTTCTAATCCTTCGTACATTCATTGCCTTTTACCATTTTAATTTATGGATCAGTTCCAGTTTTCTCTTTCAATTGACCAAATTTCACTCTCTTTCGTTTTCTAAATTCCCATGAAATGCTAACCAACAAGAACAAGAGATGAAGTAAGTAAGATATTCCTTGTCGTGAGTTTCATGTGCACTCCGTTGGTCCTGTAATCACCTGAGCAGGTGAATTCGTCTGTGATGCGCTGTCGGAGCAAGACAAGACAGCAAGACAGGCGTAGAGAGAGAGAGGGAGACAGACAGACAGACAGACAGAGGTGGAATTACACAGACAAACAGACAGACAGTGACGACGTACATGCAGAGTGAGTGACGCCAGAGACGTTTTCGTGACACAATAATATTATAGTAGTTTGCATAGTCTAGATGAGATAATGTAATTTCAAGAGCATCTCTCTCTCTCTCTCTCTCTCTCTCTCTCTCTCTCTCTCTCTCTCTCTCTCTCTCTCTCTCTCTCTATGTATGCGCGTATCTATATGTGCCTGTGTGTCTGAGTGTCTGACAATGCTTTGTCTGCCTCGGCGTCTGTGCGTGTGTGTGTGTGTGCTTGAAGCGTAGATTCTGCGTATAGATTGAGGCTGTCGCCGCCCCTGGTTCGAGACCGGAATAGGCGATTGGCGACCGTCGTCTGGCGTATCTGGCGCCGTGTAGACTGGCGATAAAACGACATCAATTAAATCTCATGGCGTGGAAGCCACCTGCTTAAATAACAACAATTAATTTACACGAGTGCATCCCATTTAC
The DNA here is from genome assembly GCA_018105865.1 of Metaphire vulgaris. NCBI lineage: Eukaryota > Metazoa > Annelida > Clitellata > Crassiclitellata > Megascolecidae > Metaphire > Metaphire vulgaris. The sequence goes on along the minus strand of CM030833.1, from coordinate 394,216 downwards.
TTACCTACTTACTTAATTACTTAATTAATTACTTACTGGCGTTGGTTGTGGTGACTTCCGTTCTCTTTTTTCCTACCAGAGAGAGAGTAATAAACCGCAAATGGAGACACCTGGGCGACCTGGCGCTCGTGGATTGGAGCCGTTGATGCTCAGTTGCATATCACGCTGATTCATAACAGCCGAGCAATGCACGAACACACACACACACACACACACACCAAGTGTCGAAATGGGAGATGATTTGCTGTGGCTTTGATTGAGAGCGCGAAAACTGGAGACTGGAATGCTCTAAGGAGTCTTCGCTGTATAATTCGCTTTCCGTTGTCTTTCGTTGCAGATCTTCCATTTTGTCTTCTTCGGATGACGGACGAGAGGATCGTAGCCCATCGTCCCCTTAGTTACTTCGACCGTCGAGAGACAGAGAGACAGACAGAGACAGAGACACAGAGGCGGTCGTGTCGCTGCGTCCGCGTCTCTTTCTCTCGATCGAAGTAGCTGCGTTGTCAGAGAGAGCAGCTGACTGCTTCTGACTGAGCTGCATGGGTCTGTGATGAATGCACAAACCAAGTCCCACGACCATCATCATCATCACCAACTGACTACGACGACGACGACGACGACGATCATATCGGAAGCTACGACCGAATAAGATGGTCAAACCGATAGGATACATCCACCCCTCCCCTGCACATCCGACCCTCTCTCTCGCCATTGCTCAGAGGCATACAGTGATCTAAGCAGGTGGAGAGAAAGAGAGAGAGAGAGAGAGAGAGAGAGAGAGAGAGAGAGAGAGAGAGAGAGACGGAGACGGAGACGGAGACGGAGACTTGGAGAAGGAGGAAAGGAAGAAGAAGAGCAGAATGTCCTCTTGGAATGATAACTCGAGCGATCGAACCAGACGACAGATTCAGAAGAAGAAGAAGAACAACGTTCAACGACCTTCGATTTACCCATGAAGAAAACCACCGCAGGAGGAGGAGGAGGAGGAAGAGGAAGAAGAGGAGGAGAAGGAGGAAGAGGAGGAATAGGAGGAGGAGAAGCGGAGAAAGGGCGTGGATTCTCAGCTGACGAAAGAATGGAATCATCAAAGAAACAGAAGACCATTCATTTCATTCGACAGCCGCCATTTTCCTCTCATTTCTCGCTCAAGGCAACCTCTTCATCATCATCATCGTCATCATCACCAACGACTACGACGACATCGTCCGCAGTGACTACAGCAACAACAACAACAATTACGCCGACAGTTTCGTCGTCGTCGTCGTCGTCGTCGTCGTCGTCGGCGTTTGGCTGTCTGTTTCGTTGTCTCTGTCTGTTGCTTTGTCTTCCGTTCGAAGGACTTTTGGCGAATGAGGAGATCCTGGAAGTGAGATTCCAGTTGGAAGAGGAAGCTGAAATCGGGACATTCGTTGGGAACATCGTGACCTCGGCTGAACTCGGCAAGATCTACGGGTCAAAGGTCACCAAGCAGACGCTGCAGTTTCGCTTTCTTAAGCAGCACCATCCCCCCCTCGGCTTCCAATTGGAATCTTCCACTGGAATCATCAGAACAGGTAATTTCACGACAGTAAATTAGCTCCACAGGTAATAATTGTCATCTATCATTTTCACAGGTAAATCTGAATTGCGCAATTTCACCTTTTCTTTTATCTTCTCTCCAAAGAGCGTCTTCGTTTATCGACTCAGTCATTCTCTTTCCCGTATTTTGATATTGTCTTAACAAGTCATGGACTGCCTCATGGGCGGATCTAGGAATTGGATTTAGAGGGGGTAATTAGTGTTTCATTCCCCATTATGCCTTGTCCGCCATCTTCATGTAGGCCTACATTGATATGCATACTGTCGAGAGAAGACGACGATCGACGATCTATTCCTCCCTTAATTAACCTCCCGACTTTTTCGCAATGTGAGACATTAGCAAACAAGATGGGTGTGTGTGGTGGTTCTGGGAGGGGAACATACCTCTAAGCCCCCTCTAGATCCGTCTCCTGTCAGCGAATGAGATTTCCATGTTCATTTGACTGCTTCATTGTATACAATGGATTCAACTGGACAGACCGAAGCCATTGGTCAGTGGCGGCAGATCGGAACAGTTATAATGAAATAACGAAGCAAACGATTCTTTAATTGCCAGCAATTGAATGCTTTCACTTTCCAGTATTTTCTATGCTTTTTTGAAATTAACAAATGAGTAGAAAACAGAAGCCGATTGGTGATGGACCAGTGACCCGCCTAGAGATGCTCTCGATTTCAGTAGCAGCTCCTCAAAACCCGTAGGCACATTATAAAATCTAAACATTACCCTTTATGAGGTGAACTCTCGGGGTCACTCTAATGAACTCGTGGTCAGTGGCCGTTGAGTGACCATTGAGCGGTCATCTGATCAACGCTCTTGAAATGGAGACTGTGCATCGTCTACTTTCGATTCTTAGAAATCAAAAGTACACCAAAACATGAACTCTTTAGGTCTATACTTAGAATTTTGCCTCTTTTAACGTTTCAATTGCGATTGTCTGCAGTGCGGCGTCACTTGCGCCATCTGACGAACGTCGACCGAAGTCAAGAAACGCAGTCAAACTTAAGAGATTCGTCAACGCAGTTTAACTGCGCAGACAGACTGAGAGAATTCCTGGTGTGATCTTTCCTTCTTCGCGTGTAACCACTCATCCTGGAAACTAGAGTAAGACATAGGAATCGGTCGTTTATCGTCTGAGAATGATGGTCTTCGTGTGTCTTATGCATCTGCGTGTCAATTCCGACAGGTAGTCGCATCGATCGTGACGTCATCTGCCCCGGAGCAGACGTCTGCAGTTGTCGTCTGGACGTAGCCGTGCAGCCGGTTGAGTTCTTCCGCATCATTCGAGTGACCGTCTTCATCTCAGACGTCAACGACAACGCCCCTCGATTCAGCGACTCTCGCCTCGTCTTCGACGTTCTCGAAACAGCGGCCGCTGGAACGGGACTGGTCATTCCAGGTGCCATCGACGTCGACGGACCAAGGTACGCGGTGACCAGGTATGGTCTATCGACTGACTCGGGACCCTTTGACCTGCGCGAGGTTCGACGAGGAAACGAATCGGTTGAGCTGCGATTGGTCCTCAGGGACACCCTCGACCGCGAGTCCCTCGCCTCCTACGACCTCAGCATAAGCGCCGTCGACGGGGGCCTTCCTCCGCTGTCCGGTTCGGTCGCCATCCACATCAACGTCGTCGACGTCAACGACAACAGCCCTGTGTTCGAGACGGACTCCTACTCCGTCTCAGTGGCCGAGAACACCGCGGTCAACACGACTCTGATGACCGTCAGAGCCTTCGACGCCGACGAAGGACTCAGTGCCAGAGTCGTCTACGAACTGCCGTCGATGACGCTCGGCGTCACAGGACAACGCTTCGCCGTCAACAACGTCACCGGTGACGTCATCGTCCTGGAGGCCTTCGATTACGAAGAGAGCCCCGTCTATCACCTGGTCGTCATGGCCAGGGACTTAGGTCCTGACGCCGTTCCCAGCGCCGTCAGCGTCACCGTCAACGTCGAAGACGTCAACGACAACGCACCGGAAATAGCGATTGACACCCTGTCAGCGGTGCCTGGGGCGGCCGACATCGACGAGGGCCTGGCCCCCGGGGCCTTCATCGCCCTCGTATCGGTCACGGACAAGGACAGCGGACGAAACGGACAGACGAACTGCTCTCTCGGAGACCGACGATTCAGTCTGAGAACTTACGAGACGGAGTTCCACATCGTCACAGCAGAAGTCCTCGACAGAGAACAGGTGGCCGTCTACAGCCTCGCTCTCGTCTGCACTGACTTCGGAGACGATCCACAGGTGTCTGTGGAGCACGTGACCGTGAGAGTGAACGACGTCAACGACCACGACCCCGTCTTCACGCAGACGACCTTCTACGGAGAACTGTTCGAGAACAGCTTCGTCCACGCGGTCGTCTTCCAGGTGAACGCAACGGACGCTGACGACGGGCAGAACTCTCGGCTGACCTACAGGATGGACGCTGTCTCTGCGGACGAAAGCAGTCTCTTCGAAGTCGATTCCTCGACGGGAACAGTGAAGGCCGTCGTGTCCTTCGATCACGAAGTCACGGAACACGTCCGCTTTCACGTCGTCGCCTCTGACGGGGGCTCGCCGCCGCGGTCGAGCACGGCCGCCGCCCTCGTCACGATCCTCGACATCAACGACGAAAGACCTCGCTTTAGTCTCGACTCCTACTCGTTCCGAGTGGACGAAAACGAGGCGCCGGGAACCAGCGTAGGAACCGTCACTGCGCATGACGCAGACAGCGGTCCCGCTGGTCACGTGATCTATTCTATGACGTCGTCGTCGTCGTCGTCGTCTTCATTCGGCGTCGATCGATCGACGGGTCACGTGGTCGCCTCCTCTTCCCTCGACCGCGAAGCGCAGTCGGTCTATCATCTGTCGGTCGTTGCTAGCGACATGGGAGTCCCTCCATTGACGACCGTCGCCAAGGTAACCGTCCAGGTGGGCGACAGAAACGACAACGCGCCTCTGTTCGACGAATCGTTCGTCCCTAGCAACGGCACTTTTTACCTGTCTACAGCGGCAACAACCGGACATCTGGTTGCCAAGGTGACGGCGCTTGACGCCGACGCCGGCGCCAACGGCAGAGTGACGTATGACGTGAAGACAGCAGACGATCAATGGAACGACCTGTTTGTCGTCGATGAGGAACTGGGCAAGGTGGTTGTCGCCAGGTCTCTGTCTCATCTCGATGGAGTGACGCTCGAACTGTTGGTGACGGCCAGTGACTTCGGTCATCCCCGCCAATCGTCCGTCAAGCGCCTCTACGTGTCAATCAACAGTTCAGTTCCATATCAACATCGGAAGTCCGGAGGTGACGGAGGGGGAGTGGGGGAGGGAAAGGGAGGCGGATGGGGAAACGAAGCGGGCGATGGAGTCTTTCTTCCTCTGTCCATTCGCTATAATCTTGTGATGGTGGTGACTGTTGCTGTCGTGTCAGGACTCGTGACGGTCTGTCTGGTCGTGACCATCGTCTGCGTTCGACGTCAGGACACGAGGGAGAAGAAGAGGAGACAGCAGTTCAAAGGTCGCTGCTTGGAATCGGTCAACGCAGACGCAAGTGCTCTGGCTGCTGCGTCAGATCGAGGCTCGGGCGGGAACAGCTCCGATCATTCGACTCCAACAGACAACAGAGGACAACAGAGGACAACGACGGACAACGAACCGAAGCTCAACAACGGCGTCTGTTGCTACGGGTTGCTCTCCTCCGAGTCCATGTCCACCTCGGCTGACCACGGTCACTACGCGAACTCACAGGTAAATTCACCTCTAGTTATACAGACGGACAGAAAGAAAGAGACAACGACAAAGACAGACAGACAGACAGAGGCAGAGGAAATGAAGAGGGGAGGCTAAGAATACTCGATTGTCTCTGTTTAGAGCTGTATAAGTCACGTGACCTGTGACGTCACAAATGCTCCTAAGGACGGTCGTCAATTGAAGCGAGACGAATGACCTTCCGAATGACGAAGACGTCATCAGCTGACATTCTGTTATCTAACGTGACGTAAATCACTGACGACGTCAAGGAATTGTCACATGACGTCTGCCGTGACAAGATGAATGCGTCATTACCTGCTCTGCGCAGAATGACGTTTTCACTGCTCAGCGAACGAAAAGAACATCGACTTCCGGTTTGAGTGAGTAGCAGACGACAGACGGCGCCACCCCATGCTCCTCTGCCCCTCCTCCGCCCCCTCCTCCTCCTCCTTCTCCTTCTCCTCCTCCTCCGGCAACAATGAAGCCGCCGAGTGACGATGGCGCCTGGCGCCTCATAAATTCTGTCATCGTTTAAAAGCGAAACGAGAAGAACTCTTTTCAAAATCAAACCTCGGAAATAAAGTCATGAATGCAAGATCACAGAAGCTGAGGTAAAACACACACACACACACACACACACACACACACACACACACACACACACACACACACACACACCGGTCCACATGCACGCACCACTTAGGATCGGTTGGACACATTGTGTCACTGTTATATGCCTATACAAGATGGTGGAACGGTACTGAGAGAGAGAGAGAGAGAGAGAGAGAGAGAGAATGAGAGAGAGGGGGAAAGAGAGCCATGTCGTCACGTACTCATAACGCTTCTGTCAATTGCAAAATGGCGTTCTGTTGGAGAAGAATTCGAGATAAGAGTTTTACATTCGTTGATGGAATGTTATCTTCTCTTCAAAACTCTATTCTAATCAGAATTCCTTGTTTCCAGTTGCCCTCCCCGCCCTCGCTCCGCCCTCTCTCCACCCCACGCCACTCTGTAACTGCTAATGATGAAACTGTGAGCTCAGGGATTGAATCAGTCTTAGAAGGAACAACTGCAGGACATGAAAACACCGAAGAGCAAATACTTTTTCTTCGAATCAAAGTTCCCGCAAGGTTATAAAAGACAAGAAATTCTGCGTCCGACCCTCCTCCTCCTCCTCCCTCTCCTCATTTCCAGAAGTCACCCTAGCTGATGTCATTTTCAGCACTCTCCAGTCAATTGTTCTGCGTAGTAATCAGTCGAATATAGCAGTCATCAGTCTTCGTGTTAAGCCAAGTCTAATAATAACAGAAGTCTCATGCATTGGTCGTTTTGATCGCAGAGAGATTCCGCATTTCGATGTTTCAGACTCGAGATTTTTCGCATTTCTCAAGAGACCGAGATCAGGACGTAGAGGAGGAAGCAGGGACCGGAAGAATCGGTGGAGTGGGGGGATGGTCGGCGATGGTCGGGTACTCTTCCGGTGACGTCATCGGCACAGTCGAAGGGTCGGACAGTGGTCGAGGGACAAGCGAACCGGAAGCGGAAGTACTCAGCCTCGGTTTCACTCAACAGCAGCCGAGTCCGTCAGCTGACCAGGGAACCAGCGCATCAATCGAAGACCTCAAACGCTGTTAGTGCATCGGACTTCGTACAACTACTGACTCACTTACTAAACATAAGGAAAAAATCTATTACGATAATTATCACAGACGATGACTCTTTCTGTGTCTCAAAATAATAGATTGACTGCATTTTGTGTTCTTGTTTTTCTGAAAGGTCGTCAAAGTTTCCTTCAAAGTCGACTTCTTTCAACAGTTCCCGAAGACGGCGCCAGTTGCCATGACAACGGCGCTCGCACCTGGTACCTGCGTCACGGCAGAACCGTGGGCGACAGGTGCGCTGCGGGGGCGGGGAGACTGCGCCACCCGGCGAACGCCTCTGCAAACAGCGACGAAGACCAGGAGGTCGTCTTCGTAGCGAACAACGGGTCGTCGTCTTCGCCTCTGCTCGACCGACGAAGCCATTCGATGACGATGCACTTTAGAAGCAGCGCGGACGACACCTTCAAACAGCAGACGACGACGACGACGACGGCGTTCGTCAGGTGGCACCACCAGCACCCGCGATCGCTTCTGCAGAATAAGACGGAAAGCATGGAGCTGGCGCCACCTGGCGAATGCCTCGACAAACAGACTCAGCTGCTGCTGCAAAGCGGAAGGTCTTCAATGGTCTGACGTCGTCGTCGTCGTCGTCAGAAAGGTTAAAGTTCAATTTATCTAGCGCTTGGATTGAAATGCGCTATTCTGGCCGTGGTCACTCATTGCAAGTGGACATGCGAATGCCCGACCCGTCTCCTTTGGTCACTCTACGGCGACTCGAACTCACCCACTGAGTCACCGACGATGATACAGAGGAGTAGTGACACATGAGCCTACTCCTTGGATGCCCAAGGCCCATAGGCCTCTGAAACTAGCATCGTTCGTACAAGGCAGTGACCTTTTGACCTCCTGAGGAGGATTACACCTACGAGTCATTGTGGGTTGATAATTCGAATCACCCGACATCCATAGCAACGCAGTTTCAGCCACTGTAAATTCCCTAAAATATTACAAAATTTAACTGATTAACTGACAGATTTGAAAAGACTTTGTTTACTGCTAGACTCGAGCCCCCTCCACCCCACTTTTGATAGGTTAGGGAAGGGATGGGTAGACCTATATGGGCTTGGTCCCCTATTTTTCATCAAAGTTCACGCCTATGGTTACTGATAGCCTTGGTTTCAGTTATACGTCAATGAGGATAGAGCTAATCTCGTCTCTGAGAACTTTAGGAAAGTGGTTTATCTTCATAGATATTAATTCTCCATAGAATCTAAAAGCCATTAATTTGCTTCTTTGCATAGAGACCTAATGCTGAAAAGAATAATTAAAATTGTGAAAACTTTGGCCCTATATTTGCGTGTAACTACTATACCTACTGAATCTACGGAGAGAAGGTGGAACAAGTAACGCAATTCTGCTGCATGTACCTTGGCAGCCTTATCACGGAAGATGCCAGATGCCAAAGCGAAATAAGAAGGAGAATAGCAATGAGAAAGGAAGCATTTTACCAAAGGAGGGAATAAATGAGGAGTAGTCTATAGATAAAGAGTTAAAGAAGAGAATTATTAAAACACTTAGGCTATATGGAGTGTGGCATTATATGGTTCGGAAACCCGGACGATGAGAAAACACAAAATCAGAAGATTGGAGTCGTTTGAAATGTGGATATGGAGACGAATGGAAAGAATCAGTTGGACACAGCATATATATGCCTATCCAATAAAGAGGTCCTAGATATTGTAAAGGAGGAAAAGACCAAACAATGCAAACAATAAAACACAGGCAAAAGAACTGAATTGGGCACATTCTATAAGAGGAGACTCTTTATTCAGAGCAATACTGGAGGGACATATAATGGGAGGAAGGAAGGATAACCAGAGGGAAGACCACGCAAGTCACTACTGCACTGGATGCTGACTGAAGACGGATACAAAGGATTAAAGACCCAAGCTGCTGACAGAGATAGATGGCGCCAGTGGGAACCAGGACCTGCTTCCGGGCAGAGAACTTAAGAAGAAGAAGAAGAAGAAGAAGAAGAAGAAGAAGAAGAAGAAGAAGAAGAAGAAGAAGAAGAAGTTGATGATGGTGATGATGATGATGATGATGATGATGGTGATGATGATGATGGTGGTGGTGATGATGATGATGATGATGATGATGATGATGATGATGATGATGATGGTGATGATGATGATGGTGGTGGTGATGATGATGATGATGATGATGATGATGATGAAACAGCTTAGCACTGATTAATTATTGTTTTTTATTCCAAGATCACGTGATGTTATTCATAAATTTTTATGGATTGAAGTTTGTCCCTTTTTATTTTCCTTGAACAGTGAGGCCTACAGAGTTTCACAGAAAATAAGCACCTCCAATGGCTCTCATAGAGGCCTACAGCGCCAATCACAGTGCATAGACATAGACACGGTAAATGCAAAGCTTACCCAGACAGATCTTAGGCCTAACTGCGAGTATATAGACATATAGGCCTACCGGTACTCATTATAATGTATACCAGGGGCGTAGCCAGGAATTTGATTTGGGAGGGTATAAATCTTAACTATAAACCACATAAACCACATACACAACCACATGTAAATCACATAAAAACTTTAAGGTAGACTGACTTTTTTTTTTTGGGGGGGGGGTATATACATACCGATATACCCCCGTCGCTACGCTCCTGATGGACACTGAAGTTATATAACAGATGGTCTGTTGTCATGCACGGCATGCCACATACTGAAACAGCATGACAGCGTGTCATGCATGACGAGATAGTCAAATAGAAAGAAGCGCTAAAGGAAAAAAGCAGCTGATGATGATGAATGATAAGCAAGAGATGAGTCAGCAACAGCCTCTGGTCTCTTAGTATTATTATTATTAGGCCAGACGCTGATCTGATAAGACAAAGGTACTGCCACCAGAGCTGACAGACGGACGGACAGAGCGCTTGTGTTGACGCTGGAGAGGCGTTATCTATATTGATTCGAAATGAAATTGCCTTTGAAGATCGCCGTCCCTGCGTCGTCGTCGTCGTCGTCGTCGTCTTCTTCGGCGGCAGACGACGTAGCAGACGTATACGCTGCAGTCATGTAGTTGTGTACTGTTTAGTACGCAGTATACACGCCATACTCGTCCCATGTACTTTGTTCTTCGCTCACTTAGAGAGACGCATTATGATAGATTATCACGTGACTAGTCGTCCGCCTGCCAATCATCCGAAGGGACCCCGTCTGGGAATTCCCCGGACATCGGTCGCCGCCGACGTCTGTTCAAGAGGCGTTCAAAAAACTTCGATCGATATTTTAACGTCGCTTTGTTTAACTACTGCCACCGATGTCACAGCGGAAACCAACGTATAGGCCTCTATAGACCTCTATAGGCCTCTAGGCCTATACACGAGCACCAAGCCATTATGCAGATTTATGGCCATAAATAGTTGTTAGCGTCACTGGAATGATGGACTGATGGGCTTAGACTCCTCCGCAAATGCCTTTTAGACCACCACCACCACCACCCCAACAAAAAACTGGGCGTCGGCCTCTTTGCATTGGCGTAGTCAAGAGGGGCACGAGGGGGGTCGGGCCTCCCCTATTCGAGTCCAGCTTGGTCGTGAGATTCGAGCAAAACCAAAGAAAATGTTTGATCAGAAGTGTGTGGGGCTGTTTGCTGATATATATATATATATATATATATATATATATATATATATATATATATATATATATTGTTAGGAAATGTGCTCCCAGTCTCACGATTTTAATCTAATAATCGCCTAGATTTGTCGATCGGGGGCTTCGCCCCATGCAGGGGGGGCCCCGTTGGAACTTGGAAGATCCCTCAACGCTTTTGCAGAGACGCTATATATACTCGGACATCACGAAGTTGTTCCTGAGAAATGATGGTGCTTCCTCTTCTAGAACCCTGGCTCTCAGTATACATGTATCCCTCTTTGCTAAAACAGAAGTGTATTTTGGCATTGCTGCATTCTTGGTGCAACCTCGTTCAACTGAATACGAGCGACTATGAAGGCGTTTACACAATACAATACATAGGCCGCCTTGCGGTCGGTTGTGAGAGACATACAGCAGCAGCAGCAGCATAGATCCTGTTACTCATCAGGTGTCATGCAGTCTATTTAGACTTCCTATTTCTATTTAGCCTATTGAATAGATATATATTCATCAATTTTGAATTTCTCATCAGCGTAATGTATAGTATACTTCTAACTGTTCTATTATTTTAATATTAATGCAGCGATTTTCATCTTAGCTGTCAACTTCAGTTTTGCCTCAAAATAGGGGTCTAACAACGGAAAGAAAGAAAAGAAATGGAAAACCACAAAGAATATTCCATGCATAAGATCTTACAAAATATTTCAACAAGTGGGAAAGAATATAAGATAATTCGATTTAACTTCGACTCTGTTTTCTTTAACATGTATGCATCATTCAGGTTAAGTATCGACACCGTTACCCCTGTTTTCCGCATTTTTATATATATATATATATATATATATATATATATATATATATGTCTAGTTCCAGTTTACCAATGGTACAAATCTGTCAATAAGAGCATTTTAGTTTCAAAAAATTGAATTTTCTGAGTCACACAAACACACAAATTTACAACTCATAGAATATATTTTCATTGAGTAAAATAGACTACTTCTCTTTGTTTAAAGTGAAATATCAGGTAAAATCCTGTTTATAAGCAGTCGCTTGTCCCGAGGTGTCTGCGTCTCCCTGCAGTTAATCAGGTTCATTCAATTTCACTGTTTATTAAAACTATACATATAAAAACAAATAACAAATATACTGCGCTGAATACACTTTATATTATATTCTGAATAAAGAAGAAAAAAAGTGAAATTTTAATCAGAATCAGTTTCTTAGCAACAGACCTTTTTCATTCCATCGTTCCATTCTAGATCCATTAAGATAAAATAACAACAACAACGACGACGACGACGACGACGGTTAGTGTCCAGATGAATCATGAACTGTTTAGAAACAGCAAAGAAATAATTGCTCTACTCAGAGCCAGCCGACGATCAGATCATCTTCCGAATATAAAGACACAGACACATCGACACGAATTCAACGTCTTCACAAACATTTATATATATATATATATATATACACATATATATACATACATACATATATAAGTTTTTATATATACATACATATATAAGTTTATATATATATGGACGTCCGTGACAACACAAGTACGATGTGTATATATATATATGTATATATATGTATATATATATATACTTATGTATATGCAGAGGTCCTTAACAAGTCTAGTTTATGCACTTATATATTTTATTTGAGGCTACGCTGGTTCTTATAAAATCTCTTTCTAAGCCCCTATGCAGCACATATATAGCATATATATATATATATATATATATATATATATATATATATATATATATATATATATATATATATATCGTATATGTGTGTGCATGTCCACATATAATAAAGCATTTCATACGATTCATAGCCAAATAGCAGCTCGCAATGTACGCAGATCAGATATTTATACATGCACATGCAGCATATTTCAATATAACAACCAAAGACGTTAAGCCTCTAAATATATTTGCAAATCGCTAGAATCGATTCTTGGTTATCAATACACAATTTATCCATATACGTAAAACCGGATTATAACAGAGGCAAATGGGCAAATATGCAGCAATGCGTATAAAACTCCGGTAGACGGCGGGGGACTGCTTGGGAGAGGGGAGGGGGCTTATGATGTTGAAGGCATCATCGCTTGCACCATTCATGGCCAAGAGACGAATTATTCTCACCCAAAAATGCGCCTTAGGAATTAGCACTTCTTTGTTTTTCAAGATTCATGCATGCTCTCATGTCAACAATCGTCCCAATATCCCCAAAAACTGTTACTAAAAATTTTGCAGCATAAAGAATTCAAACTGAATCAGTTTCCTGGAAAGTCTTCTCAAAGGTGCGCTATAGAAGCACTTCCGGTCATCTTTAATTAAACGAAATTCAGAAAAGATGAGAAGAATGTAAATTGCGAGGAGCTGCTTATAAGAACCAATATAGGAGAAAAGCGCCTCTTAGTTCTACTAAACACCTCTACCCCTCCCCCTCCAATCCTCCATGTCCAGAGTCATCCACTCCCTGTAGAATCGAAAGTCAAAAATGTTGACTCTACGCCTCTCTCTCTCTCTCTCTCCTCTCCCTCGCCTGAATTCGTCTACTTTTGGAAGGGTGGGGGTAGTCCGACTGTGTTTAAAAAATTGGCCACTGACGCCAACAGGTTGTCATGCTCCGTGGAATTGGCTGTCAGTAAGACCCCGGCTGTCCATGGCAGAAGAGGCTCTTCATTCGCTTCGTCGTCTCTCCTCAGCGCACAACGGGTCACCAGAGGGTTAAGTCTCTTTTCCATTCGTGACTTTCCGTTCCATCCATGATATGCTTGAGATTTTAACAGATGCAATTGAGATTAACCCTATATATTCATACACAAACTATTTTCAAACCTATATGCATATAATATATAAATACATATTATGTATAATTCCGGGTTATTTGTGCATTTTATAGTTTAGTTAATTAAAATGAGAGTATACATGCGCAAGTTTATAACGTATATATATATATATATCTTTTGAGAGTACGCATATTCTGGATTCAGTTCTCACTCAGACCACAAAAAGTACAGTAGAATACATATATGAACATACATGGACAGCAACGAAAGAGACTGGCTGGTCGATCTAAGGCGAAGATAGGACGATCCTTAATCACTGAACCATCCGATGAGGACCTATATATATGATAGGCTGAATATCTACAACCCCATCCCCACCCCCCACCCCCACCCCCAAATGACAGTCAGTCAGACTGAAGCGCCATGCAAAGGTCCTGATACGAGTCTTTTCACCCGACGCTTTTAACAATTTCTTCTTCATTTTCCGTCACTTAAAAATCGAGACTGAAGTGAATTTTAGGCGTTGGGAGGGGAGGAGGGAGAAGGGGCGAAATTTCTATAGATTTGTGACGGATTCTGATTTCACTTCGTTTGACCGAGCTCCGTCTTCGACGCTCTCTGCCAATCCACTGACACGACACCCTCCCTCCATCTTAACGTCCCCACTCCCGCCCACTGCCACTAATCGACCCCCTCCTCCGTGTCTCCCCAACTGCTGCTGCTGCTGCTGGTGGTGGTGGTTGTTGTGGTGGTCGACTGGGAGGTGGTGGGGGTGGTGGTAGAGACTTCTAGCGCCCCCTGTTGCCGCCGTCTCGACGCCTGGCTCCAGTGCGTTGGTCGTCACGTGATTGGCCGCCTTCGCCGCCGCCGCCGCCGTCGTCGTCGTCGTCTGCGGTCGCTTCTTCTTCTGTTTTCGTTCCTTTGCTCGTCTGTTCTGGAACCAGATCTTGACCTGTCGATCGGAGAGTCCTATTATGGTTGCCAGTTCCGCCTTCCGTTGGATGGTGATGTATGGATTGTAGAGGAACTCCTTTTCCAGCTCCACCTTCTGGTGTTCGCTGTAGACGATGCGGTACTTGTCCTTGGTTCGCGTCTTACCTGGAAAAAGCAGAACAACATCGAATGGGTCGTTAACAGGTGGTTCTGTATAACGAGACATTGATATGAGCGAGTCAAAGTGGCAGGTGCTGCGGAGATGGCATATATTAGGCCTATACAATGACAACATCCATAGGAGAAAGAAACGAGGCAAATGCACCAAGGTACTGCTGCTGCTGCTGGAAGATAAATTTAGAATTATTATTTAAAGCAATCAGCTTTTCCGTATACACTGCAGCAGCTATACTGTACAGTACAGCGTACACTGAGCGAGTCTTGTTTATAAATCCAAACAGATGGAAACTACGGCCATTAGCAGAGTTCTGCATCTATGACCATATTAGGCTTATATGATCTGAATCTGATCCATTATAGTCTCTATATATATATATATATATATATATATATATATATATATATATATATATATATATATATATATATATATATATATTAACAGTATATACTGTGTCCGGATAAAAAGTTTGTCAGCTCTTTTTTCATTATGACTCTAAGAAAATTTGGTCGATTTCCATAAAAAATGTACAGTTCGATCGAAGCAGGAATGAATTGACTTTATAGATAGACGCAGTGTATAAAAAAGATTACCAGGAATAATATTCAGATTGCAGAGGTTGATGGACTCTCTTAATGCAACATCAAAGGATTACGGAATGAAAATCAATTTAAAGAAGACAAAGGCAATGAAAATCAGCAGACACGGTGGAGAAATGAAAATAATCATTGATGGAGTGGAAATAGAACAGGTAGAAGAATTCTGCTATCTTGGAAGCCTGCTTGATGAAAACGCAAAGTGTCATAACGAAATAAGGAGAAGAATTGCCATGGGGAAAGAAGCCTTTACGAACAGAAGAGAACTACTGAGAAGGAATTTTAACCGAAATCTGAAAAAAACGATTGGTCAAAACACTGATCTGGCCAGTGACACTCTATGGATCAGAAACTTGGACGCTCAGAAAGGAAGACATAAAGAGACTAGAGGCATTCAAAATGTGGATCTGGCGAAGAATGGAAAAAATTAGCTGGACGGAAAAAATAACAAACGAAGAAGTCTTGGAGAGGGTAGAAGAGAAGAAAAGCCGAATTAACACTATTCGTACAAGACAAAAGAAGTAGATAAGTCATGTTCTGAGAGAAGAATCAAACCTACTAAGAGAAGTACTAGAAGGAAAGATGAATGGGAAAGCACAGAAAGGGCGACCAAGAACATCGATGCTGGAGTGGATGTTCGACACTACGAGGAAAAACAAGTATTCAGCCCTGAAGATAAAAGCTCAAGATAGAGAGGAGTGGCGACGCTGGAGTATGGAACCTGTCTTTGGACAGAGCACCTGAAGAAGAATATTCAGAATATCCGCCGAAAGAATTTAAACATGGTTTGAGAATTCAGACGTCGACGCCACGGCCGATGACACTTGCTGCTGCTTCGCTCGCTCATTCACCATACACAGTCACCACCAATCTCTGCTTCAGTTCTTTCAGATTGGAAATGCGTGACCGGTTGGCCCTTTCCTGTAGAATCCCCCCCCCACACACACACAAAGTAGTCATGCACCGGGTTCAAATCTGGTGAGTTTGGTGGCCACAGTTCGGGTGGCATGAAAGCACGAGTCTCCCTGTGGAGGAATTCAACGGTGTCACGAGCACTTCATACTTTACGTCAAAAGTAAACGAAGAACGGATAAATAAGGGTGCGTTAGGCCTATATGTTCCATGAGTTCAAATTCAGTCACACATAAACCGTCAAAATTTCATAAAAATCGGTAAAATAGGCCAAGATTTCTTAAAGTTATACTGAAAATAGAGTTGGCATCAGTGGCGTCATTTCACACTTTTCTTGGGGGGGGCGAGAAATTGTAAAAAATTTATTTTTAAAATTTTTTAAATTTTGGAAATTTTTTCGACTAAGTTTGAGTTTCGAAAAAAAGTTAAAAAGTTGACGACCTTTTTATTTTTGCTTGTCAGCCCTTAGCGGCTGCTGACTTTTTTTGCCCCCCCCAAACGCAAATAACGTCCCTGTTTCTGTTTTTGTTGCACATTAATACATTATAAATTAATATTTTAATTTCCTTGGGGGGGCCACGGCCCCCCCCCCCAGCCCCCCCCAAATGACGCCTCTGGTTGGCATGCGTTATATCCGGACTCTGTGTATACACATACGCTTACATCGCAATTACAGATTCCATGTAGCTATATTTGTGCACAATTAGCACATTTCTGCATATATATATATATATATATATATATATATATATATATATATATATATATATATATATATATAATTATTAGTCTGGCCGTGAGCAAATCCGCTCTTTTATTGGTTCAAAATGTCCCAGAGCGTTTGAAATGTTACGCCCAGTGCATATAAAATGCCTGCATGCCTGCACATGTGCATATATAGGCTACGGTTCTATTCTCTATTACGACGCTAGGCAATGAGCACAGAATAAATGATAATGTATGTATGCATCAGTTTATGCATTGCATAACTATTGTAACAATGCGGTCACGTTCATTATAACTTCAGATGCCCAATTTCGGACGGAGGCTCGCTCTTGAGACGCTATTAATGATTCATCTTATGGCTTCGAAATCTAAACATCTTTCAGTGCTTTTATATTAAAACTAGTCAAAACTACAGTATTATGCAGAATGTCGTGGTCATCGTCATCGTCATCATCATCACCATCACCACCACATATCTTTGATGTTGTTATAATCTGTCATTGCATTCAGTGGCGGCTCCACCGGGGGGGCCAGGGGGGCCCGTGCCTCCCCTATTGAGAGCCTGGCCCCCCCAGTGCCCCCCCCCAGTTGGGACCCTATACTTAATGCTACATACATTAAACAACAAATGGTTGGCCCCCATGATTAGAAGTTGCCCCCCCCCCAACGCCCCCCCCCACTTGCCAAATCCTAGAGCCGCCACTGATTGCATTTAAACATTGTTTTGTTCCGTCGTCGATCATTTGAAAGCGCATTTGTATGAGCGTTGTATGCTAATTGCATGCAATGGTTGTTTCTATTGAACACTGCACGCCTGTTTCTCTGCCTCGTCTCTAATTGAAATTTTGATAGACTGTATTAAATATAGCAATCCGTAGGAATGTCCTAAAAAGTGCAAACGCAAAAGACATGAAGAGTGAAGACCTGACGTTATACACATGCGTGTGTGTTTGTGTGTGTGTACTGTGTCCGAAAAGTACCCCTGAACATATTGTAATCAGGCCGTCTTTATGTATTGGCAATTGGGCACTATGCCCGGGGGCCCCGCGCATCTTAGGGACCCCGCGTGCTCCAGCCTTTTTATGTTTTGACCTTTTTCGCTCATCAACTTCTGGAGGACAAATTAATTGGCAGACCAAGCATCAAGATACATGATGACCTTTTTCGCTCGTCAATTTTTTCGAGCATCAGAAAAAATCTTTTTTTCACCCCCGCCGGGGCCCCTCATATATCGCGGGGTCCTAGGCACGTGCCTACCCTGCTTATATATGCCTTATAACGGCCCTGGCTCCAACCCATCCGGGGCCCCGCAGGCTGCCAGGTGCCAGGTGCCTCATATTGGCAAAAGACGGACCTGATTGTATAATAACTGCCTCGAATCTGCACCAATTGCAAATAAAATATGGAATATATATATATATATATATATATATATATATATATATATATATATATATGAAGATATCTATTTGTGTTAGGCTATTAGCGCAAAATTTCCGTAGAATATGTTGACTTGTTTAAGAGGTATATAGGGCCTATGCATATTCTGGGTCCGTCCGTCACAGATTACATGTGATCTCCTGCAATTAATATTCTTCGGACAGAAAATAGCCAATTAAGGACCCTGCAGACTGAGGTGAACAAGAACAGGCATCTTGTCTGTGCAAAGAGTTGCATGGGTCGTATTATATATGGACGGACACTTATAAGAGACAACGCCTTCTGTCAGAAATAAGGAAGAAACTGTGACGTAGCGACTCAACGCTTGAACCCTCTTAATTAAACAAATCAACGAATTCTAATGAAATTTTGATCGTGATCATGATCATGAGATCATCATCATCATCAGTCACGCATAGCCGAAGGAGTGGCCGTGCGATTGCTCTCCATAATGTTCTGTCTTGAGCAGGGGCATAGCCAGGAATTTGACTTGGGAGAGTATAATGTGATTTGGAGGTTATAAATCTTTAAAAACTTCGAAAATCTTAAAAAGCACATTGAAAATTTTAAGGTAGTCTGATTTTTGTGGGTATATATACCGATATACCTCCCCCTCGTCGCTACGCCCCTGGTCTTGAGCACACTGGAGTGCTTCGGTGGCTGTTAATCCACAGTCATCATCACAGATTTGATGAAGCCAGGTGGTTGGCGGTCTTCCTCGAGGTCGATGCCAATCATTAAGGGCATCTGTGACACCATCTCGTCGGACGGAGGCAGCCAGACGGAGAGCGGCAGAGGCAGGTACTGTACTTCGATCGGGAGTCGTGCTGTGCATGTCCGAAGAAGAGACGAAGACGCTGACGACGCATCTGTGCATGATAGTCTCCTGCACGCCATCCAGAGCATCGTCAATGTAGATCTCGTCTTTGCGTATACAGAGACGAACCATCTTCTAACATTCAACATCCGACGCTCGACCGGCCTTTGTTGTGTGGAAAAGCTTCAATTGTCTGTCAGTCTCGATTGGTCATATAGTCCAGGTCTCGCTGCATATTTATAGAAGAACTGGGACAACCAGAGAGGTGTATACATCCAGAATTTGGACACTTTGATGTATAATTGTATATATATATATATATACAAAAATATATATATACATATATATATGACGTCACTTGGAGGAGGATGAGGAGGAGGAGGAGAATGAATTCAGTTGAGTGACGTCTGTCACGCTCAGTTGCTCATCGCTGTCAATTGTGTCATTTCGTTTCGATCCACTGAATCTGCTGGAACTCACTGAATCTAATGGCAAATTTCGATTTCACTCACCGATAAATGACGGCGAGATTTTAGAATTCTGCGAGTGGAGAAGGAGGAGGAGAAGGAGACGGTGTTTTAGGAGATCATCATCATCATCATCATCATCATCATCATCATCATCATCATCATCATCATCATCATCATCATCATCATCATCACAGAGAGAGCATCCTCTGTCTCCATTGGACTCTTTCCATTCCAAAGCAATGCTCAGCGCATCATCAAGAACTGAACTCCATAATTTATTAGAGTCAGGCGCCAAATAAGAGCCATCCGTTTCTCTCGGTTATTCTGCTATTTATGAAATTTGTATCGATACACATCACAGCACTACTCTGCAAATGTATATATACACATATATCGAGAGAGAGAGAGAGAGAGAGAGAGAGAGAGAGAGAGAGAGAGAGAGAGAGAGGAATGAAGGGAGAACGGGAGGGAGGAGGGAGGCAGTAAGAATAAATATTAGAGTGCAAAGTCTTCTCAGCTGAATGATCTTTTCGAGACAAATATTAAAACGCATTTCGCATATAATTGTGACTTTAAAAGGAAAACAGAAGAGAAACTTCGTCTACGAAAACTCAGTGGATCTCTCGAGTCAAACGGGTTACTTTTAATATGTGGTGTGTGTGTGTGTGTGTGTGTGTGTGTGCATACGCTTTGATGTATCATTTATTTTAAGGGGAAGAGAGAGTGTGATAAAAGAAAGACATGTAATCAGACGAATGTCTACCCTATTGAAGCACCAGATAAACCACCAATTTCTTTTATAAAATATGTGGCAATTTGCATGCAATGGAATATTATATATATATATATATTGATATAAAAATACCTAAATAAATTATAAATGTATATATATATATATATATATATATATATATATATAGAGAGAGAGAGAGAGAGAGAGAGAGAGAGAGAGAGAGAGAGAAGAGAGAGAGAGAATTTCTTTTAGCAGACATTCTAAAACGAATTTTGCATTATAAACTGCGTCCATTGCTTAGTTATGAACATATTCTGCATTATACTTAACTGACATACTGAGATTTATTTATACCGTAATGAAAACCGAAAGTTACCCAAGATATGTTTTTTGTAGAATCTGGAGTGTCCATTTTGGCCTGTATAAATAAGACCTTATCGACCTACAGTCAGTGTATGTATGCATGTCAGTAGGCTTACATCTAACGCTCGCTTATCATATCCGACAGGGATAATTATAGGCTATGTTTTCAGGTCTTAACTGAGTTAATGGGTACTGGTAAATATAATTCCATTTTCTGTGTAAATTATTGAAGATTATTGATACAAGAATAAATGAAAGTGCTGATGTTAATTACACATAATGAGTCGCATATGGCCATCCAAACTTAATTTTCGGAAAGCCTATATGCGAAAAAGTGAGTAAGAAAGATGCGCTTTTCTACAATAATGTTTTTCCTTAAATGTCAATAAGACATGAATCATTTTTGCCTGTTTATGCACAATGATTGGTCCAACTGCGAAAATTAATAAATGACTGAATGTCAATCAATCAGCATTTTCTATATGTTTCAGCCATTATATATATATATATATATATATATATATATATATATATATATATATATATATCAGAGATGGGTAATTAATCAATTAGGAAGTAATTGATTAGCTAATCGATTAGATGACCAGCTAATTCTAATTGTAATCAATTGGCAAATTTTATCAGCTAATCGTAATTCTAATCAATTAGAATTTACCTGCTAATTCTAATTATTTTTTAATTACATGACAATTAGCCATCCGAGGCAGCCTGACAATAATAATGATGAAACGCATGCTCATAGTATAACGCTGAGATGATCATGGTAGCATTAGCAAGGGAAAACTTACAGCTGATAGCCTGATAGATTAAGTGTTTTGCGTGATTGCTGTTGACAACTGGAAATGCCAGCCATTTCCAACCATTTGCAGCTACATGCAATTACTGCTGATATTAAATTAGTATTTTAAAACTGTTTTGCGTGGTGTGTCAACTGTATCGCGAACATCGACAATCTAATTGTAATTCTAATTGATTAGACAGCAGCTAATGCTAATTCTAATCAATTGGCCAAAGTGTAGAACTAATTCTAATGCTAATCAATTAGGTGCTAAAGTAAAAGTAAAGGTTTTCACCCGTAGGCTCACGCCCGTAGGGTCCGGTGCTGATCCCCGTATTTAGTAGCCAGCAGCCCATAGGTGGCTAAGCCATACATCGGCGGACGGTGGCCAGTCTCTTCCGCCGAACCTATGGTTACTATCGCAATGTTGCCATTGCTACTCATTTTTGATGTTACTACCGCCCTCTAGCGATTAAGGCTGAGTCGACCTTAGGGGCTCCTACGGGATTGAACCTGTGTCGTCGGCGTGCCTGCCCAATGATATTACCACTCATCTATCTTCCCGCTTAGGTGCTAGCAGCAACTAATTCTAATTCTAATTGATTAGATTTTTGTCTAATTGTGCCCATCTCTGATATATATATATATATATATATATATATATATATATATATATATACATATATACATGGAACTAAAAATTGATGCTGACTCACAAAAACTTCACTTTGGCATCATTCACCATACCCACTGCTCTATATAAGTTATCTTGATAATACTACTACTACTACTACTACTACTACTACTACTACTACTACTACTACTACTACTACTACTACTACTAATAATAATAATAATAATAATAATAATAATAAATATTCTCACTCAACGCGATTTGCTGATCGGTTGTTGAATGACCTAGAAGACCTAGATAATGGGCGGCCAACTTTTTATTACGAGGGGGCCATTATAAATTTTGGTCAACATGATGAGGGTCACGTGTGTTTCTCACCTTTTTTGCATTGTTTTCAACAGTAGCAACAGCCACCGCAGTCATATAATTATAATGGTAGTAGGCTAATTGGTATAACAGTTACAATTAAACAGTAATTTAAAAGTAATTTACAATTTTACTAAATTCATTGCAGGAACTATAAGCGACTCAATATTGTATGCATAAATATAGGACCAATAAATCTATTCAGAAAGTTGCCAGAGAATTGGCAGCCGGAGGTCCGCGGGTTTGGCCACCCCGACCCAGTGTTGGAGTTGTGAAATTTGAGCTGGGGGTGGGGGGTTGAGATTTTCATTAGACTGAAATTCAATGAATGACAGAAACTGCATGTACCCAATATGAGATTTTTGGGAGGGTTGCAAAGTTATCAACCCCCCCGCCGGCAATTCCAACAGGACCAACACTGTCTCGACCTAAATCAGGGCGTGATTTCCTAGAGGTTGCCGGTATCCTCATTGGTTGAGTCTGAGCCATTGGATGTCTAAATTTCTGGCATGAAAGTATTCCCACCCCTTCACAGCATTTTAGAAAATCTATCTTTGCCAAGATCAGAGACTGGAATGGTGAGATATTCTTCTGCTTGATCTGTCGTATATCAGGGGCTCCCTTAACTACAGACGCCGGATGTCTTCTTCTTCTTCTTCTTGCACTGTCTGTCTTACAGCATGCTTTGCACTATTCTGTCTTATTACATCTGGCACCGATCTGTTTTGTGTGCATTAATTTGTGTCCTCGTCAAACGAAATCGATGTGTTTTCAACAAGCGCTATAGAATCGTAGAAATGAAACATCAGTCACCCGCGACATCACGTGACTACTGTTGCCGTTATAATATTCTCTCTCTCTCTCTCTCTCTCTCTCTCTCTCTCTCTCTCTCTCTCTCTCTCTCTCTCTCTCTCTCTCTCTCATAATATGGAATATCATGTTCTCTGTTCATTGTAATTCATTCTTAATTTAAGCAAGCAAGAATTTTTCGTGCCTAAGTCTCAACTATGCATCTATTATATATGATAGACATTCACAGGTAGATGGAGAGCCATGCAGAGATATCTAAGTTAACGCATTATACTCTTTGTAAAATCTCCTGTGAACCAAATTAAAATCAATGTCTCATTAATTCGTTAATTATCTGGAATTATTCCCAGTCAAGGCCACTCACCGGATGTTGGTGTTATTGGATAGATCTGTTTCTTCATCCAATCGAAAGGAACCTGATTGTGATTGGCTGATCTTCCTACAGCTGCCCCCTGCCCTTCGCCTCTTCCTCCTCCTCCTCCTCCTGCGCTCCCCAGTGCCCCCCTCGGCAGTTGGTCCTCGCTCCTTCGGCCGAGAATTGCCGTCGAAAGATCCGAATGACCGGTTGGAGAACGGGCGCTCAGGGAGAGACCGGCGCCTGCAGACCCACACAGGGAGCGCAGCTGCTGCTGGTGGTGATGGTGGTGATGGGGGGCATAGCCTGGTTGAAGGGTGGTGAGGTTACGGGCGGAGGGGGAGGTGCCGAGGGAGTGTCGGTTCGTCGTGAGTGATGAGGCAGATCGAAGGCTTTGCTGTTGATGCGAAAGAAAGGTTGACGTCGATCCACCTGAGACGTCACCTGGGCATCCTCCTCCTCCTCCTCCTCCACCTGTGGACGCGGCGCCGCATCCATCGGCCACGCTCGCCAGAGTCCTGCGCAGTCCCCCTGCGGGGCCGCCGCCGCCATGGGTGAGATGATCATCGGGGGATGACAGCTGGTGACATGCTACCAGGACTCCAGGGTCTTTGCACTGCAGGAAGTCGTGATCCTGTGCTGCTGCTCCCGTCCAGTCCTGTCCTCCTCCTCCTCCTCCGACATCCTGACCCCCGTAGAAGACCAGAGACCCGGGCGTAGATGACGACGGCGGCGGCGGCGGGGGGAAGTCGTGGCCCGAGGGAGCCTTGGTCCAGTGAAGCGAAGAGGAGGAGGAAGAGAGGCGGCTAAGTTCGCTGTCGGTGGTAAGTAAGACGGGATGAGTGAGGTGCGTATGGTGTGGGTAGGTGCCGTAGTAACCGGTGTCGTTGTAAGCGTGATGTGATGGGTGGTGGACTCGGTTGTTGATTTGGCGGGGAATGATGTTGTTGTTGTTGTAGCTGGTGAATTGACCATCGTTGCAGTTGTAGTCGTCCATTTGTTGCTGATGTTGACAATTCGGCGGATGATGATGATGATGTTGCTGATGTTGCTGCAAGTACATGAGCTGAACGTTGCTTTCAAATAAATGTCTACACTGTCAGTGTTTGTTCCTCGTTTGGCGACGCAGAGTAGCCCTATATAGCAAGGCGCTTCCGTAGAATTCAACGCGGCGTCCGTCCGTAGGTATAGACGGAGGACAGTCGCCCGCCAACCGACGCCCTCTCTTCCTGCAGCTTCGACGGCCAAAGGCTTCGCAGCTGCCAAGACTATAAACACGAACGATTACGAAAAAGGCGCTACATGAGTATGAGAGATTCTCTCGTAGTCGCTTTCTTCTGATCCTAAAAGAAAAACATTAATTCTTCTGAATCGAATCTCCCTTCGATTTCGTTGTTTTATCGTTTTCTCGAGAATTAGCAATTGTGCTTTTTGCGCAGAAGTGGGCGTGGCTAGCGGATGCTCGGTAGACGATGATTGGCTGACGCCGTCGGCCCCGCCCCGTGACAAAGTGTCCCATCTAATCTAGAGCGTTTTAATAATATATGTGACAATGCGGCGAAACATGAAAGAGATCGGAGCTGTTGTTATGGACGTTGTCAACAGACCGCCGCTTTCCTTCTGAGAGCTCTCCATGTCCTCCTCCGGCCGCCGCCGCCGCCGCCGCCGCCACCCGCGCGCCGCCGCCGCCGCAGCCGCCGGCCGCCCATAGGGGGCGCTCGGCGACTCATCTGTGTTAGTCGATACAGCGCCTATGTAAACTTCGGTTGGATGCCGGCTGGTCCTTTGTCTCAGTGCTACCGGATGTCTGTCTGTCTGTTCGTTCCTATGGGCGTGTGCGTCTCGTCTTCTCTCTGTGGCGTCCCCTCATGCCCCGCTGCTGCCCTCCCCGTTAGGCCCGTGTGACTGACCTCGACTTTTGTCGGCGCGTCCTTTTAATCTATCGCTTTGAAAGTCGGAACGATAGCGCGACATGGAATTTTTTTAATCACTCGCTCCGACCAAAGCCCTTGACAGGAACACGAGTGCCGTGCGCTTTGCTGTATCTGATTCTGTCTGTCCCTTTGTGCCTCTGTCTGTACCTGTGTCTGTCCCTGTCGGTCCTGTCCTTTGTCCGCCTGTCAGCCATAGTCCGTGTCTCGTTCAACAGCTAATAAAACTCGTGTCTAACGAGATACTCGGCGTGTATGTAAATATACAAGGTCATATATCACGCATAGATTATGCATATATTATGCATGTTTACCCATTTAAGCATACTTGCAATTAACTATGTTGACCTGTTATACATGCACACAAACACACACACACACACACATATATATATTCTATTATCTTCCGTTTTAATTAGAAATGCCTTTGTAGCACTATACACCAGTTAACCGCTGTATTATTATACAAATTATTATCACTATTATTGTCATATATAGTAACATGGTAGCAATGTACACTTGATGGGCTGTATATTGGGCTGCCACTGTCGTCCTTAAAACGGTTCTATGCAGACCTAGATGGCGCTTTAGAGGCAGGGTTACCAGTTGTCCGGCAAAATGAGGACATGTCCTCCCCATTGGCTTCTTGTCCTCTACTGCCCGGCAGGCATTGGTCTTAAATACTCTCTGCTTGCTTTCATCGTCCACTGACTTGGCTCATTGGTCATTTAACTGCACATGTAGTCTCTGTCATTTTTATAATTATAATCGTTAACTTCTTAATTGTGTCTTTTTCCAGCAATAAAGGCGATTCTCGGCATTTGTGATTCCCAGTATGCATGCATATATATATATATATATATATATATATATATATATATATATATATATATATATATATATATGGTAACTTATCCGGTAGTGGACTGCCCCGTGAACACATTACATTGTTAGTTTATTAAATTAAATTGAATATATATATATATATATAAATATTATGATCGTCATTTGAAAACATTCTGTTTGTTTGTCAACACACTCAATGACGTAGAAAATGACGTCAGCAAATAAGTAAACAGAAACCTTTTGGCCTATAATCTGCGACAGCTGACCACTCGAACAGGTAAACGAATTGTAATGTTGCGTTAACGACAGAAATAGAAGTCTTTTAATTTGTCTTGTCTTCGATCATCTTTGCTACGAGGGTATGTATACTCTATATACATAGACCGCATCATGAATGAGCTTGTTCCATACTTTTCTGTTGTCTGTCATTCGGATCGCCATTTCCATTGTCTTTCCAGTCCATTGCATGACGTTATCATGCAATGGAAGTAGGGCAATGTTTTTTAAAATAAAGAGATGTGCTGATAACAATCCTTTATTTAAAACTGTCTAAATCGGTGCAGATTCGAGACAGATATTGCGATATGTCTAGGATTCACTTTTCCGGACACAGTGTTTACATAATGTATATAATCTGTAATCAAACTTTTGTCGCCTCTGGACTTGTCGTGTGCTCCAAGTTTATATATATAAATTGAGTTTAATAAGATCTACATTTTCAAGGACGAAACGTTGACTTTTTACTTCCTCGATAAAAGAAATGAAAGAATAATATTATAATTTTCAAATGGAAGGATTTAGAACAACCGCATTTCACTTTCTATAACATAACTTTGATCTTTATAGTAGAAATAAACTATTTATAGCTCATTGAAATTATGAATTATGTCAAGATACAAAGCACGTGAACGGGCTTTGTCCTCATGTGCATAAAATGTGCATATATTTTATAATGTTATGCTCAGAAGACTTTCTATTTCCATAAGGCAACACTGCATAATTCTGCATCTGCACGAAGCACAGTTAACTTGAGTATGTCTTTGATTTGAATATAAGTTACTTCGGAAATTTTGCGACGAAGAATTTTTTATTTCTGCTTTCTTTTGATTTTTAAACGAATCGTATTCATTTCAATAGAATTGAAAATGACTCTCAACTCCCCATCGGCAGAAGAAATAGATTCACTTCGTCTGATATTTTTACACTATACACAACCACGGCCAATTGCACGTCGACACGGTACAGATGCTCTCCAATGTACAGTATATATGCATTTATTTATTTATGCACAGTTGCACACATATATGCAGAATTTTTCAGAGATTAGCATGCGAGAGAGAGAAAGAGAGAGAGAGAGAGAATACAACATCAGAGCCGTATCTAGAGTATTCGGCGCCCGGGGCAAGGTATCAATTTTTCGCCCCTAACAGTCTAAAAACTAGTGATGGTCTTTTTCTGTTTTCCTTATTATCAGAATTAACGACTTTGTAGGGAGTAAAGTGGTGGATTTTTGCTCCCAACAGTCTAAATAGCGGTGGTGACCTTTTTTGCTTATCAGATTTTCACGACGTTGTAATAGTAAAGTAGTAGAAGAAGTAGTTTGCAGAATGCTGGTGACGTTCTATTTTCCTTGTAATACTTACAATACTGACGTGAGTAAAATCAACAATGGTTTCTGGTGCACTCCACGACGGCGCCCGGGGCAGCCGCTCCCCGCTGCCCCTAGCTACAGCTCTGTACAACATCCGCATGAATTGTTTAGCTCATAAGTGCCTCCACAGGACTATATTATGATAAGCGCCGATTATAAGGCAGATTGATTCAGACTCTTTTGACCATTCACCCTGCAGAATGAACAGCTGAATATGCAACAATCACCAACCCCCAACCGCCACCCCCTCTCAATTTCAAAAGCACTGACCCTCGCTCTCAAAGAATTTCAGTCTTCTGTTAAAACTGACGATCAAATTTCTCCTTAAATTCTAAGAGTATATCCGCTGCAGTCATTGGTTTGCTTAACTGTCTTCGAAATGTATAGTAGATGCCATGGACCTCGGGGCCTGACAACCGCCGAGAAAAAGGATTTCTGGGTCTCTTTGCCCCTTTCGTATCCTTGCCTATACTCCTTGGGTCTTCTAATGCATATATAGGCACATCTTGGATTTCCCAATGCCAGGCTTATCAGGAAAAAGGAGGCGACATGTGAATGGTTAAGATTATGTATATATATAGGTTGTCACTGCGTATACATGTCAGAGGTGCGCAACCTTTTAAGGATGAAGGACCACGTTTTCTGTTCGAAGACTCTGCCGTCCATGCACATGCGCTTTTTCTAAATGCAGAGGTGGTACACGTCGACATTAAGCGTCAATAGCTATATTTAATATGATTACGGATAGAATTTAATTCGACAGGACTTATGGAATTAATAGAATTTCTGATGAATACAATCAATTCAGTAGGAACAACCAAAATTGAGGCGATTAGTCAGGCTTGTCCATGGGACGTCCCGTCCCATGGGAATCCTGGTGTCCCGTCAGTTCCTGGGCCGTCACTTCCTGGACCGTCACTCCCTGAACCGTTAGTTGCATGCTGGGCCGTTCCTATTGTTCTGTCTTTTAGGTGTATGTAAAAAACAAGTGTAGACCTATATGATATATAAATCATTACATGCGTGTACACAGCTACACGTGATAACGATGGTCTGTAATAACATTAGATCACGTCTAGGTAAACATGTCTTCGGTAATGTAAGCATCCATATTCAATATAGTATCCATTTGACAATAACTTGAATAATTGGGACAAATATGGGCTTAAGACGCGGGCAAGTATTCGGGAAATTCTATTCGACAAGATGCTTATTATTGGTCACCACTCACCAGCTGTCCGCCTTGTACATCATTGTTTTACCTTACAATGACGGTCCAGGAAGTGACAGGGAACCGGGAATCCTATGGGATTCGTCACCTTGGGATGGGATGGGATAGGATGCATGGGATTGGACAGCACTGTTCCGTCCCATCCCATGGGATTCATGGGACAGAGCTACTCTTAATTTTTTTGATTTTTTTTTACCTTTTTGAAGCTTTTTGTCCTTTTTTCCTTATATATTCATAATATTTGCATCTATATTTTGTGATACGACATAAAAGTTAATAGAGTTAATGAATTTTGTCGTTTTACATGTCTCTTTGTGCATGTAGTCCTATTTAGTAGACACTAAACCTAAACTTTCATAAATTTCATAATTCATAATTTCATTAGAACTGTATTACACATGATTAGCCTATTATTTCATATTAATATTATAATGGAAATCCCATGGGTCTATGGGATGGGATGGGATGGGACAGGCATAAATTGCCATGGGATGGGATGGAAATGGGACAGAAAAATCTGTCCATGGACAAGCCTGCGATATATCTGCGCTCTCTCGTCAAGAGAACTTTCAAATGCCATTGGTTGTTATAAGATGCAGAACATCATTGCGTCTATATACTAGACGTGGCTTTCTTGTCCTTCGAAGCATCAAAGCGGCCATTTTGAAATTATTTATAAATGACTTAATTGAGTTCTTAGCTGTGTTTGGATTTTTCATTTATTTGTTTTTCTGGGTTTCTGAAATTTCTAGGCCTATATGGCGTTCGTGTCTTAGGTAAATTTCCGGGGAATCGTATGGTCAGCGTCCATTGGTCGTGGTCATCGTGAGGTTGAGGTCGACAGTTTCGGTAATCGGTATTCAGCTACTACGACTCCCCCTGCATGGAGGGCGACTCGGCGAGTGTTGTCATGGAAACACATCCCACGGCCTATATCTGGAACGAATGCTGCTTGTGTTCGAGAGATAGGATTCAGTTGAGAGACTTCTGAGAGTGTTTCGCTTCAGAGATTGAGAAATTGCATTGGGTCACTCAATATGACCCAAGTGAACCAAGTGACCCATTGAACCTTTTACCAACGATCCGTGTGAACCATAACCAATGGGATCCGAGCAATTAAATATCTATAATAGTGAATTTATATCCCTCTTTAATTCGTTGAGCTACACTGTATAAGTCAAAACTATAACTTTGAGTATAATGATCAAACATAGAAGCATGTAACTTCCTTGCAATAATTTAAATACCACAGAACAAATCAAATAAAATTTGACCAACGCGTTAAGTAATAATTAAGAATGGCGCCATTACCACTGCAGAGTAAACATGCATTGCAAAATGCATTGCAAATGTTTGTCGAATTTAAATTTCAGTCCTAAAAATTAAATGTGTCATGGTCAGGGCCGGATTAAGGTCCGAGTGGGTCGGGGGCTGAGAAAAAAGGCCGTCGTCTATATACTGAAAATCTCTGACAAGCAAAAAAGGTTATCTCCCTTCGAAATCGTGCCGAAAATCGTACTGAAAATCGTGCTGACAAGCAAAAAGTTATCTTGAAAATCGGTGGGCCTATTTTCATGATGGGCCGGGGGGCTACAGCCCCCTCAGCCCCGCCTTAATATGGCCCTGGTCAGGACCCATCGACCCATTAAGTATTTTTGACCAATTTGACTCGTGGTCCACTGACCTATACTGTTGTCTCTTATGTTTTGTCTGTTAGAACATGGGATGGAGATCTGACAGGCCTAATTCAATCGATGGACACTTCCCTAAGGCTCCACTTCTGGTCCTCGTGTTACATTATAGACGCTCAATGGGATTAACGGGTTTCATTTCCACGCAGATTGTCAGTATATACAGTGAAGCTTCGCTAAGACGGACACTCGTTATAACACTAACCTAGCGTCAGCACAGGCCACAGGGGCGCTCTTTTCATGTCGCCGCTTAAACGGGGTTTTGCTGCATTTGTGTTAGAATCTGGTGGCTTCTGCAAAAACAGTCCGAACGTTCGTATTGGCAAAGTCAGTCTAAGCGTAAAAGGAAAAGCATTGGCGGAGCATTGGGCTCTCCGTCGTGGGTTCGAATCCTGTATACGTTGTGCTTACAGGAGACGAGATTTTGCTTAATTTTCCCGCATCAGATCTGCCAGAAACTCATCGGTAAATCGTTCTGCGTTTAGTGAATATATATTAGCAGAAGAACAATTGTGTTAACTAAATAATGATGCTTATAAGATTTCGAAACAATTTTTATTCAGGAAGTAAAAGTACCTTACAGCAGTTCAAACTCGAGGCTCAATGCAATTATGACAGGCGGCGGCGGCGGCAAAAACCTTGTCATAAAGTTTCTTATCTCTCAGGAATATATATATATATATATATATATATATATATATATATATATATATATGTATGTATATATACGTGCATATATATAATTTTCATATATATATATACACGTGCATATATAATTATATATATATATATATATATATATATATATATATATATATATATATATACGGAAGCAGAGCAACTGCACCAGCGTCACTGGCGAGGAGGAGGCAGAGGAGGACGAGGAGGAGGAGGAGGAAGACGATGCTTTCAGTAGAGTTCACTTCTCTCTCTCTCTCTCTTTCTCTCTCTCTCTCTGCCTCGACCAGAGCTCATCAAAACGACTTCTCTGCGTCTTTCTCGTAAATACAAAGATGTCAGTTGAGCAAGAGAGATAATCTGACCTTGGTGACTGACCCAATCAAGGTCAACCGACGAAGAGGTCAAAGGTCACGCGGCTTCAGGAAACCAACAGGAAAAGGAAGCATTTCTCATCCAGTGGGGACTTGTCCCTCGCATACACTGCATGGAAGTGAAGCCCTCCGTCAAAGCCTGCATGGCATAGGCCCTATGCATAGACGCTGTAGGCCTATATACGTATATGAGTGCGTATACATACACCGTCCACATATGCATGGCTTCTAAATGTGCTTTTGGATTTTCAAATCCAAACAGCGTTTCGTCTGAGTTTGTTTGGCTGAATGAGTTCTTCCAGTTGACTTCTCTTTCCAGCGCCATTTTCCTCGTCCTCAACCCCTTTCTGTCATTGTGTGCGGCTGCCGTGTCAGGCATTTATTATAGCGGCCCATTCTCATTAGACGGACCGCTTCACTGCCTTTTGCGGTTAACTTTAAAAAAGCACAGTGAAACCGGACACATTACACAGATCATGTTAGCTTCCGTTCAGTGCAGAATGTGACTGCTATAGAGCAATAGATGGGATCTCATGAGAGTCCACGGCGAATGTTTCCGAAGCAAAAGTGAAGACGTGACAGAATCATCCGTTGGACAATGGACATTCCAGACGACTGACAGAATAACAAACGTCAGCTGCGTGACCATGCAGTCTGCGTTCAATACTTGCAAACCATAACAGAAGTTTTTGGAAAAGAAAAATCTAAGTTTGGATTTATGTTAAAGCCACGGTCGATGTAGCGCAGCGGTTCTCAACCTTTATAGTGCCGCGACCCTTTCAATTCAATTCCCCATGATGTGGCGACCCCCAACCGAAAGATTATTTTCGTTCATAATGCAAACTGCTAAAAAAGAATAATTTAAATGTTCGAAATCATGATTATTCAATTGTCTCCAATGTCTATCCTCACGAATGACAATTTTAGTAAAACAACTAGTAACTACCAATGAGTAAATTTTGTGCAATAACAGTACAAGCGACAACCCTATATTTCTGAAGGTCTCGGGCGACCCCTGGCAAATCGTCATTCGACCCCCGTGGGGGTCGCGACCCACAGGTTGAGAACCGCTGATGTAGCGTACAACACGCTCAAAAACTGAAAGTACCAGTATATTTATATACCAAAAGGTTATTTTTTAAAAGGCGACACTAGCAAAAAGATAGCAATGCATCGCATCTAGTTTTATGATCTTTTATCAAGTTAATTTTTTGCGGAGGACCGGAAAAACTGACATCGCGGGTCGGATGCGGCCCACGGGCCGCAGTTTGGCGAGCCTTGGTTTGCGGCCAACATAGGCACACATTTGCATCGTATTGAGGAAACGTTTGGCCATGGAATAAGCGTCTGTCCTTCGTCAAACAGATCTACGACATGTTTAGACTTAAAATACAGAACAACTATAAGCCAACCAAACTGCCGTTAATGAAAACATAGGAATACTTTCAATTGAAAAATTTATATACAATTGTTCAATGAGTCGTTTAAACGCCTGCAGCAAATGCTTCTTACCTTGTTAAGCTCTGATAAGACGGATGCTCTTATTTCCCATCAAAGATCTTCTCATCACACTCACTGCGAACAGCGATGAGCATAGGGCCTATAGACGACGCGCATGCGCTCTGAGCACACGGCGCAGTGGCGCACCCTGGCGACGACGATCGACGGCCATTCACCCGATCACAACAGATATTACATCGAAAGAAGAAATTATGGCGACTTCTGAGAAAATCCAGATATAAAACAGCTCTATGCAGGCCTTAGCACACACATGCAGGTAGGTAGGTAGGTAGGTAGGTAGTGTTTGTTTTTTGTAGATGTATACCCAAAGACAGCGGATGTAACTGACTCAACAGGTTGAACAGACAGGAGATGTATAAGGGGCTGTCCATTAATTACGTCAACAATTTAGGGGGAGGGGGTTTGAAAAAGTTTCACAGTTGTTGACAGGGGGAGGGGGTCAAGAGAAGTTGACGTCAACAATTTCACCTTTCACAAATAATCAAAAAATAGGAAATTTCATGAAATACTATAACAGTAAAGGACTTCTATAGCGCTTAGTAAGAGTTTGATAATTATTTGTTGTATTTCGAGAATTGTCTTAGTTTGGAGCTGTGTACTGTATGTACCTTAGCTTAGTTCTAGATTTCAACCCGGATTTCTTGATACCGGAGTAGTAGGAGTTGTAGATGTTAGAATAGGTAGACAGTAGTGGTCGTTGTGTCGTAATTGGCTTTATTTTGTTGAACCATATATGGAAGTGGTTTTGGTTACTTCCAAATATGGTAACGGTTTGGGTTGCTTCCTACGAGAGCTCAGGCTGGACATGAGTAACCAACGGTTCAAAAGAGAGGCCAGTAGGGTACACGTCAGCATCCGGGTACAGCGGCAGAGGAACCAAGAAGATCCTGCATCAGGCATGACCGGCAGAGCGAAAACAAGATACAGGATGTGAGAGAATTTCCTTTAAATATGAGAGGCTGAGTACAGGCAGGAGGTAGTCTGTCGAAGAAGAGTCGTAGTGCTGAGTCTGTCGAGAAGAGTCGAAACGCCAGTCTGCCGGAGAAAAGGTCGAGATTCGAGGAACAGCCGTGGCCAGAGCCGAAGTCGTAGGACAAGTTGTCGATTGGGAAGTAACTGTTTTCTCATATAAGACTTACCCTAAGTAGGATAGTAGTATTATTACCGTTCTAACTGATGCTTTGGTTCGCTTGTGTAGTTTTTGCTCTTATATGTATTGTCTGTAAGCTAAATTTATCGTGCATTTATTTACCATTATTAAATTGAATAATCGCTATCTTTTGTCGCTCACTCGGATATAGACCAACTTATCATGCTCTCCTGTGACATATCCTAGTTCCCACTCTAACGCCCCTGATATGAGATAACCAGCGGAGTACAGGGTAATTCCCAAGCTTGGTTATAAGTGGTGGAGCTTGGTTATAAGTGGTGGAGAACCGAACTTTCCGCCTTACCTTGATAAGTGTCTACTATCTTAATTTAAATTGTGATGTCTTTTCTTACCGAGCTCGTATATAGACAACTTGATAACTTTGCATTATAATTTTCGTTGATTGTGATTCGCGTAGTTAAGGTTTAAACTGTAATTGCAGTTTGGATCAAGATTTAATTAGAATTGTTAATTAGAATTGTTAGTTAGAATTGTTCTGCATTGCATTTCATTCATGCAACCTCCGTCTCTGCAGTGGTTTGCGCTGTGCAAATTTCTGGCTTCGCTGCCGCCTTCTCGCGTCTGGGAAATTCAATCTTCTAGGTTTCTAGCCTTTTTATCTCGCTTGATACCTGCCGAAATCTTAAATATCCTGCTATACCCCTGGACTGTTCACCCAAATCTTGTTGACATTGCGTACATTGATAACCCTTTTCGCCAATTCGATGAAGACCTAATTTCTCTTTACTATCACCCTCGCCTCGCCATCCGTCATGCTTTCCTAAACCATCGTTGCAACCTATTTGATGACACTTTCTCTTGCCCTCATCTTGGGAAGTTCCTTGAATTCGAAAGGTCTATTTGTCACATCAGTCTTCCCTTTCCAGATTTGCAGTTTTTTTCCGGAGACCCTTTGTTTCTATTTCCTCCTTCCTCCAATAGAGTCATAGCCCTTGTTTGTTCGTACCTTCAGTATTTTTTAACACACCATCAGCCACCACCAGCTCCAGTCTTCCCTTCTCCATCCCTTACCGGTGTGGACGTTGATGACCTAGAGTTTGAAAATCTTGAGAGCCTGGAGGACTCGGATGACGAAAATATGAATTAACACTCTTTTATCTTTGTCTGATTGGTGTTATGCTTGTCATGTGCGATATTTATTAGTGCATTATAGTGTAGTATTAATGTGTTATACTTCGCGTTTTTTTTTCTAGTGTAAATATCATTTTGACTAGTGCTTTAATTAACTTTCTTTATTGATTTATGGTATTTGATAATCATTTTTCATTGTCATATCATTCGCCATGGCAGAATCACCACAATCATTGCGACATCAGGAGTCATTATCACCCAGTCATTCGAATCATGCAGAATCACCCCCGCCTCTTGAGCCCGAATTAAATCAGTTAGAACTGAACCTTCCGCATTCTAACATTGCTCCAATCCTGTCACCACACGTGAACCCGCACCCTGATTACTCGTCCTGTTATCGTCTCGTCTGCTGTAGCGTCAGTGTGCGTTTCAAGTACTAGTCAGTCTTACGCCATGCCAAAACCTGTACCAATGAGACCACAAGCTCTACATGATCTCTTTTTTCCACCTAGGGACCATGTATGGAGGCCCTCTCAGCTATCACCTTCTCGCGATTTGGACAGTCCTATTCAATTTTCAGCCGTGCCAGATACAAATTTGGGGCATTTTTCCGTCTCATGCGTATAATCATCAGTCGTCCGCTGCCGTGTATCATCATCATAATCATCATGATCATTATCAGCAACCACTTCGCCCACAGCAGGGCCAGTCATCCAACCTTTCATTTGCATCTCATTATCATCATCAACGACTACCACAGTCATCACAACCAGGAACTAGAGTTGTTCCTGTAGCCCCAGAGGAAGTTATAATAGAGAGCAGAGGTGTTACTTTACACCCGGATGCCCTATTAGCGCCAATAGCAGCAGCAACAAGTTCCGTGTTACAGTCCACCCCAGGTGTGATGCCTGAAGAGGGAAATTTCAAACAGGTTGTGAGATCCGGTTTATTCTGCCCAAATTATTTTCAGGGGCTTTCCCAGGAGGACCCATACGAATTTGTTCGTCAATTTGAACTTTGGGCTAATTTTAACAATTTGGATGAAAAATCGGCCATTTCAGCTTTTCAGCTACTTCTCAGAGGTCCTGCAGCCACTTGGTTTAAATCATTAGCGAAATCATCCATTACCAAATTTCAGGAATTGTCCAAACTTTTCATCGCCAGATACACAATCTTAGACAAACCATGGAATGAAATTGGATCTCTTTGGACAACTAGACAATTAGCTAATCAAAATGTTCACGATTATGTTGCAAACATTCAGTTCAAGGCTGATCGTCTGCAATTAAATGCCGAGACGGTGTTCCAAATTGCCTTACACGGTCTTTTGCCAGGTGTCAAAAACTGTGTATTACAAAAAAATGTAAAATCCATTGAAGAGCTTTTTACAAACTGCCTCACTCTATGAGCTGGCAACGGACTCAACGACGGATTCAAATGCTCAAATTTTGCAATCATTACAAGATATGAAGCAGCAAATAGATCGTCTACAAATTAGACCAATGTCACCAATGCAAAATTCTACTAAAAGAGTTCATTTTTTCGGATTCTACACAAGATTATGAGCAAGATTTTTCTTCAAATGATCGAGGTTCTTCCACTGTCAGTCCAAGAGATTCTCCAAACTCAACCTACAAAAATAATTATAGTACTTTTAACCAAAGGCAAAATTTTCAATCAGAATCACAGGGTTTTCAACCAAATCCTCGTTCAAATTTTAATTCTCAAAATTCTCAAAAGGCTTCGTATTCAAATTTCACTCCAAACAAATTCCAAAATGACTGCCGTGCAAATTTAAACTCTGGGAGACCTCAGAATTTTTATAACAAAAACAGCAACACTGGGAATTTTCAAGATTCTGGGCAAAGCTGCCGCAACTGTGGAATCGCCCATAAATTCAATGAGAAATGCCCAGCCTATGGACTCCAATGCAGATTTTGCAAGCGCCTTAATCATTTTTCACGTTGTTGTTTAAAAGCTAAATCTCAATCTCGATAGCAACCAAAACCGGCGCCACAGCAGCGCTGGTTACAGCCATTTTATGATCCCGTATATAATGATCATCGAAATAGGTCACAGTTTAGTTGGCAGCCAGAATTGAAATCCAAATTACATCCTAAATCAAAAGTAAAATTGCATCCTGATTCAAAGTGGACCCAGTCTTGCAGAGGGTCTAGTCCAAAGTTTTCAAAATCTAACGATTCACATTTCGGCTCGGGAAATTTACAAACTTGTCCAGATACAGTTGAAGGCACAGCAGAAATTTTTGTGAAACTTTTTTGGGAGATCACGACCAGTGTTGATTGACACAGGGGCCGCTCGTTCAGCAATTTCAGTTGGAATGTTCAAACAACTTGACTCAGACCACAGAACATTTCACCTGTAGACATTCGGTTATTTGGGGCAAATACCCAGATGTTAGAAATACTAGGTCAAATTTCAATCCCATTGAATTTCACAGGTTTAATTATTGATGTTGATTTCTTGGTAATTCCGACATTAGTCAAGCCAATTATTTTAGGGCATGATTTTCTGCATACTAATCAAGCACGCATTGATTATAAGTGCAATACAGTGTCATTATTTGATGATTTGTTACTTTAATTTTGTTTCACATGGTAATGGAAACTTGGTATCCGTGCTGCGACTGCCCGTCAACATAAGGATTCCACCCAAATCGGTTGTGTTTGCAAGTGTAAATATACCCTCTAAGTTTAACAATAAGAATGTAATTATTGAGCCTTTGCGAGCCTATAACAGAACTTCAGCTGTTATTGCAAATATTTTAGTTAAGCCTCACCTGTGTAAATCTGTTGTACATATTTTGAATCCTACGTCTAATGTTGTCTGCTTGCATAAAAATATGAAAATAGCTAGCGCCTGTCTAGCAGATCTTCCGAACTCTACTTCTAGAGAAACTATGAATGTTTTGCAGTCTGAGTTGCTAGCAGATAATTTACCTGTACATAATATAAGAACAAGTGAATTGAACACTTTAGGCATTCAACTGCCTGTTGACACTTTGCCTGTAGAAGAATTAGAGATTTTATCTGCGCTTTTGTATAGGAATAAGGACTTGTTTGCGCAAAATCTTAGTCAGTTACCAGGATTTTTAAACGTCAAACACAAAATTGAAACCTGGGGGCCCTGTTTCGCAAAAGCCTTACCGGCACAGCCCTGAGGCTCGAAAGAAATTAGTCGCCAGGTGGCCGACATGTTAAAGAACGATATTATTGAAGAAAGCTTTAGCCCATGGAGATCACCCGTTCTTTTGGTTTCTAAAAAGCAATCTGCCACCCCCGGTTCGTGGTCGATTACCGCAAACTCAATGCACAAACTCATGATATGGTGTTTGACTTACTGACGTTAGAATCAGTGGTAGATGCGATGACCTTCAATCGACCTTGTATCTTTAGTGCAATCGATCTAAAAGAGGGTTATAGACAAATATTGTTAGATGAAGAGTCAAGCCATAAGACAACTTTCGTTACACACGAAGGCAGTTACTCTTTTAAACGCCTGAGCTTTGTCTAAAAAACGCGCCTGCTGTGTTTCAGTCGCTTTTGCAGAATGTTTTTCAAGGTATTTTATGGCAGTATGTTTTAGTGTATATAGATGACATTTTAGTGTATAGTAGCTCATTCAAGGAACATCTTTCCCATCTGGAAATGATCTTCGACAGATTGCGACAAGCCAATCTACGGATGCACCCACAGAAGTGCCAGTTCGCTCTGACTCGTCTGAACTTTTGGGTCACGTTCTTTCTGATAAAGGTTTGAAGTTGACGAGAGGAAAGTAGAGAAGATTAAAGCATACCCTTGTCCTACTAATGTAACTGAACTAAGACGATTCCTCGAATCTGCAATTTTTACAGAAAGTACGTGAAAACTATTCGAAAGTGGCAGCACCTTTGAATGAACTGCTACGTAAAGATATGACATTCTTATGGACAGAGGCTTGTGAGCAAGCGTTTCATTTCCTAAAGCAAGCACTCATGACTACGCCCATACTCTTGTTTCCAAACTTAAACAAAGAATTTTTTCTCTCAACTGACGCTAGTACCACAGCTGTTGGCTTTATTTTGAGCCAACGTGATGAGGACGGTAGAATGCGACCTATCGAATTTGGTGGTCGTGCCTTAAGAAACAATGAAAAATTTTGGTCAATTTCAGAAATCGAGTGCCTTGCGTTAGTTGAAGGAATACGACATTTTCATTCATTTTTAGCACATCGCCATTTTCATATAGAGACAGACCACGTGAGCTTAAAGTACCTTAACGAAATCCGAGGTTCAACGCAAGGAAGGTTAGCTAGATGGAGTCTATTGCTGCAAAATTATAATTT
Source organism: Metaphire vulgaris (assembly GCA_018105865.1). Lineage (NCBI taxonomy): Eukaryota > Metazoa > Annelida > Clitellata > Crassiclitellata > Megascolecidae > Metaphire > Metaphire vulgaris. Next base: position 354,171 of record CM030833.1, on the reverse strand, counting down.
TACTGTGCATTACAAACCAGGAAAGATGAATCAGGCCGCTGACGCTCTTTCCCGGATCGCATATCCACCACCCGAAGAAGTGGCGGCCGACGATGTTTTTCTCAGAGACGATTTGTACATATCGACGATGAATTCGAACGAACCACTCGAAGTAGGGTCAATGGGTTGAAGTCGTTTTCAATCCACCAGGCGGTAAAGAAGCCGTCTTCAGCGTCATCGACGATAATCCTACATCACAATCGCCAGAGAGCGTAAGTCAACATGATATTTTTTTCGACATCGACATTCGTCAAGAGCAGAGAAAATGCAATGAGCTGAAACCTTACATTGACTACCTAGAATCATCTGAATTACCAAGTAATGAGAAATTGGCTCGAAAACTTGTTATGCAAGCAGAACAGTTTACTTTAATTAATGGCATTTTGCATCACTTATATCAACCACGAACCAAGAACGTTCATCTAGTGAAACCACTCATTACTCAACTGGTCATTCCTAAATCACTTCGTGAAACTGTGCTTACGGCATGCCATACAAACTTTGATCATGCAGCACTGGATCGATGTTACGTACTGATTCGAGCCAGATTTTTCTGGGAAAGACTATATAGTGATGTTGCAGAATTCATCGCTACCTGCGAGGATTGTCAATGTTCAAAGAGATCAACTCACCTGATAAGAGCTCCGCTGCATCCCATGCCCATCGAAAATTCCTTCGGTCGTTACCAGATCGATTGCGCGGAACCGCTTCCGAAGACGAACAGAGGTAATCGTTATTTACTTCTTGTGATGGAATCGCTGACCCGGTGGCCAGAGTGTTTTGCAATACCAGATCAAAAAAAGTTCAACGATCGCCACTGTACTGTATGAACAAGTCTTTACCAGACTAGGTCCTCCTGTTAGTCTCCTATCAGACCGGGGCTCATCCTTCACGTCGTCAGTCGTCACAGAACTGTGCAAGTTGTTCAACGTTAAAAGGACCTTGACTTCTTCCTACAGACCTCAGACGAATAGTCTCATTGAACGACAATGGTCCACGATATACCAATCCTTGCGTATCCATTGCTTTGATCAGAAAAATTGGGATGAATTCATTCCCGGGATCATGATGGCTCACCGAGCGACACCGTCAGTCTACAGTTCGAATTTCTCACCCTATTTTCTTCTCCATGGACGAGAAATGTTACTACCTGTGCAAATTTCGTTAACTGACTATCGCGATACTGGTTTTAGTAAAACAGACGATTATATCCGACAACTCTTACCTAAACTCGAAATCGCGCACGCAGTGGCCAAGCAGAACATCGCCGACGCTCAACAGATCTACAAGCGGAAGTATGACGACGCTTCGCAAGGTACTGCAACCTATAAGCCAGGTGACTTGGTTTGGCTCTCAGACCCACGCAAACGCAAGGGCCAATCACCGAAGATTACTCGAAAATGGGTAGGACCTTATTACGTTGTCAATCAGCTATCCAATGATGTGTATATACTGCGCCATGCAAAGACCAATGTCAAACACCCTCCCCAGTACACCAGACCCGCCTGAAAGCCTTCAACGGCTGTCGCGAAGACTTGTTAGCAAGATTCGTTAATAATAATTCTTTGAATAATGCTGATCAAACGGAGAGTCAACAAATTCCTACCGATAACGTCGACGACGGAAATTCCGATGAAACGATAAACAGTGACACTGATACTTTGAACCCGACTTCGGCGTTTGTCAACAACGACCCCCCTACAACTATCGAGCCTCAGATGCACTCAACCGTGTCACTCAAAGACGAAGCCGAGGTAGACTCTAATCTTAGAGCGCAACCAAGCGTGACGGTAAATATCGGCGATTCCTTAACAAACAGTCAACCTTCAACTCAACCAGATGCAAAGGTAACCAATGACCCCTCCACAACTCAATCGACGTCTTCACTGGATGACTGTACGCAAATTTATTACCCAAACGATTATGCAGCGCCACAATCGTCCACAACCACCAGTTCTGCATGGCATGATGTAAAACGTGTTTTAGCCTGTAAATATATTAATGGTATCAAGCACTATAAATTACTTTGGGACTGTTTCCCACGTTCTGTTTCATGGGAACCAGAAAATTGTTTATCTGATAAGCTTAAACATGATTTTCATTTAAGTAGAACATTGACGGGCAGGTCACGTAAACGCCCTTACCAAAGGCGCTACAAAAATTAACTACTATTCAGAAAAATTCTTATTAAAGCCAAGTCTCGTTACGCAGTGTTGACCAAATGAATGAGATTTTTTTTTACCAAGCATCAAAACAGTGAGAAAACTTTTCTAATGGCCTAAGAATTTTTAGCCCTGGCAGGTTTCGAAAGTGCGCATTATCGTTGCCCGTAGTCAGTGGATATCAATTCTTTGAATGACAAGTTATCAGACCAATGATCAACTGTTGTAAATTGTTGCCATTCATTGTGATTTTTTTTTCTCTAAACCCAGTTGTGCACAGAAAGATTTTATGAGCTCATGCAAATTGTTTTAGACAGGAACCTTTTTGAAGTTTACAGAAGAGAACGAAATATCCCCGAGTCTCCAAACCCAACCGGATACCAAGTTTCTCGATTCAGTGTACAGTTGGTATAAGTGTTAAAGGAAAGGTTTTTATTTTGTCGTATTCAGTGTCGTGACAATGTGTTTACTTGTGAATGTTTTTTTTTAAAAGCGTGGTTCTCATTGTTTTCAACGCCTGTTTATTATGTTACTATGTGAAGGTTTCGTGACTGGAGGTTTAGCACCTGTTTATGTTAATTGTGCAGATTCATTATTGTGGCTATTAACGATTGTATGTATATGAAAGAATGCTTTTATCGACTGCGAATTTGCATATAATCTGCATATGGTAGTAGCATTTATAAGCGTATAGTGTACATGTGTGCACCTGTGTGTGTCATGCAGAGAGAGAGAGAGAGGGAGCGCAGCCTTCAGCTGATCTGCCCAGTCGGTCTGGCTTCCGCCGAGAGAATGATGCTGGTTGTGCAGCTCATTTACATATGGGGCGTGACCGCCTACAACGTCGAAGCCGACGAATCGACGCAGTCGACCGTGCTGAGAACAAACTATGGCGTAGTCTTCCGTCACCGCGCCACGGTTTCACCAAAAGTCGATTTCTGGGGGCACACCTACGAAATACCAATTCCGTCTCTCACGAAATGGCGACAAGTCATGGACTACTGTAACGAGGAGCCGCCTAGCAACCCAACTCATTGTCAGAATATTTCCAGCATCGGTCCTCTCGTTATTGACTTCATGAACTCTACCCATAGAGAACTGAAAGCGAAGATACAAGCCGCATATGACCTCATTCCCGAACTGTCACATGCGCCGTCCATTGCAAAGAAGAAACGATCTCTGTTGCCCTTTGTAGGAGGAGTCATGAGTTCCCTTTTGGGACAGCGTCAGAAGCTGATATTAACTTGTTAAAACGTCAAATACTGCAATTATATAACTCATCTGTCGGTGTACAGAATGTGCTTAATCATGATAACCAGCGCTCTCTAGTTTCATGTCCCTGACGCAAGAAAATTTCAATAATTTGGAAGATTTAGTGCAGAAAGGATTTTTCGGCTTTAAGTCACGATTTATTTCGACAGAGTCTCTTAAGAGCGGATTTCAACGCCCAAATTCTACGCATTTTTGCTATTGTTTTTCAGAAATTCTCCGAGTATTCGCGGCTACATGACGCGATTACTCAGATTTTACAAGGATTAGAAATTTTGAAAATGGGTTCTTTGCCTGCAAATCTATTCACAGCCGAAATTTTGACTGCCACATTAGATGAGATAGATATCGAGTTAAAGTCCAGATTCCCTACATTTCGAATTCTTCATAGAGATGCTGGTTACTATTACAAACATGCAGATTTTGTCTGTACACGATTTCGTAATAAGGTTTATGTGAATGTCAAATTTCCTATTTCAGATATTTCCAGTGCAGTCCGAATTTATGATGTGATTAAATACCCTTTAGCATTCCCTGATAATTCGTCATTTTTAAATGAACTTACTTCTGTTTCACAGTTTTTCGTCATTTCTAACAATCGTGATTTTTATATTGAAAGTGATTATATAGCTTGGCCTGTTGAGACTTTTAAGATGGAAATTGTTAGACCAGTATCCCAAGCTTCATGTTTATTAGCCTTATACCTCGATAATTCGTTGCTTATACATCAACTGTGTAAATATATTGTATTTGTGGATGATAGGAAACCGAAACTGTTCGTATTAGATTATCCTCTTATTTTGATTCGTCATGTGTCTGCTTTTATTATGAATTGTCCTTCTAGACGTTTAGAACAGCAAGGATGTGAATACTGCTTATTTCCAATTCCCTGTGGCTGTGCTATTGAATCTATTCACGCTGTCATTCCAGCCAGAATTTCGAGTTGTGAGCGGAACGCTCATAACATGTCTGTCACCCCCCTTTTGCAATACAATTACAATATGCCTTTGCTTATGCATTTCTTTGATAATCAGTCTCTTGATCTGCTTAGTCGGCAGGAACTCTTACAGGCACCATTGTCAGTACAATTACCCGCTTTCCGGTTGTTTACTCATTCGTTACCAGAGCGTCTAGCCACCTCTCATCGCCTCAACCTTGCTATGGAGAAAATTGTTAACGCAACTAAATCGGATCAATTAATCTTAGCAACTGCGTTAGATCCCGTCTTGAGTGGAGATATTGACTTTCTTGGAAATTATTTTCAGTCAGTACCTGGTTATATTACGTTGGCTTCTGCGATCTTGTCCTCTGTATCTTTCCTTGGCATGTTGTGGCTTTTATACAAGGTACATATTATTTTTGGAACTCTAACACTGTTATCTAGTAGAAAGGTTTTGTCTGCCCCTTTGTCATTGAAACCATTTGTTTATCTTAACCCAACCAGCACATATTCGCCGGTCATTTCTCAAGAACACTTCCAGAGTGCTAACTTATGTTTAATTTTCATTATTGCTGTGGGCATCCTTTACTTTCTTTATAAATTGTGTGTATGGCGTAGAAGTCAACCTATTGTTAAGTCCGGTTGTGATTTGGTGTTACATGTGACACAAGCCAACGCTGATGTTTGTATTAGCATTTCACTGCAAATGTTACCTCTGTGTCCTACTCACTATTCTGTGAGAAGTCTCCATACCGCTCTCAGCATGCGTATTACTGGATTCTGTCGTCCACATCTGATTATTACTGCAAGTCCCTTTGATATTGTTCATACTACTACAATGACCAGCGTCGACTTATGCTCTGACATTCCAATATCCCTCTTTACTCTCTGGAAACTGCGTTCTCTTATGCAGAAGAATTACAATCTCTATTTATTTTTGCAGCATGGCGGAATGATTTATTATTCAAAGAAACTTCGTGCAGGAAATTGTCTTATTTAATAATGTAATTGGATACGAATAGAGTGCTTCTGTTTCACAAGTTATATTCAGTCAATGGACTCATTACAATTTTATGTAATCCGCTTATAGTAGTATCGTAGAACTTAAACTGCGAACATTCGCTTTATAAGACGTTTCATGCTTATATTATATGCTTCTATAATGGTCATTTACTTATGCTTCAAGTATATACGCAGTTGACTTTATATTTTGACTTTTAAGCTGTTTAGGTTGTTTTCTTGGTATTGCAATGCGTGTTTCAATTGTTTAGGATTATGTATTATGTTTAGTTAAGATTATGTCACTCGTAATTGCATATTCCATGTAGACAACGGGACGTTGTCTTCTAGAGCGCAACCAATTATAACAGTAAAGGACTTCTATAGCGCTTAGTAAGAGTTTGATAATTATTTGTTGTATTTCGAGAATTGTCTTAGTTTGGAGCTGTGTACTGTATGTACCTTAGCTTAGTTCTAGATTTCAACCCGGATTTCTTGATACCGGAGTAGTAGGAGTTGTAGATGTTAGAATAGGTAGACAGTAGTGGTCGTTGTGTCGTAATTGGCTTTATTTTGTTGAACCATATATGGAAGTGGTTTTGGTTACTTCCAAATATGGTAACGGTTTGGGTTGCTTCCTACGAGAGCTCAGGCTGGACATGAGTAACCAACGGTTCAAAAGAGAGGCCAGTAGGGTACACGTCAGCATCCGGGTACAGCGGCAGAGGAACCAAGAAGATCCTGCATCAGGCATGACCGGCAGAGCGAAAACAAGATACAGGATGTGAGAGAATTTCCTTTAAATATGAGAGGCTGAGTACAGGCAGGAGGTAGTCTGTCGAAGAAGAGTCGTAGTGCTGAGTCTGTCGAGAAGAGTCGAAACGCCAGTCTGCCGGAGAAAAGGTCGAGATTCGAGGAACAGCCGTGGCCAGAGCCGAAGTCGTAGGACAAGTTGTCGATTGGGAAGTAACTGTTTTCTCATATAAGACTTACCCTAAGTAGGATAGTAGTATTATTACCGTTCTAACTGATGCTTTGGTTCGCTTGTGTAGTTTTGCTCTTATATGTATTGTCTGTAAGCTAAATTTATCGTGCATTTATTTACCATTATTAAATTGAATAATCGCTATCTTTTGTCGCTCACTCGGATATAGACCAACTTATCATGCTCTCCTGTGACATATCCTAGTTCCCACTCTAACGCCCCTGATATGAGATAACCAGCGGAGTACAGGGTAATTCCCAAGCTAAATACTACTTATTACAATGGAAAAAGCATGGCAAAAAGGTCATAACCATCACATTTTGACACTCGATGAGAAAAAGGTTAAAAATGGTCATCACCGCAAAAAAAATTAACCTTGTTATTGGGGCCTGTCATTGATCTTGGGGGGGGGGGGGTCAAAATTTTTTGACGTAATTATGGGAGGTTAAGTGAAAGTTGACAGTTGTTGACAAGGGGAGGGGGTCAAAATTGCCCAAAATTGTTGACATAATTAATGGACAGCCCCTAAGAAGGAATTCCAATTCCAAATTCCACATTCCAATTTTACATGGAAGACTAAATCTTCCATCTTATAGATGCATGAAGAGAGGGTTGCGTTACAGTGATAGTGGCTTTTATAACACAGAGGAGACCCATACTAGATCATTTATAACCCAGTTATCATCATCGTCATCATCATCATCATCATCATCATCATCATATAATCATCATCATCATCAAATTCGTCATCATCATATCATCATCGTAATCATCATCACCATCATCGTCGTAATCATCATCATCATCGTAATCATCATCATCATCTTCTTCTTCTTCTTAATCATCATCAGCATCATCATCATTTGTCCGAGTGCAGAAGAAAACGTTACTGTGAAGACGGCCTTCTGTTGTAGCTGTAGTCTTTAATGGCGGCAGGAGAGACTCTAAGACTATAAGACATTTGCCTTTTCCCTTAAAATGGCAAAATTCGAACTTCCTATCATAATACAGATATCACGTCTTCTGAAACAAAAACCAGAAGAATCAACACAAGTTAATATAAGAAAATGAATTCGTGTTATTTCTTTAGAGACAGATTATGCAAAGCAACAATATTAAAGAGCTTTTCGTCAATGGAAAAAGTCAACGCTGGAACTTTTGACCAATCGATTCAAAGTGCGGCAGAACGAAGTCTAACAGACGACGACAGATGCGCTTCCGCATTTCCTCACCATCGATCTCTTGTATTGATCTCGTCTATACAGACTTTGGTTTCAGTGGCGCAGCCAGGAATTTGATAGGGTGTATATGCCCTAAATCTTAACTATAGTCATTGCTATTTCAAAATCAAAACATACATGATAATGTCCCACATACATGTGAACAAAGCATAGGCCTAAATGACTTTAAGACAGACTGATTTTGGGGGGTACAGTGTATATATATATATTGTATTTGTATATATTGTATATATTGTATATATTATATATAATGTATATATTGTATATATTGCATATATTGTATATATTGTATATATTGTATATATATATATATATATATATATATATATACACAGGGTAGAGAGAGAGATGACATTAGATATTAGCGTGTATTATAGGTTGGTAAATTGAATTTGGTTTGAGAAAAAAGGAGAATTAAGGACATAAGAAGCCAGGAAGACTGAAAGAGTGAGACAAATGACAGGTGATGAGCTCTTGATGATGATACTGAATCCGTGTCAACAGCAACCGTTGGCTTATACAAGAGGTCACGTGATCGGCAGACGACGTTTGAAAGACAAGCATTGGCCAGCGCCTATATATGCCATACAAGCAACGCTGCATGCGTAGGCCTATATAGGCCTATACTATAGCAGGCCTAAACGATAACCACAGCACGCAATATATATATATATATATATATATATATGCCATTGACAATAGGTTATAGGTCTACACTGCTATAGTATATATCCATCAGCGAAACCTTTGCCATTATAAATGCAGACATATTTAACTGCAGGTATAGGCTATAGGCCCCAAACTAAACTAAGATTTACCAAAGTGAAATCGATAGGCAATTACTTAGGCCTATATGACTGTGGTCAGTTATACTTTAGAAGGTAGCCTAAAGTTTTAAAAGCAACAAATACAAATTGTCTATCGAAGACTATTTTGGATGCAGCTTTTAATTCGTTTCATCACTCTTCTGAATTTTTGCATATCTATAGCCTACTGTAGCACTATAGTCCTTGCCCTGTCCAATTTCAAACAGGGTATCAATTTTATAATATTTTATGGTCTTATATATAACCTGTAATAGAAGAAACCAGCTCTCTTCTCGCTCATGAACCGATCTATCAAATACTGCAATTCATTTGTGTTTTAAACTTAAAGCTGAAGCTATTTCATCTATACTGATTGCTTATGGTCTATGCGATAATGCTACAAAGCATATGCACAATAACAACGATATATGCATATGCATATATAATATGATATGTACCGGTAATATGTTATAAAATACATATGCTATTATATATATATATATATATATATATAATGTCTATGAAAAACATGCGATTAGTTGTATAATCGTGTGTCTGCATGGATGTGTGTAGGTTTCTTTATGTCGCTATGTGATGTTGATCATGGGCGCCCACAGAAATTTTTCCAGGAGGGGCACGACACATCTTAACATAATGGTCACGGTTAATATTTTAGCAAGGTTTTCATATTTCAATGTGAAATATTGGTATTTGTATTTTCAAGGGGGCACCTGCCCCTCTTGCCCTAATATGCGGGCGCCCCGACATAGGCCTATAGTGATTGCAGAAGGCTATTTATAGGCAACTGAGGCCAGGCATTGGCGACATACAACGTCTCAGGTTAGCATTGAATGAGTCGCGCTATCAGTAGGGGCCTAAATATAGGCCTCCTTATGCATATGCATATGCTTACGTAAAAGAGAGAGAGAGAGAGAGAGAGAGAGAGAGAAGGTTATTGAACTGCCCTTCGAATAGAGAGCAATCGGTTCTTCGGTTGTACAAGAAACAATTCCTGGAAATTGTCCGCTCTCACTTAGCATCGACCTCACAGCAAACAATCGCCAAAATTTGGCCGGTGTATGTGTGTGTGTGTGTGTGTGTGTGTGTGTGTGTGTGTGTGTAAATAGACGCCATCTCCTCTTTCATTCTGTGCCGATAGTGTGAGTGCTTAGGCCTACATTTATTCCATTGTTTTTCCGTCTAATTGGCGACATGTCATGTGCATGTCTGTCTAGCATGGACCTTTGGTCTGTCGGTGCAAAAATCGTCCTAGATGACCTCTCACTGGACAGTCTGTTAATCCCTCTGGCGACACATTGGTGCAAACCTGGTAAAAAAACCGTCGTTTCCTAATTTGTTCTCAGGTGATGACCGTTTTGCTTTTTTGCCTTTAGACAATAAAATATTGCTATTTCATATCCAAAAAACACCGGCGTCCACGCCAATTTAGGGACACGACCTCCCCAAAAAACACCCATGGCATGCAGGCCACATAGCCTATCTGCCTATATGCTATGCGAGAGGCTGGAAACGTCTGATGATCTTGAAACTTTCCGTTTATTTATCAGTTATCTTTATCACGAGGAGAAGGAGGCAGGCGTTTCAATTAATATACTGTATACATTCTTCGCTTCACTTTACAGATGAATGAGTCAAAGGACATTGGCTTTTGCAATGAAGACATATAGAGTCATATATATAGACACTGCCAGTCCCATGGATTGCCACAAGTCACGAAATGCTCGCGGTCTAGACGACTTCCATGACCTTTCACTGACCTTCGGTTGACCTCTCTGCAGCAACATCATTTCTCACTGAAAAAGCAGTCAGACCAATGTGGCAAAGAATCCTGTATACCCGCGTGCATGGGAGAGGGAGAATTACATTCAGCCAAATAAGTTAGCCAAGTCAGTATACGAAACGATTGCGGTGTTTATATAGAGTGGACAAGTGGATGGAGTCAGTGATTAGCCTGCACCAGGACTTTCCCTCCTCTGCCCTCAGCTGCGTTGAAGGCGAAACACAAGACTTACATGATAACCTCAGCTACCAGTATAGACAGACCCTTTTTGTGTTGTGCACTTTGGTTGTCAATTTCTAATCTAACTCCAGACCGAAAACAGCGACTGAGGACTATAGGCCTATATATACAGTGTTTAATAGACTTCTTCTTCATCGGTTGATGCATTGGAAGCAAAAGCGCCTGAAAAGTCAGCATTATATATAGAAGCATCAATTCTCTGACGTCATCTGACGACGCTTCAGTTACTTTTCACATGACACAAGCAGATTAGAAATTGCGCTTAGACGCCCTTTATATAGAGAACATGTCAAATTCAAAGACAGGACGAGCCATTTTGAGCAAATATAAAATAATTCGAAGACAGAGATCCTTCTTTTTATTACAATCGCAGAGATATGGTGACTACCTGAGAGAGAGAGAGAGAGAGAGAGAGAGAGAGAGAGAGAGAGCGAGAGAGAGAGAGAAACGCCATCTATACTATATAGTGGCAAGTGAAAGCTGATCTGAATAAACACAAAGCAAGTGGCACAGGTGAGGCGGCTAAACAAACAATCGAAATCCCAATATTCAAGCGAAGCCATAAATTTATTAACGAAATTTTTATAACATTTGAATGGTGATTTGCATAATTGCAGCTGAATGCATAGGCCTACATTAATGGGCCCTGCTCTCTTATATATACGAAGACCCTGATCACGTACGACGAATACTTGACCTTGCAAGGGAACGCATCTCCAAATGCACATGGACACGACTGGACATGCCAAACGCACGACCCCATATTTTCATCCAAATTTACTTTTTTCTCAATTATGCATAAAAATATAAAAAATATGCAACGTCTATATAAGACCATTCTGTCGTCTGAAAAGAACGGTCTCCGCGAATTCGATCAGATGGATTCGAGTATATACAATGGACATATAACTACGTTTATCAGAATAGGCGCTATAGAAGTGCACCATAATCATCATCATCATCATCATCATCATCATTATCCATATCATGAAACACTGAAGAGCATTTTCAGAACGACACCAAAAAATTTGCTAGATAACTTGATTCCGTTTTAAAATTAAGTGCACATGCCTACAGCCTACATCATGTAGGCCCCTATAGGCCTATACCAGATACCAGCAACGTGAAATGCTAACCTTTAAGTCTATATACGAAGCAAATCTACCGCATATCAAGCAGCCGAATGCCCGAATACAAAGTCTTACCAACTAATAAAAAAGCTAATCTGATTTCCATTCTCATGATGAAAAACCATATTCTAAGGCAATAATAAATTATTAAATTGCTAAATTTAAAAATTAATTTAAATGCAACTGATAATATATGACTTCCAAACATCTTGAATAATAGCTGACAATTAGTTTTATGGTAATTATTTCGACTCCAATAACATTTATGGCCAGTGAAATGTTTGTTAAGAACAAATTCCGATGAGCTTTACAACGACTTCGAGAGATTTTTATGGGACTTTTATGCGTCGAACGGAAACTATAGAGATCTTTAGGAGGAGTCGATGGTTAATCATATCATGTTCAAACCCCAGAGACACTGAACAGCATGCAAGTGAAAAGACGCGGTGCTGGAGAACGTGATCACCTTCAACCAAACGACGTCTTCGAAATGGAATTGACTGCACCTTAATTGATTATAGGCTGGATTAACCATTAATGGCTTCAGGCTTCGGTTACAAAAACAACGTTCCATCTACAACACGACACGAGCCTTTTGCACTGGAATGGAGAGATGTTAATAACCTCAATGAGGACCTGTTTCGTCTTCTAAGAAACAACACGTCTCTCTCTCTTTCTTTCTCTCTTCTCTCTCTCTCTCTCTCTCTCTCTCTCTCTCTCTCTCTCTCTCATCCCACCATCACCACCACGACAACCTGGTGATGATCGCATGATCGCTTGGCCACAGATGCATTGAAGATGTGTCGTTAAATTGAATTCGGCCACAAGGTCCATCTGAGCGCTGGAAAAGTAACGCTGATGGATCATGGATGGAACAATGGAACGGTTGCAGAGGATGTGAAGATACGAACATTGGCTGCAGAGCGACGACCATTGCACCTCAGTTGCTGACGACTGATGATCGGTGCCATGGAGGGCGCCACAAGCCACATATTGGGTGGGCCAACATGGTCTGTTTGAAATTGAACAATGCAAGGACTAGTGCTACAGTAGGCTATAGATATGCAAAAATTCAGAAGAGTGATGAAACGAATTAAAACCATGGAGGGCGCCACAAGCCAAATATTGGGTGGGCCAACATGGCCAATATTTCAGAGTCAAGACAGCGCAGCGAGAAATTCTTGCCGTTAAGATCAATCGATCATTGAAAAAACACAGTTGCATGGTTATATAAATATAGTAATTTTGAATGGTCTTCCACATCTGTGACATCTCAATTATATATGGCAATATTATGCCAATATATTTGGGATTTGGGGTTATTAGTTCCACAAAACATTGTAATTTGCCAATTGAAATTGGGTGGGCCAAACACATTGTGGCCCATTGGGCCTAAATATTGGGTGGGCCATGGCCCACCTGGCCCACCTGTTGCGCCCCCATGATCCGTGCTTCTTCGATTCTAAATAGAATCGATCAACTACTTCTACGACTTCTATACTTCAGTAGACGCTCTGCAACAGCTTAAAGAAAAGGAACTTTGGTTTAAAATTAGTTTGAACTTTATACAAACTTCTCTTTGTATTTGTTTCTAAATGCATATAAGAGCAACACTATGGCGACAACCTACAAGCCTATTTCCTCGCATATTCAAAGTTAAACTTGTTCACTAAGGAATTCCACCCATAACATATAATTATAAAGCCAATAACCTCTTATATTGAATGTTCGGTGTTGAACCCACTATAGGCCTATATATGAGATTGCAATATGAAAAGCAATAGATGGCCTATTTCGTCAGCGTGCATTGCAAGTCTACCATCTTCCCGCCCCTTGGAGTACTGGATAACAGAGCATGCCAACTGTCTGGCGAAGCAGTATACCTTTATCCTTAGGTCCAATTACATTTTATGAAATGATTTCCAAAGTAAACGAGGATCTGAAGAATTTTCAAAGACAAAATCTGCGAACAAATTGATTCCTAAACATGGGACGTCTCACTTCAGTCATCAAAACCTGTCTACCTTAAATCACTATTAACCCCTCAGCCTCGACCCACACGTTCATCATTTCATCTCACTCTGTCACGCCCGCTGAATCAGTCATCCCTGAAAATTTGCAACCGTGCCTTCTCATATGTTGCACCTGAACTTTGGAACTATATCCCAGCTTCCCTCCGCACTCCGCAGACTTGGACACTTTCAAGCAATAAAATCTGAATCATCATTTCCCATAATCCCTGCATTATCTACTCAAGTCTTCAGGTCTAAGCTTAGGCCTAAATCCTTCTTTTTTCTAAAATCATTCCCTCCATAGCTGTAACAACCGAGTCTCACTGCCATTTGGATGTTGACTATTGCCTGGCTGATCATATATCTTTCCCATAGCTAATTTAAGAAAGGCTGAGCGCCTAAGAATAAGCAGCTACTGTTGTGCTGCTTTCCAAGGCGCTATAGAATCCACGAGATTTTACTTACTTACTTACTTACTTACTTATATGCCATTATGAGTTTTGCTAAGTAGATCTCTATGTCGCCATTTTAATCTCCCAGATGGCGATGTAATCATTGTAATGTGATCATCTCAGTGAATTTGACCAATTTCACGAGAATAGCGAAGCGCTGCTGCATAAGACATAACGCGCTATAAAAATTAGGTTGATAATATTTGTCATAGATTTATTATTTTATATCGGTGATTATCTTGGAGCAATAATAATACATTAAAGTCTATGGTATTTGTAAAGTAACCCATAGACTTCAATATAATAACAAATCTATGAAATAACCAGAGTGCATTTCGCGACCTAGATTATCAATTTGTCAGCGAATGGCGCTGAATGACCTTTGACCTCGCAGAACTTTTTGGCGCCAAATAAGTGGAGGATTTTTGTTCTCTTCGCTTTTGTCTTATTTTTTCCGGGTTTTCATTGTGAGGTTCTGTGTTGAGGAAATTGAAACTATGCTGCCTTCAAACTCACCGAGAAAGGCCCAAGAAGTGACGAAGAAGTTGTTCGATACTCACATCGTCACGGTCAGATATTATTATTATTGCTACAAAATACTAATAGATCCTTGTCCATCAATTAACAGTCTAATCAGAAGTGGAATGTTACGAATTGAACGACCTTCAGGTTCAAAGCCTTTTATTAGGCCTTGCTGCTCCGACACTGCTGTAGAGTGTAGACAGGTTGGTTTATTGCCAGCAAGGCGCGTTATTTTGGGGATGGCACGGTTGCGCTATAGAAATACAGTTTTTGAAGTGGATTGCAGAGGCCATAGTTGTCAGTACATAGTATTCTAAAGTAAATTGTAAGACTGATACATAATATAAGGGGCTGTCCATTAATTATGTCAACAATTTTTGGGCAATTTTTGACCCCTCCCCCTTGTCAACAACTGTCAACTTTCAGTTACCTCCCTATAATTACGTCAAAAACTGTTGACCCCTCCCCCCAAGATCAATGACAGGTCCCAATAGCAAGGTTATTATGTTTTGTGGTGATTGCCATTTTCCCCTGTTTTGCTCATCGAGTGTCAAAATGTGGTGGTGATGACCTTTTTTGCCATGCTTTTTTCCCAATGTAATAAGTAGTATTCCATGAAATTTCCTATTTTTGATTATTTGTGAAAGGTGAAATTGTTGACGTCAACTTCTCTTGACCCCTCTCTCCCTGTCAACAACTGTCAAACTTTTCAAACCCCTCCCCCCTAAATTGTTGATGTAATTAATGGACAGCCCCTAAGGAGACTGGCAGAACTTATTGTCATAAGATAGAATTACTTAATTATCACTCTTTCTTTGATATTGTTGACAATCAAAATCACAATCAACTCACATGCATTATCATTAGGAACGCATCAACTTTTCTAAGTGAACTTAAATGAAATTTTTGCTCAATTAATTTTTTTAATAAAATATTTTAGGTAATTTGTGATATGAGTCTCCATTTACTCATCGTTTCATTAGTTAGACCATTATAGCAAAGTCGTTTTGTGGCTTGATAAGTGAGTTCTGGAACAAAGTGTTTATTTCTATTTTATTTTAGCCAACCAAGGTCACTTTACAGCAAGTGAGTAGCCATGTTGTGAAATCTTTGTTGTAAACGATCTTTGTTTTTAATTAAGCATCACTTTATTGAAGCAATGATGATAATGATGATGACAATGAAGTGTTTCCTGCTATGAAGCAGTTCCAGTTGGCTTTTGCCACCAGGAATTACATGGACGAGGTGATTTCCCATTGCTTTCCTGACAAACAATTGTGGTATTAGCAGCTTGTTCAAGGTGACTATCCAGTAACTTGGGTCAGTTTTGAGCCTACTACCCTCTGATTGCATTACAAAAGTCTTACCATTACTCTACCGCACCCCTATATTGAAATAGTAAAATGATATGTGAAATTTTTAATGACATTTTTGTAAATTTGACAAATATTTCTAACATAAATTATAAAATTGAGTAATAAAAATAGCAGTGTCTCTGGTTTGCAGTTTTCATTTTATTCTTGTCTAGGACTTGAGTCCTGCAAGAAATCCACTCTCTTCCCAGAATGCCATTGATGAGTTTAAGTCTCCGGAGAAAGCAAAGCAGATTAAATCTCCGAGAAAGCGAGCGCACGACCCAAAAGATCCTCCACCAACGCCTGAAAAGAAGGTTTGTTCTGTGCAATATTTAAATATACGTTGTCAAGTTTTTGTTTCATGTGTCACACAAGTGTACTGATCTTTGGGCATAGTCATGAATGTATGAAGCTGATTGGAGGCAGTTTTGATAAAAAGACTTGATATTGAAACAATCTTAGTAAAATTCTTAGTCAAATGGGCAAAGTCTCATAGACAGGTGTTTATTCATAGTGTAATAATTTGGCCACATTTTCATATTTTCAGAGAAGATGTTTATATTCTTTAAAAGTTAAAGAAACTTTCCCTTTGGCATCCTTTAGCTCGTGATGGGTTAGACAGATGTCACTGTCAACTGTCCTTTCTTGGTGGTTGCCTATCCATATACTGTACTCAACATGTTTAACTTGATTGAAGGTACTCAGATTGTTATTGTCTGTACATGAATTCTATCGCACAGGTTTTAATTTTTAGTTATGCAGTTTCAGAAGGAAGTGAGGATCTTATAGTTATTTGTATTAAAAACCTTCAGAATTACTAGTGATTTGATTTGTCATTTGTAGACTAAAGAGCCGTGGTCCTCGATGGTTGTGACGATTGAAGATGAGCCATTGTTGAGGTCAAACCCTCATCGATTTGTGATCTTTCCCATTCAGTATCATGATATTTGGCTGATGTACAAGAAGGCCGTTGCCTCAATCTGGACGGTTGAAGAAGTGGATCTTTCGAAGGATCTCAGTGATTGGGATCGACTGAAACAGGACGAGAGAGATTTCATTTCGCACGTTCTTGCTTTCTTTGCAGCTTCTGATGGGATTGTCAATGAAAATCTGGCAAGATTTTATTTCTGAGAATTTGTCTGGATAATATTAGCTCCACTGCTGATGTCATATCTTTAATGTCTTGTAGCAAGCTATCTATAGATGTTTTTGATTCCCTCTTTCTTTTTCTCTCTCCACCCTTCCAGTTGTAACCAGGTTTTGAAGACCGTTTTTCCTCATTATGAGTCCAAAGAATTCTAGTTATCTTTTTCATATTTTTTTGTTTGCCATTACCAGGATTTCTTGGTTATTTTTTTCTCATTCCATGCTGTCTTGAACATCCTTTTCAAGAACTGCATTACATTACTGGTATTCAATTGCTAATATAACAAGTCTGCAAGTCTGTGTGTCCTGCTCTGCATATTTTTGTGTGAGTGCCTGGACATGTATAATGTTTATGTTTGTAGATTCTGTCTGCAACTTCCCCAGTCTCACTCTCATCGACACTGATTAGGATAATCACAACTCTCTCTCTCTCTCTCTCTCTCTCTCTCTCTCTCTCTCTCTCTCTCTCTCTCTCTCTCTCTCTCTCTCTCTCTCTCTCTCTCTCTCTCTCTCTCTCTCTCTCTCTCTCTCTCTCTGAGTTCTTTATGTTCTTCATTGTTGTTTGTCCTCTTAATAGTTTGAATGCACTAGAAAGAGGCTTATTGCTGCATAATTTTTTGAAAATTTTGATTTTTTGAATTTTAATTTCTGGCTGAAATTTTTTGGTTATATATCGTATGAAGTTTTCTGTTTTTTTGTTAAATTTGTAGCTGAATAATTTCTCAACTGAGGTACAACTTCCAGAAGCACGGTTCTTTTATGGATTTCAAATTGCTCTTGAGAACATTCACTCTGAGATGTACAGTCTTCTCATTGAAACGTATGTTCGTGACCCACAAGAGAGGCAAGACGGCATTCATATTATATTGGTTTTGACGTCATAGTTTGTTTTGAGACAGATCATAGATCTGTAAATGATTTGATTACTTGTGTATTAACTCTTCTGTCCATGTATTCAAATTTTAAGTATGAATATGAGAATTTCTTTGGATTTGAATGCATTTCTTCCTCTGCATATTATCAATCATAGAAATTTAATTGTGGAAATTGTTTTCTCTGTGCTAAAACAGGGTCTAAAGTGGTATTTCCTATTTTCCAGTTTCCTTCAATCAATTTTTTTTTGTGTAGGACTCGCTTGTTTAACGCCATCGAGAGCGTTCCCTGTGTAAAGAAGAAAGCCGATTGGGCGCTTAAGTGGATCGACAACAAGGACGCGCCGTATGCAATCCGTCTCGTGGCGTTTGCAGCAGTCGAAGGAATCTTCTTTTCGGGTTCTTTTGCTGCAATCTTCTGGCTGAAAAAGCGGGGAATGATGCCGGGCCTGACTTTCAGCAATGAACTCATTAGTCGGGATGAGGTTTGATTATTTTTGTCAATTTGTTTACAAATTTCTAAGGGAAATTTATTGAATTGTAATTCTTCCCAACTGATCCTATTGTCTAATGAACTTGTAATTAGATTATACCTTCTATGGCCAATATCTATGTTTATTTATCCAAATGTCCTTGTTTGCCACCAGGTCCATTTGAATGTAAGTTTTCTGGTTGTGTATCTAATAATACTGTCTAAAATTGGAAATTTAAACATTTGTTGCAGCTTTGACATTTAGAAAATTTGACCCATTTCCTAATTTTCATTCTCTTGTTTTGGTTTCCATTTAGGGACTGCACACAGACTTTGCCTGTCTTCTCTTCAAGCATCTTGTCACTCGTCCATCGCCTGAGCTGATTCAAGAAGTGATTAAGGAGGCGGTCGCCATTGAGAAGGAATTCTTTACTGATGCTCTGCCTGCCGCCCTGATTGGCATGAACTGCAACCTAATGTGTCAGTACGTGGAATTTGTGGCCGATCGCCTTCTTGTTGAACTTGATTGTGATAAGGTTTGTGTGTTGTTTCGGTGCTTTGCATCTTTTTACCCATTTAACCTGATTATCGGAGATCATCAATTCAAATGCAATTCAATAAAAGTGCATTTTTAAGAAAAGATTTTAATGTAAAAACACCCTTTTATTTGAATGGTAGGTTTTTAAAATGTTTTGAAGAAATCTGAAGAACTTTCGGAATTTTTAGATACACTTGCAAACAAAGAAACCAAACACATTTGGTTTTTATTTATTAAGATGATATAGGATGTAGTCCAAGATGTGTGTGTGTGTGTGTGTGTGTCTGATTGGCAAGGATTAATTAGAAATTCTCATTAATTCTACTGATTTTCTCCTTTGAATAGGTCTGGAAATCAGAGAATCCGTTTGATTTCATGGAGAACATCTCCCTTGAAGGAAAGACGAATTTCTTTGAGAAGCGTGTAGCCGAATATCAGAAAATGGGGGTTATGGCTCACATGTCACCTGAGGTCAAAACACATCAATTTACCCTTGACGCTGACTTCTAAGACATTTGAACTTTGGCAGAGATGCAATCAGCAACAGTTTTGAATGTCTAGAATAACAATCTTTATAAAGTCTGTGAAATGACGTGTAAAGGTAAAAATTAACGTTGAGATGTGCGAAAATGCTTTTTCAAATATTGAACTACATGTATTTAAATTTTCTTAGTTGTCAGCTAATGATGTTATTCAGTTATCACTCAGAAGTTGGTGCATGTAACTGGATACACAAGAATTTAACATTTAACTTAACATTTGTTTTGATAATTTTTTGTTCGTAGCTTTAAAATTAAGTTAAGGTTTGTGTTTTGGGGGAATATACTTTGTCATCAAAATGGTGTCCGTTTTGTGTTGTTTACATTTGTTTACATTACTGTGGACCCCAGCATAAGTAATTTAGCAACTGCTGATTCTATGACCCTCTTTCTGAAACGACTTCAAACTTGTCTCTTTGGCATTATGCAGTAAACTGTTACATTAAATTCACTAGAGACTACTATGCTGGTCAATTCCAGAGATCAGTCAGAAAAAGAGGCAAAAGCAGGCAGGAGGATGAACTTATGGAATCTAAGTCCAGATATGAAAGCACAGTATTCATGTCTGGTAAATGAACAGGAGGGATAGTGTTTCAGAATTTTGGACCTGAGTTCAGCACAATACATCTGCAATATTTTGGCAAATTTTGTTTGTCAAATTCAAATAAAGAGACTGTGAATTGCCAACTTCCTTGGGCTCTACAGAACGATATGTCAGAATAGTTAATCTGTCACAATAACTTCAGTATTACATGTACTTCACTGTTTAGTGCAAATAGGTTATGGTAATTCTTTACATGTAGTTGCAGGCTAATGATCCATATTTAGTAACAGCGTTTGATAGGTCATAATATGGCGCGGTCGAAAGATCGATGGCCATAGAGCTGATTTATTTAACCACGATTGGTTAGCTTATGATACACGTGACCGTGTACTCAATCTAATTGACTGTGATTGGTTGTTTGGCCGGATCGCGTCCTCGACCTTGGCTGAGGTCAGCGATGATGGGTAGTAAACCCAGCCGTTGGCCGAATACAAGGTTCATATTCGCAGTTCATTTCAACGATTTCTCCTAGATTTACGATAAGAAAATCCCGATTTCTGGCGATTTCCGACTCGTGCTTTAATTGTTAAGGACAGATGAGCAACAGAGAGCGCGAGACGGCGTCGATGGACAATGCGAACAGTGTAATGTATTGAATTTATTTAATGGATGTACTGTGTCAGCTGACGCATTCGGCTGAATATTCTGCTGAATAGGCGATCTGAGGCTGAAACGGCGCTTCAGCCATTCGCCGGCCACGTCCTCCGCCCTTTGGTCAGTTAGTTTGATCGAACTATTGGTACGTTTAGCTGATCATTGCATTATTTGATGTGGGAGTTGTAAACCTCGACATATATCAACTTGGCGTTCAGCCGTATGTTATCATTACAAGATTATTAGCAAGTCAGTGTAATTTAGAGCTTTATGATCAGACTGCCCTTTCCGGCTGAAAATTGTTGACCTCAAGGGTCCTGGAAATATCGAAACCCCATTTATCACAGATGCAGCATTCTTGCTCAAGTTGATAAATTATTAAATTGTGGTCCAGACTGTATTGATATATTTCTTTGCACAAAATGTTATGGCAAGTTACTAAAGCAGTAATATTATAATATATATACATATATACATGGCTTATTTCCCGGAAAATCTATTTACCTTCAATTAAGGGACCCTCAAAATTTCTTATGCCTCTATATGGCCTGTTTGTTCCTTATTAACAGAATGGACAAAATATACAGGTACTTAGAACTCTGGGTAAGCCAGTGGTTTGGGGTTGTTCAAACAACCCCATTTCACAAAAATATGACCAACACAATTTATGTAAACCCATTGACTTTTGGTTGAAGGAGGGGTAGTGGGTGGGGTCGGCCACGGCCCCCATTGGTGTTCAGTTGCATAGTGCCTCGAGTTAACAACTCCACTTTGTGTAAGCTGGCTTGCCACTGACAGAAGCCCATGGGACTCATGGAACACAGCAAGACCATAATAGGGATGAATGGATAAGTGAAACATAGTGATTCTCACAGGGCAGACCCTACTGAACCACTCTAAACCCAGTTATTATTATTTCTTCTTCTTTAGGTGCTGTGTATTTCTACGTTAGCGACCATGGATTTCCACTTTGTTCTATCTTGGCATCCTCTTATTAGTTCGATGTTATTCATTTCATTATTCCCTCAATTCCTTCTCGTAGGCAGTCTACGTATGTGTTTCTCTGCCTTCCTCTGGCTCTTTTTCCCTCCACTTTTCCGGTTATTGCCAAATGCTCCAGTCCTTCCTTCCTCATTACATGTCCGAAGAAGGAAAGCTGCCTCTTTTTGATGGTTGCCATCAGACTTCTTTCTATTCCCATTTCATTCAAAATCTCTTCATTGTTTTTCTTTTCCGTCCATGATCGGACGGAAAAAAGTTATTATCATGGACGGTAAAGTTATTATTTACTGCTTGGAAAACTAAAAATGGATACTGATTTCCAAATTACCTAAGATATCAGAATTCAGCTTGAATAGTTAATATGCAGTAGCCATGTTTCTTAGCTTGGCTCACAAGTCACGAGCATATAACTTTTTATGGCTGTAATTTTGTTTATTTTATTTTATTATGATAACACTTGGAGATAGCCATATGCAGAGTTGGTAATCACATTTGCCTTTGTACCTTATGTGTAAACAGTAATCTATTGATGTGTTTATGATTTGCACAATGAAGTTGTTTAAATGTCTCTAGACAAGTAATAAATTGTGCTCGATGGAGGTGTTTAGAGTGGTTGGCTTGAGAGATCACTGTGTACAACAAAATGGCCGGAATTATTCAGGAAGTTTTTTGTAAAGAGTGCACTTGCATTTAATCTCTGTTGCACATCTTTTGAGGAATAGTTTCATAAAGTTAGAGAATAACTGTTATATTTTTCTTTGTTTTCAGTCTATGTGTTAATCAAAGTGTAAATATCAGATGAGTCTTCGCTTACGGTATGTTCTGGCCAACTCAAGTACAATACGATATTTGATTAGGCATTTGTATGTTAGTTTTATTTATACATAATGATTATAGTGCAACAAACTATGAAGAAATTATATGTAATTGTTTTGGCATTTAATTACTGATAAATGTGTTTGCTTTTTCGAGAATGTAAAGATATTAGCTGTAGTGGACAAACAGAATAGAAGGATGTATGAGCAACAGTAGTTTTCAAAACACGAAAAAATCCTACTAAACCACTCAGAATTCAGTTATTATTATTATTATTATTATTATTATTATTATTATTATTATTATTATTATTATTATTATTATAGGGGCGGGAAGTTAGAGTGGTAACAAAATTGGACGATAGAGCAGAAGGCTGTGGGTTCGAGACCCACAGGAGCCCTAAAGTCGACTCAGCCTTACCCACTAGAGGGCAGTGGTAAAATGAGGAGGTAAAAATGAGGTAAGAAGTTGTGATCAGTCAAACAGGTATGCTACGCGATGCACTAGCCCCAGTATCCGTGGTATTGCACGCCTGGCTGAGGGCTATAACAACAGAGATCAGCATCGCCCTATAAGCCCATGAGGCTCGGGAAGGACTTTGACTTTTTGTTATTGTTATTATTATTATAATAATAAACAACTTAACAAGCATACCCCAAATATATTTGATGATTGCTTATCGTGAGATTAGTTTGTTATTTCAGTTTCATTTACTTATTGTAGCATCCTAAAGATTTTATCAAAAAAGTAACGCTTGAAAGGAAAGGTAGTTCTAAGGATATGAATGAAATTTGAATGGTCTTGTATTGACATTTTCTAGACTTTCAGAATGTTGACCTCTCTGCTCTTATGTCACTTGACTTGTCCTCATTCTTACTTTTTGGTTTGTAGGTCATACATGATGGAGAATTTGATCACAAAGATCTGCCTTTTGTAGAGTTTTGGCAAATTGTATCAAAACACAAAGTAAGAATAATCATTTGTTGCATCAGGACATCAATAAGAATAGAGGCAGGATTTCATAAATACAGTAAAAGGCATTTATGTCATTGTATACTGCAACGTTTTGTTATTTGTTGACTCAAAGACAAGAAGACAGAAGATAGGAACAAACCTACAAGAGGTGAAAGAGATTACACAGCAAGGCCATAATGTGAATGAATGGCCGGTTGGAATAGAGTGGTTCTCACACAGTGCAGACCTAGCTAGTGAATCACTATTAAAACCTTGTTGCTATTATTATTATTATTATTAAAAGGCAAACACATTCAATGACTTGTACCTGTTAATAAGTCAGAAAATATGCAAACACTGCTTATCAGAAGTGTCAAAACCTTTGTTGCCAATTTGTTTAGAATCCGTCTTTCAAATGGACAAAGATGATGATCCATGCAACAGCACGTCACAGCAGAGAGCCTTTCACACGTTTAATAGGGCGTGTAATTGGCCGCTGTTTACAGATATACCTATATTCATATGCTGTAGAGATTTCATAGCAAACTTTGTCTAGAAAATGTTGGATAGTTACTAGCAGTTGTAATGATTATATAGTGTGTATTGTGATTGTTTAATGGGTGTAATGCAATAGAATATTTATTTAGCGTTTCATGTGAAAATCACTCAGAAGCACTCCTGCTGCAATTATTGCATGTACAATACAATACACAATCTCTTTATTCAAATCAACCATAACAAAATGCAAGGTCAAAACAATATACCTATTCCTAATACATGCCCAATGCACCAAGCATGTTGATAAAGCATGATTGAACCTGTTTTATATTTGGCATTGAAATCACAATTAACAAATGGCACATTATTTTAAAATTATTTATTAAACAGTTTAAATGTTTTACTCTAACCCCTTTAGTGCGAAGCCCGACTTTGACATTAGTCGGGCGCAGGAAATGACAGTGCAGGGCAGAGGCCCGACAATAGTTGTGTAAACCCTGGCTTTTTCTGAAGTCGTCGTTTTTATGCCAATTGCTCAGTTTGAAAACCAGGTATTGTTGGGGACTAGGTAATATGGATATCTAGTAGTTTATTGGTTGATTTTCAATGCAATGTCTAGCAAGTAAATATAAGTCTTTAGAATGAGAAAGTAGGTCACCCCTTTCAAAGCATAGTCACTACACAATAGCGGTCTTAGCGTCAGCGGTATTTTTGTAACATAAACTTATGTTTGGAGATACATCATACCAAATCTTATTATTAACATTAAACAAAACTTTTCATTCTGGTTATATAAACAATTTCTATATTGTGAATAGTCTAAGCCAACAGAGACACATGTAAACTAATTATTTTTCGATAACTCTGTACTAATTTTTGAATAAAAACCATTTTACAATCAAGAATAACTAAAATAATAGAGTTTTCTATGCTTATAGTCATCATAGGAAATCCATAAAAATACTATCATAATTTGTGGAGAGTTTCCCAAATTTAATTCCACGCTAAAGGGGTTAATAATTTTCTTGTTCTATCTGGTGTGTTGATCTGTAGAAGTATCAAAACTTCAAGTTACAAGTTCCATCGCACTGAAAATCATTTTAAAGAATGTTTCAGGGCAAAATACATGGAAAAAATTTGTCAAGAGTTATATGATTTCAGTCAACCAATGTGTGAATTGCACATCTGTGGATTCATACTTTAATTAGACCATAAAAGTCAGAACAACTAAATTCTAAAATGTTCCTCAAATAGTATTGGTAATAAATAGAGAAGCGTTATTGAAATATATTTGAAACTTGCTAGGTTACTGGTGTTAAATATTTTGTATGTGCTTAAATTGATTTATAGTTATACTGTGATTTGAAATTGTTTAATGTTTATTCAGGAACAGTTGTTTAAAATATCTTGAATGGATACAAGTATGATGTGAAACATTTTCAAGTATATGATAATTTCTGTGAACACATTAAGATAATTAAATTGCATTGGCTTGTAAATTGTAAGTGTACATAATCCTTGATTTGCATTAACAAAAATACAGACGCTGTTCGTGTACATTAGGCAAAGTTGGTCAGTGGCAATATGGTAGCAGTGACTTGTATTTTATAGGATATTGTTAGCAGATTATTTTGTCTTGTTCTGACATTTCTATGTTGTAATTTCTATGTATTTGTATTGTATTGGGGCTGAATCCTGCAATGATATGATTTTACCATAGCATAATTTATTCTTGTTGCTTCTTTGTGAAATTTTTGAACATGTTATTTGATGCATGCAGAAGATTTTAAAATTGAAATGGAGTTAGAGAGAGAAGCATGCAAGTAAAATATATAACTATACAGTAATTTATTGATAAAAGGAGGAATATAGATTAATTATATTATTCAACAGGAAGTCATGATGTCAAAAATAACATGTCAGAACTGTTAGTACTTCACTGTTAGTACTTCAATTAGTACTTCACTGTTTCATTTAAGAATTTTTGCTGTGTGCATAATTGATATTTATTTTAGGGATGCCCAGAACAGTCATGAAACATGTTTAACCATCAATACCCCTCTGTGCATCACACACACACACACACACACTGCACAGATGCTCCTTAATAGTGGATATTGACAGTTAAGAACTGAATATAAGAAAGAAATAGTCTGATACTCGTGTCTGTTATACAAACTAGTATACAGCATTTCATTATCATTATAAATATAAATAGTTGAAACCTCTCACCACAAATGACAGCATTTTTAAGGGAAAGGTTCATACACAAGCCCTGGTGCTCTTCAGAAGTTAAAATGTAGCAACGATGTCTTTTTCTAGTTGTCCATAAAAATGTTTTAAAATTTGATTTTTGCAAAGGTTTCTCAATAAACATAACTAAGTTCAAGTTCCCCGTACAAACTAACAACAGAGTCAAAATAACGCCAGGCCACAGTGCACGTTCAAAGAGAACTATCCTGACAATTTCATAGTTCATGACAACAACTATACTGGAGGCCAAAATATTAGAAAGTACTGTAGTAGTCTGTACTTCTATGGGATCTCCTCTTCTGTAGGAAAGAGAAGTTAATAAAGTCATTACCACATGCAGTTATTCTGTCACTCATCATCCATTGATACATCCTGCACGGTTCAAATGGGTTTAAAATCTTGATGAAATAGCACAATTAGTAATAGCACACATCACAATAATCTTTATCAGTAATCGGTAATAATGCATTTGCCATTGTGCACAACCCTCATTACATACAAATGCATCAGTTAAGTGGTTTTGTCATGATTTGATATCAATATCCAGATAGTTTTTTAAAAATATATCTTAATGAACATTCCTACATGTTTATGAAACGGTTCTAAAACTGTCTGGAAGTCATATGTTGAAGTTGAATACTATGTCTGATACTTAACAGCTCAAGATTAGCCAAAGCAATACAATTGTTAGAATATGCAATTTAAAATATCCAACAACCCTATGGCCAATGGACTCATCCATGCATTTCAGCATTCCACAAGAAAAGGGTTTTACTTTTCCTTATAAGCAAGTAAGATCACAAAAAGAGACTAGACCTCTCTTCATTTAGTAAGTATGTTATTCAGTTCAAAACTTCAACTGTTTAGATAACTTATTTCCAACTCAACAAATGACTTTATAAGCAGCTGTTGCTGATGACCTTTGCCTTGCCAAATGGAAGATCTTTATCTCTCCGGAAGAACAAGACACAATCCATTGTCTATTCCACTTTCCGCCAAAGACTAAACAACAACTGTCTCTACGCTTTGAAGAATGTCAACCAACTGATCCATGCTGCAAAATTGCTTTGTTGCATTGTAAACATCTTGAAACTCATAGACAGGAACTTCTGACAAAGACTATAAATGCAAAATATAATTGATACCATTTCACTGCAAAAATAAAAGTAAAATTCAAGTAAAATTTCCTAAATTCCACCAAAATCTAACACAATCTAATCTAATCTTAAACTTCTATAGTGCTACTTTCATAATGCACAGGAGCATCAACCGATGGCACACCAAATCCAAATTACTAAAGATCCAGGTCAAATCCAGGGTATCCGGCCGAACAAACGGGTGACAGTCTATGGTGGATAAGCCCGGTCAAAAAGATGGGTCTTTAATCTTGCTCTAAAAATTTGTAATGAATCTGCAATGCGAACGTGCTGAGGCAATAATGAACAGACAAACTCTGTTTCAATATGGAAGAGTAACATGAAGCCACAGCACACTATTTTATCTGCATAATAAGAAATCACATCTATAAAGCCTAGTTATAATTTACTCAAAATCTGCAAAAACATTTCTCTTAAAAGATAAACCTCTAACATCAAATTAAATGACAAACCAAAATTTAACATAAAATGAAAGATGAAAGTATTTTTCCTGCCTGTTTTCCAAGAGCTACAACATAAGGGAAGCCAGAGGCAGTGGCCAGCTGCAGGCGCTGACCAATCGACAGATGAAGTCGATCGTCGATCACCACTTCTCCACGAAGGTTAGGAAGAGTGTTCAGTCGATCGTACAACAGATCGGCCAACTCTTTTGTCACGTCCGATCTGAAGCCTTCCTACGAACAACACAAATGACCCGGACCAACCACTAAGGGCATTGGAAAATGGTGGCACCCATTCACAGCATATTCATGGACAGGTACGGAAAGGCAGAAATGCTAAGCGCACAATTTGGCTCTCAGTGGTGGTTGG
The DNA here is from genome assembly GCA_018105865.1 of Metaphire vulgaris. Lineage (NCBI taxonomy): Eukaryota > Metazoa > Annelida > Clitellata > Crassiclitellata > Megascolecidae > Metaphire > Metaphire vulgaris. The sequence goes on along the minus strand of CM030833.1, from coordinate 325,963 downwards.
TGGTGGTGGTTGTGGTAGTAGTCGCTGGCATAGCCAGGGTTCTGGAACTGACATTTCAAGTTTTGACTATATAGGGGTATTATGAGCTCCCCAGAACCCCAGCCAAAAAATTCAGGGCAATATATTCAAATCCTGAGATCTGGAACAAATTTTCCAACCATATTGACAATCATCCAACCCCCATCAACTTATGAAAATTATCATCAGTTTAATACAAATCTCACGACCAGCCTAACTGGGCCCCAACCCCTTGTGCCCTCCCCTCTCCTGCAGTTAGACTAATGGTCATTAGCTTCCACAGAGGGGTTTTGGACAGTGACCTGGCTGCAGAAGTTTGAGTAACATTACAGTTAGACCGCAAGCGAATACTTTAAAGACTTTAATTGTGGTTTATTATTGACAGGCCAAATGTTATAATACAGTTAAGTATACCGATCCTGTCAAAAATCAGCCTAACTTCCCGTGAACAGCCCAAATGTGGGGAGGAGGGGGTAGATGGTGGACCTGCATGCTCCCTTGTGGCAATGCTAATGGCAAAAGTAGTACTTAGTCTTTAAATGACCAAACTATAGATTAACATTGCCTACATCAACACTTTCAATATCTCCATTTCAAATTTTCTTTACAACCTATCATGACATAAAGAGCATAGACTCAAAAGATCAAAAGCAATGGGATGGCAAAACATCTGCACCAAGGTTTTCACTGTCAAAGTCAGCCGTGCGTTGAAAAATTCAATGGTACAGTCACCAACCTTTTGTGGAATTATGCAGAGCTGGTGTGGTGCCAAAATACGAGGCCATCGAATATGCCCCCCAGTCGACAAAATTTCAACAGATGCGGACAGAAGCCGAGTGACTCCAATTCCAAAACATCCCATCTGCAGGTGACTATAGAAACACACTTCAGATCATTCACAAAACAAGTTAGATAACAAGATTGCAAAAGAATAAAATCAACCAACCTACGTGCAACCCAATATAACAAGATCTTAGATGGAGGTAAAGGTTTGCATCATGAGACTGGATAGTTACAGGTTCAAATCAGAATACAGACAATCAAAACCAATCCTGGAAAAGTGATGGAAGAGTTTTTCCACTGTGATTTATGAGAAAGCTGACATACTGCTTGCTTCTCTGGTTATCGATGTACATTGCTTTGAATGGAACGGTGTAAGTTGTGCCCAAAATAAAAGCATGTGCAACCTATAAAGTAAAGAAAAAAAATCAGAAGACGTTAATGTCAGTTCTGTTAATTCTAATATCACTTCAACAATACGAAATACAGAAGCACAGGGGCGTCATTTGGCATCATTTGCGATTGGAAGGTCAACACTTTGAATAATCTCACTTCAATCATAATGTTGAGATCTTGGCCATGTGTTGTTTCAGCCATTGTCCAGTGTAACTATTGTCTATAGTTTAGCTAGATTTATTATGCAGTGTTCTGCCAATACAGCAGCAGCAGCAGCAGCAGCAGCACAGAGCAAAACATTCCAACTACAAAGTCATCAAAGATTTTCATAATTTGTTCTCCAAATGCACCAGACTTTTAAAATTTATAGAAAGAACATTCCATCTGCAGGTCCGTTCGGAATGAAGAGAAAGCAGTAAGCACAAACTGACATTAGGTTTCTGGGACAAGGGCAGAGAAAACTACTTCTACTGAGTTCACACAAGTTGAGAAAAACTCACAATAAATACAATGATTGCATAATATACAAGCAGCTGTAATTTTTTCGCTAGTATTTCATGTGCTTATCATGTTTTGAGTAAAATTATGCTCACAAAAGAATTAAAGTGCAAAGGAAATGATAACCTATCTTAGTGCTTAATAATGCCAATCTTCAATCTCAGGTAGGAAAGCCTTTTAGAAATGGTTGGAAAGCTTACAGTTTAATTGAAGGAATAAAAGTAAAATATCAAAACGAGAAGAAAGAAGAAGAAATCGAGATGCCTCAATGCCGGAGTGCTGCTTCATTGATCCTGTGCATCCAGTCTCTGTACAATTCCTCCTGTTTTCATTTTGCTCATCTTCAAAAGAAAGCAGAATATTTCCTTTTAAATAACAACAGTCACAGTTCAGTAGAGAATAAATGAACTGAACACAAGTGACAAATCATAAGAATGACAAAATATAAAAGAAGGAAAGACAAGAGGAGGAGTTGTCGACATGTAGCAGCACTTCAGACCTCACAGAACTGCATCTATACACAGTCACTTGCTTTATGTAGAGCAGTAAGTAGAAAGAGGACAGAGTTGAACTCACTTAGGAGCTCTTGATTGACGCCACAACCACATCTGCAACAATTCATAGAGAGTGTCAATGACGCTGAAATTGAAATAACTCAAAACAAGGATTTTCTAAAGAAACATGAAATCTTCAAGAAATTGAAATCCACAATGTCTGTGGATATTAGAGACAGAGAGAGAGAGAGAGAGAGAGAGAGAGAGAGAGAGAGAGAGAGAGAGAGACACAGAGACAGAGAGAGACAGAGACAGAGAGAGAGAGAGAGAGAGAGAGAGAGAGAGAGAGAGAGAGAGAGACAGAGAGACAGAGAGACAGAGAGAGAGAGTTAGAGAGAACTTAGAGTTCTAAAACTGCAACAATCAGAAAACTCAAATGAGAAATAAAACATGGAGAAATCGAAACGAAGAAGCCGACGATAACGCAAAAACTAAGACTCTGCTTCACTCGAGACCTAGATTGGGAAAATCATGTCACTTGTGTCAATACTCAACAGGACATAACCGGTCACTCACTTGTCACATACAAAAAGAGTATCTTCTCCAATGGACGATATGAGATGGAATTCCCGAGATTTCTTTCCTCCCATTAGACCAGTGCTAGCATCAACTGCAACAAGTCAAGAAGATCGACATTTCAAAATCTAATCTGCTTCATACTTAAACGACAAAAACCACAACAAAACAAATGCTCACCACACCCACAGACAAATACAGAATGTTTCCCTGAATGAAATAACTCAGTTGTCAGCCGTGCAGCTCCTAACCACCAATGTAAAACCCTGTTTTGAATGATGGAAGTGGGTTGTCACTGTAACTGATGCTGCTATTCTTCCCTCGGTCTCTTACCCCGTTATTATACAATGTATTTCCATATGCACTTATCATGTAAGCCAATCTCTCACATATTCGACATGTCCATTAAGAGTTGGATTAAATGACCGTCCATTTGCAGAAATCAAAATCCAATGCAAAATTTAAATCCCACAACTTGCCTTCAACAAATGGTAACACAAGTTTTGAAAATATCCTCGAATACGCAGAACAAACATCCTGAAAAGATCCTTCAGCTGCTTCAGGATCAGGATCGAATGTATAGAGATCTAGAAACAGTAACAACCACAGTTCAACAAGACATAAAATGGCCAAAGATATTGCAACCTCTGTAATAATTAATTATCATTGATCGATGATATCAACTCAGTCAAAGGTCTAGTGGCAACACATGAGGCAAATGAAGCCTTCCTCTGTTGAAATGAATGCTGAACTAGATGACATCATAAATTACTTTAGATCACACTCTACCTAAACAATAGCACCTCCAATCTCAGACAGGACTTCTGTCTTTGGCTCAGCTACATCTTAACAAATTCAAAGTAACGTCAAACCTTTCATTTCAAATTCTCTACACCTCAACAGTCCATGCTTTGGCCTCGCCTCATCTCGAAATTTTCTTCCTATCTTAACAAAGAGCAGAACTAATATGAATAAAAAGAGTCCAACAACCAGAAAACTCTGGCGTCATAAAACAAATACAATCCTATATTAATTAAGGCATAAGGAATTTACACAGCAAAAATTATAAGAAACAGCATCACTCACAATAATATGATGTTGAATTATTTTCATAAATATTCACGTCTTTCATAAAATAGAAACACAATCTAAAATACCCTTCTACATAAGTTCACTGAATTTCTGTCCTTATCAAAGACAGTGACACAACATTGTCTGTATCACTTAAATTGGAAAATGCTAAGTAAATAATTAAATTACTAGACTGTGCTGTTCCAAAAGCACCTCCTTACCAAGTAACAAAGCACAAACCTGATAAAGCCGAATTGGAAGACGTCTGTACGAAATGGGAGATTCAGAAGCAACAATACTCGTCACAGCCTCTTCATGAGTCTAAACAAATAACAATCTTGATAATTCACAATTGATTAAAAACATGGATAACAGTTTTGCTGAGAGTTGAAATGTCAAATGTTAAATGTCAAATGTTAAATGTCCAATGTTAAATGTCCAATGTTAAATGTCAAATGTTAAATGTCAAATGTTAAATGTCCAATGTTAAATGTCCAATGTTAAATGATAGCAGTAAACAACAACATAAGCTGCAGCTGCCGCTTCTGATCTTAACCCTTAGACCAGTGTTTCTTAAACTTTTTCGTCTTGCGGCACACTAGAAATACGCGAAAACATCGGCGGCACACTTGAAAAGACGTCACAATTTTTTGCTGATGAAAGGCATCAAGGCCTTCGCTCAGTGTTTAATCTAGGCCGTTTCCGGGGGAAAATTGTCCTTTTCTCTCCGGAAATTTCAAATTCCCCCGGAAATTTTGGATTACTACATGGACTAACAGCGGCCCCGAGCAGAATTCCCTCCGGCTTTGTCAGTTTCCCCTTTCCGGCTTTTTCAGTTCCCCCCAGAATCCAGGAGTCTAGATTAAACACTGCCTTCGCTTGTGAAAGCCAGCGAACATCAGTATGGTATAATAGGCATGTATATTCGGAATCCATTGCTTCTCAGAGCTGTGAAAGAAGTCAAGATTTAAGAATTTTAAGTGGTCAGGATTTTATGAAGTTCACAACTTGAATAGCTTTGTTAAGAACAGACTGCAAGTCCTCTCTGCCGGTACACAGCCGCTCTGCAGATATGACCCCCTTAAGTGCCAGAAACTAGACACCGGGCAGGGTTTGTATCTTAATGGCTTAGGTGTACTTGGTCCCACGTAGTCTTATCTGCGAATTCACAACCCCTCCCCACACCAGCATCGTCTCGTATACCAAGGGGTTTGGTATGCGATGGTGCACTTTCCGTCCTCACAGGTCCCAGGGGGTGAATTATCAAGACAAGATTCATCAGACTCGTCGGTGACGCAAAGACCCTCACTGGCTATGCGCACAAGACAGAGTGTTGAAGCACAGTCATTGATCTGAGAAATTTAAAACATTGACATTTTTAATTTAATAAAATTTCCAACAAATTCCACGGCACACCTGACAATCTCGCGTGGCACAATAGTGTGCCGCGGCACACAGTTTGAGAAACACTGCCTTAGACCATACCAGTCTGTATAATCAATAGGTTATGAAGCCAAAAAAATACTGGCCATATGAGGCTAAAGGGTTAACAAACACAAAAGAGTTTGACGGTCAAGTGCAGGGAAAACCGTTTGACCATCATCTTTGTTAAGCAACAATTACACTTGAAGAGTCCTGTTTGCCAGCAGCCAAAGAAACAAATGCTCAGACTATGCGTTGTGCTTGATTGAGTCATATCTATCCCAGCATCTAACAGGACACAGTTTTTTACAAGCATTTCCCCATAAATTCAACAACACAAGCATTACCATAATTTGTAACAGCATCTGCAAATGACTGTTATCAGCTGTTTACTGCCATAGAAAGTTCCAGCATTCATGTCCACAGATTTATTTGCATGTTACAACCAGAAATCCAAAAATCTTCAAATGTTGCCTAAGATGGCAACAAGTTAAAATCGAAACCCATTATTATTAAGCTTGTTAGCTGTATATGCCACTTGGTTCATCTGGCTCAAAGGTTGTATAGACCCTTTAATAAGTAAGGCCTCTCATGGCAGAAGAACTGGAATTTGCCATCCTCAACTGCTCTGGCTAACTCATGGCTTCTACTCAAAGAGTCAAGCAGAGTGAATTCTCAAATCATAAATGACCTGTCTTAATACATACCGGTGCAAGGCAATGAAAAGCTTTATTCCTGTCCTGAAAAGTAAACAACTCAGAACCCATCTTCTCCCATCGACCTACATAAAAAGGGTTTCCCTAATTTAAACTGATAAAAAGCAACTCTTGACAAATTTATTGCAACAAAAGTATTTGCAGATAATCATTTTTTACTGTTTATATTATATTTGACAAATTGTTAAACATCAATTTAATTGAATTTAAAATCAAGTTTGCAACTTTAAAAAAAGCTGAATTAAGAATAAATAAGTGATTTTCATCAATTACTTAACAAAAGAATTTCATGAAAGTTATTACAGGAATAGTCTATGAATCACAGGTTAATTACCAGATGTGTTCCAAAGCTGTTGAGGTGCAAGGCAGGGCATTGTGATCTTTTGCGCTCCAATTGATTGCATTTCAAAATCAATGACACGATAAAGTTTCTCGAGAGCTCGAGTGATCGACGGCAGAAGAAAGAAGGTCCCTGATGACGATCCCATGATCAGCTTTTGCTGCTGCATCCGCTAACCACCCAATAAAACCAAACTATTAATATAAATCAAGTGAGTAAGCATTTCACACATTACTCTGCATATTGCCACAACACCATGTCCAAATAAACGGCTCTGTAGTTTGTAATGAGTATATATGTGATGAAGTCACAGAATAGACATTAGATAAAAGTTTTCAATTACAGCAATTCTGACATTGAGGCAAAAATCCAAAATTCCTAAGCTATCAATCAATCAAAAAGCTTCTATGGTGCCACTATCATAATGCCTAGGGCATCATCTGATGGCACATCAACTCCAAATCTAATAGGAGTCAGGTCAATTCGGAAAGGACAGTCACGTCAGCGGGAGGAGCAATCTAAGGAGTTAAGCCAAACAGGTACGTTTAAATACAGGATCTGAAAGATAATAACGTGCTAGTTTTATGAAGTAGTATTGGTACCATTGAATTCCAGAACCTGGGGCTACACACCGAGAAAAGCAAGTAAGCAAAATAAAAGCTCGTGGATTTATACAGTGTTTTAAAAGTAGTACAACGGTAGCGGTTGATTCTTAGGAGAAAGCAGAAAAGCAATGATATTTGATATTTGAAAGCATCATAAATGCAGTAAATGCTTAGGCTTATGATCAGGATAGCCATAACCCGAGGAGCCTATAATTAATACGACTGGCGCTATAAAAAGGTGTGCTGAATGGAGTATAACGTGACCGGCCTCTACATAGGCGAAGGATCTGCGGGTCGTCTTTCCTTCATCGGCAGCGCCGCATTTTGATTGATTTTCACCGGAATCGATGGGCATCGGAGGAAACATTGAAGTCAAAGTGAATCTATGTCTGAATCGAACGTTTCGATTACAAACCGACTTAAAATTAATCACAAAAATCCTTTGATTAAACATCGCAAACATTGCATAAAGGGCAATGACGCAGACTAGGAGACAGAATAGTAAACAAGTAAAACTGTCGCTGACTCAATCAACATACTTCTATAGCGCCACTATACGAGCATCATTTGATTATATACCAACATCTTTCAAAGTTTGTCTTGCTGTTCCTATTTTGACTGACCTTGTTAATTCACAAGAGGTACATCACCATCGCATCGTCACTGAGTTGGCATTAATTTGATCGTCATGTCGGTTTAGAATAACATGCTACCTAATTCGGTTTTATGCAATGCTAAATAAACGAAAAATTCACAGTTACATTTACACGGTAGTTCTGTCAGCACACAGAATAAATAAATATATATGTCGGGGTCTATACAAGCGCTATATCACTTTGGAGTTGGTCAGATGTTTGCCGGCATTAGGCAAACTGTTGTCAATGACGACGGAGTAAATGGTGGAGTGCACTGAGGCGTCACATTTGCACTTTTCTGTGTTTATATTTGAGACACGGTTTGTTGATTTTCATTCTGAGCGAATCGTTTGATAGTTTAATTGTAAAACGGGGACAATGTGTTCGAAATTCAACGCCGTATTGACCTCCCATAGGCCTGAATATCTAACTGCATTCGTCTGTTATTGCTTTCACTATAATGGCTGGGAGATGATGCATACTAGATTTTCATTTCTATTTATCAGTATGGTTAGTAATTCAAGTACCTCGATGGCGCCCTCCATGGCGCAGTCAACAGAGCACCAGCCCTCTCTTAGACGAGTCGGCAACCCTGGTTCGAGCCTGTGCAGCAGGATTGTGTGGCTCATTCACGTTGCCACCAGCGCATAGAGGACATTAAAGTGGTTTCTGATATGATTTTGGCCGATTATTACTGTACTGATATCATTATTTCTTTGCATTTGAGCAAAGCATGTTCTGAACTGTATTGTGGTTCAAATGCAGATGTGAAATGTGCTTACAGTAGAGTTCTAATGTGTTTGCAGCAGTCATGAATGTTGAAGTAATAGGCCGTATTCGCCCTGTCATAAGTCAGGACAGTGATTCTGGAATTAGTGAAAATCGAATTGCAATCGAGATAGAAGGTCACAATCGTCTGAAGAACAAGCTCACAGGCGCAGGCTTTGCGTTAGTAATAAAGGCATTGCAGATCAATACAATTAAGTAGTACACACACACACACACACACACACACACACACACACACATGCATATATTTGTAAGTAAGTAATTAGCTCTATTGTTATGAAAGTGTAGATTATGTTATATAAAGTTTTAAATGCCTTTCTCTCTCTCTCTCTCTCTCTCTCTCTCTCTCTCTCTCTCTCTCTCTCTCTCTCTCTCTCTCTTATATTTTGATCATGATTGACTATTAACCTTGACATGATTTATTTCTATTACAATTCTTAATTTTTATATCTATTATGAATTTCTATCTGCAACTCAACAGATCTCATGTCTAAGCTGGTGATGAAACTCTCACTGAATTGATATTGTAAGAATAATTTATTTTATTTGAAGATTATCTCACACCTGACTTAATTTTCATAGGTTCTCATGCCTTCACAAATCGACCGCAACAAGCATCGATGTTTATGAGACATCAGTTGAACCAATGATGCAACTTTTCCTGACCGGTTTCAACTGCTGTCTTCTTATCATTGGCGAAGAAGGGGCTGGAAAGTCTTTCACCAGTTCTGGTCAAAATGGAATTGCATACCTAATAATGAAACAACTGCTCACAAAGTTTGAAGAAGGTAAGCGTTGTAACCATCCTGTAGTTTCATGAAATGCCTTATTGTTTAAACCTGTTATTAAATATTTGGCTGCTAACATTTGGCTTTTCATAAGACCTGTCTTGCATCTAACCAGATCAGCTTCTTATCTCACAGTGAAGCTACATCATGATTATTTTTTTGGCCTTCTAGATCTGGAGCAGAGTCATTCTAAAAGTTTTCCAAATAACACAAGACTTCTGAGTTTGCAGATATTTGAAGTAACGGATGATTCAATTAAAGATTTGCTTAGTTCTGGCCCGTCAGCAACTTCCCGTCGGCTTGAAGTGACATATTCCGCAGAGTCTGGACCGAGCGTCTCTGTAAGTCTATTCACTCAACTGAAGCCTGAATTCTGAACACGCCCCCAAGGCTGATCACATTTAGCCATTTTCAGCCGTCTGTTTAAATTGTGTTTGAGTTAATTTTGACAAATACTTTCCCATTAGAATTTTCTTCTAATGCCTTTAAAATAAGAGAATGGCATTTATAGTTTCATAAAAGTGCTGCATTTTTGTTTCAACAGTTATATTTTATGCATTGATGCCATTGGGTACATCCAGACAGTGTCTTCATTAATACTATAGTAACTGCAAATTGATTTAATGTTAACTCTGACTAAATGTGTCATTATCTAAATTGTGTGAAATCAGAAAAAATATTTCTGCTTTATTCAGTATTTATGGAGTTATTACTTTCCATTTCATGAGGCAGGCAGGAAGATGGCAGATTGGTAACACGCTAGACAGGGACGCTGACGGAATGGGTTCAACCCCGCAGGAGCCCCTAAGGTCTACTCAGCCTTCATTCGCTAGAGGGCAGTGGTAACTGAGTAGCAGCTGTAGCTGCGAAGGTAAGACGCGGGTCTAGAGAAAGCAATGGCAAACTACTCTAGATTAATGGCTTTAGCCACCTGCGTTGCTGCTTGCCTGACACCGGAGATCAGCGCCGGACCCGAAGCTCGAAATCGAGTATGGGCGAACCTTTACCTTTACTTTTCATTTAGAGTCTTTTGTTTATAATTTCTGTTATTGAATTATGTGTAAAGCTTATCGTCAAAGAGTTACTGTTTTGCTATTTCAAAAGAATCTTTCATCTCTTCAAATCTTGAACGGTGTGGATGCCCAGTTGAGATTCAAACAGAGTCTGGCAAATAGAAACAGAAAGGCGGCATCTTTCGTCTGTTTCGACCTCTCTCAGGCACGATTTGTATTGGTGTTCACTTCGTGAAAGTGCGAGCAAATTAGAACATTTAAACTGTTTTTCAAATTTTATAGATGGATTTCCACAAGGCAAAAGTAGTTGTGCTTACATTCGTATAAATGGGATTATAATTTTATGCTGATATGAAAATTCCTGTCAATTTCATAGAAAATTGATTTTGTATCTGATTCTAATGAAGGTAGATCTGTGTCCTTGATGAGCCACTTTGGGTTATCTATTTAAACGGCTTATTTATGTTGAGTTTCATTTTCATACATGAACAGAAGCAGGGTTTCCCTAACTTTTTGGGACTGCAACCCACTTCAGTGGTTTTTAATGTACAGTGACCCTGCAAACATTGTGTCAACTAGTCATTACTAGTGGATAAAACACTATCCATTTTAATATAAGCTGTGAATGGATTACATGTTTATAAATTTCTTAAAACAAAGCCTACCGGTACTTGCAACTTTGCAGTGCTAGTGATAGTATGGTATTAGTTAGAAAATTACACTTTTGAGTCTAATTTCACGCTAATACTGCGACCCATTGGACTGAGCCCTGAGACCCACTTTTGGGTCGTGACCCACAGTTTGGGAGAAACTAGAGAATGCAATAACAAGAGCTGCAGTTTAGAATGTGAAACTGTTGCAGTGTTTGTTTCTTGAAGCCAATGCAGGACACTTCCCCTCCGACCAGGTCACAGTTAAGCATTGTCGTTTTGCCAGCCATCCAGCCTTCGTCCGCTCCATCGAGTGTCAGAGTCAGTCAGTTTTCAGCCAGTGAGAAATCAATGCTTGCTTTCAGTCAACTGGTGGCAACACTTTCCAACCAACCATTTGCTGACAGAACGATCAACTACTCGTGAGTTTAGATTTTGAAAATTTCCATTTGCTAATAAATTGAAGCTTGGAATCGCTGATGGTTGTGTAAAAGTGAGTGGCCTTAGACTTCTATTGAAATTTGATATGAAGGGAGCTTCATAGTTAGTGTTCAATCTTTTGGAGTGGCTGCGCGGGGGTGGGGGGTTGACCTCACTGGTTGATGCCTTGCCATAATAAAGGTAAAAAGTGTGACTTTTAACTGTCTCATCCCCTTGGAAGCTGCTATTTCAACAAAGCAATGCCGGTTGGACTACTTGTGCCACAGAATGTCAAACAACATTCATTGTGCACAATATTACGAAATATTTAACAGATCATCACACTGTGTCTTTCTGTTAGACTTTTCTGATTTAATCATTTTGCAATAATTGCTAACAGCCTATGACATTGTTTTGACTTCTGTCTGTTGATTTAGTGCATGTTCACTGACAAAGCTGTTGGAAGATGCACTTGGTGGCAACTGTAAGACAACTGCTCTGCTTTGTTTTCGTCCTTTGTCCGACCCAAACATTGACACTTCTCTCCTGCACCTGGCTGAGGGCCTTGCCAAGGTCAAAAACTATCCTGTCATCAACAATACCTTTCTGCAGGCAAGTGTAGTCTCAGTTTCAATAAGTATGTTATCTTCATGAAATTATCAAACACCTTGCGTTCCTTTGACCCACAGTTGCTCTGCCTCTAGATATGAGAATTTGCTGTTTCATATAAATCTTTTATAGGTCTTGAGAATTTTACAGTTATGCTGAAATTTCCTATTCCTGCTGAGTTTGCCTCAAATTATCATTGAAGATGCATTATTAATATTTGGCACAATGGTAAAGTGCTATTCTGTGTTGATTGTGAGAATATTGTGTTTTTGTAGTTGACATCTCATGTTCTGTAGCTAACTCAATTAGGCTCTGAGTAATCGTTACCATGGGCGGCACATATTGATGGCTCAAGTGAATGGAGATTGGTCTGAGGCCATTCGATTGAGAAGTCGTCATTTCGTTATGCAGTTTGATATCAAACTTATTTTCAGCCTTTCCCCTTTTTCTTATTTTCCGTGATTTTATTGCAGCAACTTCTGACGCAGTATCGTTCTCGCATTATTAGTCTTGAAGCATTGTTGAATCCTGCGATCAGAAACGTAGTTAATAGCACAACTGGAGACACCACTTTGAGAGATCTACAGGCCGAAAATGTATGCTTTGTGCTTTTATTTCTATGCTAGAAAGCACTGCCCTTTATTACTGAACAATTCATACTGACTGTAAATGTTGCATTTACACTGTAACAAGTTTATTATGTAGCAGCCATTGACTAATTTCGTTACTTTGATTGCTGTAGCTGTTGAAGTGAATTTTATTCTGATTTTTGAGAGAGAGAGAGAGAGAGAGAGAGAGAGAGAGAGAGAGAGAGAGAGAGAGAGATTGTATCTTTCATGAGGTCTTTGTTTTGTGGCGTAATTTGATCGATCATCAAGTGTTGAATTTCTCTGTCTCTTTGTTGAGGTTCTTCTTCGTGATTCAAATGAACGCCTGCAACATAAACTGGAACACCTAAAGACCAGCTTTGGATCATTGGCCGTTTCAAAGACCGATCTTTCTGCTCAGCTTCTTCTGACCGAAGAGGAAAAGTTGAAAGTAAGAGGAACTTTTGCACTGATTCATGTTTTTGTTACTAAGAAAAGAGGAGATGAAGGTTCATTTGAGAATTATTTCACTGAAGAAATTCCTTTTGTTTCATCTAATTGTTCTTAGATTTCACAGACACTTCTTGATATGCAAATTGAAAATAACCGACTGAAAGAGGAAATGGAAGCAGCTAAATTTGAGCTCAACAACCACATTATCCAACTGGAGTACAGCAAGGGAGAGCTTGCCAGAGACAAAGAGAAGGCGACACGGCTCGCTCAGAGTGCTCAGGAGCGATTGGGAGACGTGGAGAAAGAACACAGGGATCTTGCCGATGACTACATCAGGCTGAAATCTGAGTTCATGGCATTGACAAAAGCTCATCATGCAGAGGTCAGACAAACACTTGAACTGACCGTTAGCCTTTGTCTGCTGCTTACTACAAAGGCTATAATAATAATAATAATAATAATAATAATAATAATAATAATAATAATAATAATAATAATAATAATAATAATAATAATAATAATAATAATAATAATAATAATAATAATAATAATAATAATAATAATAATAATAATAATAATAATAATAATAATAATAATAATAATAATAATAATAATAATAATAATAATAATAATAATAATAATAATAATAATAATAATAATAATAATAATAATAATAATAATAATAATAATAATAATAATAATAATAATAATAATAATAATAATAATAATAATAATAATAATAATAATAATAATAATAATAATAATAATAATAATATAATAATAATAATAATAATAATAATAATAATAATAATAATAATAATAATAATAATAATAATAATAATAATAATAATAATAATAATAATAATATAATAATAATAATAATAATAATAATAATAATAATAATAATAATAATAATAATAATAATAATAATAATAATAATAATAATAATAATAATAATAATAATAATAATAATAATAATAATAATAATAATAATAATAATAATAATAATAATAATAATAATAATAATAATAATAATAATAATAATAATAATAATAATAATAATAATAATAATAATAATAATAATAATAATAATAATAATAATAATAATAATAATAATAATAATAATAATAATAATAATAATAATAATAATAATAATAATAATAATAATAATAATAATAATAATAATAATAATAATAATAATAATAATAATAATAATAATAATAATAATAATAATAATAATAATAATAATATTAATAATATTAATATTAATATTAATATTAATATTAATATTAATAATAATAATAATAATAATAATAATAATAATAATAAAAGGTTTAAAAGTGGTTCAGTAGGGTCTGCCTGTGTTATTAATGGACAATGGTGTTAAAGATTCACTTAGTAGAATTTGAGTGATTGGGCTGTGCCTCTGTCATATGTCAGTTGAATTGACTTTTAGAAAAGGGCTCTTTATGTAGTACATTTATGAAAATATAATTCACAATGTGTCTTAAGATATATTTCCCGGATTCTTCGTCCATTGTTCATAGATTGATAAGAACGATGAACTGAGTCTTGAGCTCATGAACATAGTGAACAGCAAAATTTCGCTGATGGAAGCCAATCAGATGAATCCGACGTCCGATCGCCTGCGTGCTATCGCCGACCATCTTTCAAAAAAGGTATCTGATGCCGTATGCAGTTCGTGCCGACAGAAGATGTTTAAGTATAATTGGAGAAGTTTCTGTTAGTTTATATTAATAATATTTACGGATTTGCATTGCATCAGTTATTACTTGCAAAGGCATCAACTGATGTTGCTTCTAATGAAGATGGAAATGCTCATTTAGCAAAAGGTTTTCAGTTAACGTGGGGACTGCCAAACAGAGGATGGTTCTGGATGTTCTGTGTGAATCTTGAAATTCTATTGGTCGTCATTGTTAGACAATAATGAATTATTTTACATTCTCTGAATGACTGGAACATGGAATTGTTCTGGAATTCAGTTAGCAGAAGAGGCAGCCATATTGTCCAACAGGGAGTTCCCTGTTGTCGTCGTCTGGACGTTTATTCCAAGACGAAACTAACTGACCTCAAATGCGTCTACAAGAATCTCGCCTTTTTGTCTTCTTTTATAGAATTTTCTATTTATAATTATGAGTTATTCTTATTTTCTTACAGATGTAATTGTTTTATGGGGCAACTGAACTGAAAGTTCCATTGTGGTCCAGTGGTTAGTGAGTTGGATTGCCATCCAGCGGTCCAAGTCCTGACAACAGAAGAAGCTCTTCAGTTGCTTGTGCTCCTTGTGCCAACTCCCCTCAGTTGATTAGGCAACAAATGAGTACATCAGGCGGGCTCTTGGTATAAGGCATGGACCCCTTAATACATTGTTGTTATTAAGAAATCCTTGTATAAGGAAAGGCAGTAGGGGGCATTCTGACGACATGAAATATTGAAGACTCTAGCATTTCAGTTTTTCTCTGGACTTTGAGCAGATGGAGTAACCTTTATCATTCAGAGAATTAAATAAGACCCAAAACATAAGCAATCACACTTTGAGATTTTGACCATTCTATTGAAACTGTATCTTTAGTTGAGTATATACTATACATTATTATAAGTTCACCATCAACATCATCAGCTGATCTGCTGATGTACAGTACAATGCTTTGGTCTTCTTTTTCAGCCAGAAAGGTTTTCTCCTTCAAAAACTGAACTTGACTCTTGGCAGAAAAAGGAAAAGGCAATACAACAGTTTTCATTACACAAATTTTCTCTCTAAGGATCATAAAATGAATTAAAATAACAAAGGCTCATATGGAATAACATTAGCGCCCCAAAATGACAGCCAATTATGTCTTAAGCTGGATGGTGTAGGTCAGAGGAGATGAGGCACAGTAGTACTTACCAGTGGCATTTCTCCACAACACTGTAGAGAGGCTGATGGACAGACAGATGGAAAGTCTTACCATCATTCAAAGAGTTTTGCAGAAATATGAACCAATCAAAACTCCTCTCATTTCCTGATATCTCTAGCATTTGGTAAATTACTATATGTGATATAACTGAAAAGTTTTGATGATGAAGCTGACATCGTGGTGGACCATGAATAGATTTTGTCTGTTATTGTTGTTGGTTAATCACTGTTTTATCATTATGCGTAATTGTAATGGTGCCAGTGTGATTTCTTCTTTTCTGTTCAGTTCTCTTGTGTCATGTAATAGACATGGTATTATGGCTTCAGACAAAGACAGGACTGACTTTTTCATTGTTGTTTTTATTGAAGCCGATATCTCGTGGAAGTCCAAAACGTCAAATAGAAATAGACAAAATGAAGAAGGATTACGAAGAAATAGAGAAAGAACTTCGCAAAAAGATGTAATTAGTTTCTCTTCTTAGAAGGCTCTTCCATGTCATCATCTAATACTGAATTAACAAGGACAGAGTTTTCATTCACTTTTGACCTTGTGGCTGTGCAGCCTTTCTGTTACTGAAGACTTGTGTGTTTAATTTATTTCCTCATGAAGTAATCCATTTACAGTTCTAGTGGTTTTTTTCTAAACTGTTGGCTTCTATCATTGCCGTGGCAAGCTGTGTGTATGTTTTAGACAAGAACAAGCACAAGAACTGGATAATTCCAGAAAAATGACAAGAGAAACTCAGAAAAAATTGGCTGAAATGAATGCGGTGGGCCTCAAAGCCTCTCAACAGTTTCAAATGTGCTTCTAAAGAAATTAGCTTAGATTGCAATTATAGAAAACATTATCAGACATTATGCAGTTGAATGCAGATGACTTTCAGCTATTGAGCATTGTCCTTAACTTAATATGTGATTTAGTGCTGACATTATCTTGTTTGTATTTATTCAAGGAAAGAAGTTGATCTGTCGATTTAAGTTTGGCAAAACTTAGATTATTAGATACTTAATTATAGAAATAAAAATTCCCAATTCTAAACTACGAATGTTAATGAAGGAGAACATTGTGAAGAGACAGCTAAGTTGTCTTTTATGTAAGACCATTATGTGGTCTTGCGATGACAAAGACGATGGTCTTGTGGTGGTTTCATTCATTTGATTTAATTGGGTTTTGCTGTAGTTGTATGGTTTATCTGCTTAGCAAGTTATAACTTTGAAGAATGGGAAGTTGCACTTTGAGAGCCAGGTCAACCGCTTGCAACACAAACTGAAGGAAAGTAACGAGGAATTCCAGATGAGACTGATCACTTACCTCAAAGACGTTGCCGTGAGTCTCTTTAGTTTTACTTATTCACTAGAACTTTCGTCCACAGCACGTTCACTGTGTCTTGCATTCTTTTCTGGTGATATTTCACCTGTGTATATGGATGCCTGTTGCTGCTTCGTGGACTTTCCTTGCATTGAAGTGTTTACACACGAACGCATCCCTTTGCGATCCTCAGAGTAGTTGAGTGTCATTGTTGTCTCTATAGGAGGCGCTGAAGCAGGGAGAGGAGAAGGAGAAGAACATTGGACTTACACAGCAGGTCAATGCTATGCTCAACGACCTTAGGAAGGCGCACAGGATGCGAGAGGACCAGCTGAGTGACGCTGCTCTTAACTTCAAGCGCCAGATGGAGCAGACCAACCGCAGGCACGAGGAACTACTCGTCGCTTACATGTATGACATGACGACACTCTCTTCTGCCGTATTAGAATAGCCAGGTCAATCGTCATCTGTAGCGCATCTCTATGCATGAAACACAAAGTGCTGTGCTTGAGGAGGGAACTATTGAAACTGCTGTCACTAAGTGTTGCTAAACATTCACTATATATATTCAATGGTTGATTTACTGCAGTTGTCTTTCTAGGCTGGATTCTATTCCATTAGATATGAATCAATGAGAATTTAAGCAGAGGAACATGCATCAGTGCATCTTTGCTCCTCTCACTGGGGCTGCTATGGTGACATCTTTCAGTGGTTTAAGGTATTGAATTTCAAACGCATCCATCCAATTGAGTTTGCACCATGCATCCGTGTGAGCTTTCATCGTTAACTTTACACAAAGGAGGCACACAGCCAATCTGCAAACACAGCGGTGACCTACGCAGTGCACTTTAATAGGATAGGAAGGACCCAGGACCCGTGGACTGAGACGACACTGCATCCTCCTCATCTGCACGTCTGATGCATTTATCTGTTTTTGCTGAAGCTTTTACATCACGTTTCTCTGCATTGCACGAAGTGTGCACATTTCACAGATGATAACATGTCACTCTCTATGCATACAGCAGTATTCACATTTTGACTCCAGTCACAATGCATACTCTGTATACTTAGACACTGATGCAGAAATCAATTAGACCACACAACTAATTAAATTATATAACATATATATTATACAGTATTGAATAGATAATTAGATATGGTTATTTGTTGAAATATTAAAATCAATTTACAGAAGGTTTGAATAGAAAAAGGAGACTCATGATTAAATCTGATTAGATTTTTAAACTCTTGCATGTTATAACCTCACAATGAAGCAGTTTAGTGTTTCATTGATTGTTCTTCTCAATCATGTTATTTTCATTCAAATGTGAATTCCTCAATATTTCAGTTGTTAGCTATTATGCTGTAACTGAACACAGCTTATAGTAATAGTAGAAGTAGTAGTAGTAGTAGTAGTAGTAGTAGTAGTAGTAGTAGTAGTAGTAGTAGTAGTAGTAGTAGTAGTAGTAGTAGTAGTAGTAGTAATAATAATAATAATAATAATAATAATAATAATAATAATAATAATAATAATAATAACAATAATAATAATAATAAGAATAATAATAAGTGAATGTCATTATTTCTGGAATGCTATTGATGTATTGACTCTTAAATAGCACTGAACAACGATTGATCAGTGAAGTCGAGTGATTGTAAAGCAACACATATGGAATGTTTACTTTCTAAATGTCTTTGAGTCATTTTGAGTGGA
Source organism: Metaphire vulgaris (assembly GCA_018105865.1). Classification (NCBI taxonomy): domain Eukaryota; kingdom Metazoa; phylum Annelida; class Clitellata; order Crassiclitellata; family Megascolecidae; genus Metaphire; species Metaphire vulgaris. The sequence goes on along the minus strand of CM030833.1, from coordinate 307,163 downwards.
TCAGAGAGTCTGACTCTTCCTGATTAGTCATTTTTAAACTGATTGTGGACCATTGTTTTGGCAGACAGTGTCCAACTGATTGGAAGTGAAAAATGGAGTCTCTGTGATAGAAATAGCAGTGAAATGTATATTGCTCTGTGCTCAGTAAACAGCTATAGGATAATTAACTGATGCTCTGGTACTCAGTGAGGCCAGTGGGATTCTAACCTCTGACCCTCAATGGCTCAGTTGGTAGAGTGACGTCAACCTGGGTTAAATCCCCGGCACTCACTTAGCCAGTGAGGCCCAGACTGGAGATGCTAACATCGCTGCTTTGGCTGATCATGACCAAAGTGCTTCATAATTTGAAGATTTATGATTTTTTCAGCACAAAAAGTGATTAGTAATGAATTGGCAGAAACTTTTCAGTTGTTTCTGCTCCAAATGCTCTCCAGTTTACCCAGTTAGAAATGAACACACCTGGTTCTTACCAGGTGGAAGGAAATACAGTGATGGAAAGCCATGGAAACGGAAGGCAGTTTCCTTGGCTTTGATCTCGCATGGGCTTTGATCTTGTGCAGAAATCTTACCTTCTGCTTTGTGCTGTTTTGTATTCCCAATGTGTAAGTGACTTTGTTAGGGGGCGGAAGATGGCAGAGTGGGTTACGCGCTGGAGCGGTAGGCTGATGGAGCGGATTCGAGCCCCGTTAGCGCCCCTAGTGGCTTTCACACAGGCAGTACCAGTAATGCCTTCTAAGCCGCTTTAAATCATGCTAAGTTAAGTTTTAAGTAATAGTTCTTGTTTGACATTTAAACTTTTAGCAGAAGACTTAGAACTCAGAAGGAATTGGAAAAGACAAGAAGAGGCATTTGTTTGATGAGACCAATTTGAATAAAGTGCATTCTGTTTTGTTTGAAAGGGAGTTGCGTCAACAGGTGAAGAGCAGAGGTTTGTCTGGTGTTGATCTTGGCCCAGATGAACGCTCTCTTACGATGGACGACAATGAGCTGAAGTCAAGACAACAGCGAGAGATCGAGCGTCTTCAGGAAAAATTGGCAACCTTCAACAAGGTCAATTCGCACAGCCTCTGCCTTTTCAGATGTTTTTCTGTGAGTTTTTCTGCTGATTTTTCGCATCTTAGCATTGGAAGGGAGTGAAAATGGAATTCTATGTCAACTGATGGAGCCCTTGAGCAGCCATGCAATTTCATTGTAGAAGGTATCAGCCATAGTGGAATAGCGCTTCGATCACATATTTCTCATCCTTATCAGTTTGAACACCATGTCTGTTTGTTTGAAAATGCGAGAAATGAAAAACTCTAACCGTAATTAACAGCTCATGCAGAGTCAACCAAGTCCTTCGCTCTGACCTTCATTTCCTCCGCAAAACTCTCCACGGAAATTAAGTTAATTCTGTGTTTAAAATGTATTTCAGATGCTTAATTTTCCTGATTCTAATTTCTTTTTCAAGGCAAGACTTCATCAAGATGATTCTGCAAGTGACATCTCAGACAATGAGTAATTATTTGTTATATATTTATCCATGATATACAACATACTAACAAATATATATATATATACAGTGGCGGCTCTAGGATTTTGGCAAGTGGGGGCGTTGGGGTGCCAACTTCTAATCATGGGGGGCCAACCATTTGTTGTTTAATGTATGTAGCATTAAGTATATGGTCCCAACTGGGGGCACTGAGGGGGCCAGGCACTCAATAGGGGTCACAGGCCCCCAGGCCCCAGTGGAGCCGCCATTGTATATGTATATATATATATATATATATATATATATATATATATAAAAACTAAATATTTTTGATATGAAATAAAGTGCTTTGTACATTATCTAAATGTAATTTGACACCTGCTCATTCATTGGAGTAGTTTGAGCATTTAGATGTGAAATGAATAAAAAATGTCAAAGAAAAAATGTTGTTTTTATTTTGCGTCAGTTTCTTTGTTTGATGTATGGATATTGTGTTTGTCTTTGAAGCAATTCTTTTGATGGTGATGGTGATGATGATGATGGTCTGCCCGCACTGAAGAAGCAGCTTAGAGAGTTCACTCTCAACACACAGCAAGAACTGGAAGAAGAGCGAGCAGAGTTGCTGAGCAAGAACGCAATGCTTGAACAGGAAGTGGAAGAACTTCACGACTACATCAACACACACCTGACCAGGTGAGTTTTATCAGTGACTATGGATCACTGTTTTATACAGGCCCGATAAGGGGACCCCAAAAACACAAAATCCCCCAGAAATCCCGGCAATGACACGCATTTTTGCATTGCACTGTGTCTTTTCCCCTCCAGCCAAATCAATCCCCCCCCCCAAAGCCTGGAGTCTGGATAAAACACTGCCATGGATCTCATTGTTAAATTCTGTTATTTGTATTTAGTGTGCTTTGACGGATCCCATGTGATCTTAAGAAGAGTTCATATTCAGTGCATCGGTCTATTTGAAATCATTTTCCTCTGAGAGATTTAAGAATTCATGACGTTGACATCTAGATGTTTTCTCCTGAACACAGTCAATGTCAAAGCAGCTGCTTGACGTTTTTCTGATGACTTGTGTCTTCCTTTCTGTTTGCCTTTATTTTATCTCTGGTCTTGAGTCAAATACCAGTTGTCGGAAGACAATGTTAAATGCAAATAATAATAGTTACCTGTTTTTGCATGAGTGTGTTCTCATAGAGATTCTAAGAGCATTTCTGTTTACTAGTTGCCTGACTTTATCTTCGGTTTCTGTCTATAGGCCTATTGATTATTGAATACTTTGAACCTAAGGTACAGAGACGAAATCGTGAGACTTCGGCAGGAGGGAGCAAAGACCAGCGCCCCTGGCGGTGAGAAGAGGTCGGAAGGGGGCTTCCGGCGTCGTCGGTCTCCTCCTCCTCCTCTTCCTCCTTCTCAGGCGGCCGCACAGAACAGACGGCCCTCCGTTCGTCGTCCTTAGGGCGTCCAACGAAAGTTCTCCAAATGACACACTTTGGCCACGACCAGCATAATATCATAATATTTCTTAGCAAGTAAAGAAAAAAGACCTAAACGTTTAAGATAAATTAAATATGAGTTGTGAGGTGCTAAAAGCAGCGCTAGGGTTTAATCTAGGCCGTTTCGGGGAGAAAATTACCCTTCACCCGGAAATTTCAAATATCCCCCGGAAATTTTGGCATACTATATCAACTTACAGCGCTCCCCCAGACCCCTAGTTGACTTCCCCCGGCCTTGTCAGTTCCCTTCCCCCCGGAGTCCAGAGTCTAGATTAAACACTGGCTAAAAGTAGTTTATGCGTGATAGACAGGGGGTTGGATGTGACCATCAGTTGATGTGATTCTTTGGAATTTAAGAGTTTGAACAAATTGACTTAATCTGATGATGATGATGATGATGATGATGATGATGATGATGAGGTGTTGTTCATTTGTTCTATTATTTTACCTCACCATTTATTCGGCTTCTATAAGTCTGAAAATGTGATATTTCATTGCTCACTACCATAGCAAATAATATTAGCAATGCAGTATTAGAAAAAAATATTATTGAGTAAACTTCATCAGTAAAGTAGGCTAGTAGCAAACCTTAGCGTCGCCACAGGAGGGGAAAATAGGAGCAACTGCCCCTCCCCCCGCACCTGCCCCAGACCACCTACCAGATTCGCGCAAATCTGGTGAAGAAGCTATTTATGGAGGGGTGGGAAGGTGGCAAAGGAATCTGACACACCAGCCCCCTTTTGCCTACCCTCGCCCCACCAAAAATTCGCGTCCAAATGCCCTCCGCGTCCAAATGCCCACCGCGTTCAAATGCTCACCGCGTCCAAATGCCCTCCGCGTCCAAATGCTCTCCGCGTTCAAATGCCCACCGCGTCCAAATACTGAACCCTCCGCGTCCAAATGCCCACCGCGTTCAAATGCTCACCTCGTCCAAATGCCCTCCGCGTTTAAATGCCCTCCGCGTTCAAATGCTCTCCGCGTCCAAATGGTCACCGCGTTTAAATGCTCACCTCGTCCAAATGCCCTCCGCGTTTAAATGCCCTCCGCGTTCAAATGCTCTCCGCGTCCAAATGGTCACCGCGTCCAGATGCTCACCGCGTTCAAATGCTCACCGCGTTCAAATGCACACATTTCGGAACCATTAGCGTCGCCACGAGGGTAAATGGGGGAACCCCCTCCCTCAACCTGCCCTAGGCCACATACCAGATTCGCGCAAAGCCGGTGAGAAAGTTTTTTGTGGAGGGGTGGGTAAGGAATCTGACACGCCAGCCAGCCCCTTTTTGCCCCCTCCCCCAACCAAAAAGTCCTGACGACGCCACTGACAAAGACTATATATAAAACTAGGCAATAAATCGAAGACCCCTATTTCTCGCATTATCTTGGTATGGATGACAAGTAGGCTACTTTAATACTTGTCATCAGTGTTTTATACAGGCCTGTTAGGAGGAGAGATCCCCCAACGTCAAAATCCCCCCCCCAAAAAAAAAAATCTCAGCACTTACACAAATTTTGCATTGAACTGTGTCTTCCCCCCACCCAAGTCAATCCCCCCCGAAAGCCTCAAATTCCCTCTTTCCCCCGCCAAAGGCCTGGAGTCTGGATAAGACACTGTTGTCATGCTTCAACTACGGCTACTAGGCCAATGGACCTGGTAACCGCAGTTGAAGCAAATGAGCAAAATTTTTCTAGATTCGAGTAGTTGCCATGTCATACAATGATACAAAGGTAACTGAAATCTAAGTATAGTGGCTCAGCCAGAGTTCCTGGCCAGAGGAAAGAGAGGAGACAGAGATTCTGAACAGATCGTACTGTCGGCCTACATAGAGTCCTTCTGTGAGAGGGAGGACAATTGGGGCGCCGTCGACGTGAGGGAAATCACTGCAGCTGAACGTTTTATTCATCGGCCACAGCAGCTGGTTCCATTCTGTCGTCAAGAGAGTAATATTCCATTCAGTGGCGTATTTACCATTGGGCCATTTGGGCCATGGCCTCCCCCTTTGGTCTTGGCCTAGCCTTCCCCAGACCCCCATTATAGGCTCGCGCTTCGCGCTCGCCATGGGCTGCCCCCTTACCAAAATTCTAAATACGCCACTGCCAGTCGGTGCCTACAAGGAATCTGGACGCGCATTTTGGATATCTATCAGGTGTCTGATTGCTTTAAAGGTTTTTAAATCTATACAATGTATAGCCACCATTATTATATTGCCAACATAGACATTAGACACATTAATAAGGTAGAAAGTGACGGATTTTTCTAGTCCACTGACATCACTGCAAAGCGTTTGAGGGTTCTAAAGAGAAATTTGGGTGAAAAATCGACATGAATTTTTGGGTCGCCTGAAAATTTTTCATGGACTATAGTCCAGGGTATTTTTTCGAAATTTGAGCGAAAATTTGTGGTGTCGTAAGGCTTTCATATTTGCACCGATTGAAGCTCAGTCGGCAGTGGCGTATTTACCATTGGGCCATTTGGGCCATGCCCCCCTTTGGTCTTGGCCTATAGCATGTCCGCAGACCCCCATTATAGGCTCGCGCTTCGCGCTCGCCATGGGCTGCCCCCTTACCAAAATTCTAAATACGCCACTGATTCCATTGCAGAGCACAGATGCTGTTGTCTTTCTTCTTAATTATCAGACATGGGTCAATTACGTTTTAAGCAATTACAATTACATTACAATTATACGGTTTTTTGTCAATTACAATTACAATTACAATTACAGCCAATTACATTGGGATCAATTACAATTACAATTACAAACGTGTCAATTACAATTACAATTACAATTACTTTTCATTACTCTTTCTGCTTCTTTTAATAAACTTAAGTGTCTAAAATAATTAACATAAATTAGTTCAACAAAGTCATATGCTACGGCCTATTTAAAAAACCGTAACAAAGTTTCACAAACCTGGAAATGAGTCAACAAATTCGAAGTAACCTTTTTCGAGCATGACACTAATTCGCCACACAACCGGCACTTCACTTTAACATTTGCATTGGAAACAGCATTATTAAAGTCATCAGACTTTTCAGAATAATTCCATAATACTCCTGCTTGATTTACGCTCATCTTTACTGGCATTAAACTTTCATTCACAAAAAGCGCAGCCGCAGAACACAGGAAGTAGACAAATGATAAGCTGGTTCCCTTCAATTTGAAAGTCAATAAAAGTAAATAAGTAAATTTTTGCATGGCAACTGACCAGAGCAGTGAGTCCATTTACCAATAACCGTTGTGCTTTACAATTCACTAACCATCCAAAGTATTCACTGCCATACATTCATAGACTGACAAGACTTTGGCTCATAGTCCCATACATGCTAATACGCTATTAGAACTTATAAAACTCACATTCCTGTAATTGGGTAAATCAATTACAATAGCTCAATTACAATTACAATTACACAAATGGCAATTACAATTACAATTACATGTAATTGAACTTTTCACAGATCAATTACAATTACAATTACATTGGCAACATGTAATTAATTACAATTGAATTACAATTACAATTGTAATTGACCCATGTCTGTTAATTATTCAAATAAAAATGCAGTCAAAGGTCTGTTAAGCTAGCGTTGGCATTGGATGCGGCGGCCTAATTATAGTGTGTCTGCGTCATTTGAATGCGCGTAATATAAACAAGTGCCCAACAGTAAACCGGTTGACGTTTCAAACTCGAATAATAAGTTCCAAAATCTCCGCTTAATTAGAACAAAAGTAATCATGAAGTTAACGAACTAACATTGACTAAAATAACAAGATGTATTCCTCTACCAAACAACATACTACTATAAGCCATTCTAAACATAATCGGAATTGGCAAGAGTTATTAGTGGAGTGCCTCAGAGCTCAGTGCTTGGGCCATTGCTTTTTCTAAAATAGCCTATAAAAATGATATCGATGAAGGATTACCATCCAAAATTTCAGAGTTTGCCGATGATATAAAGATGTGCAGAAATATCGACTCTGATGATGATGATGCTAAAATTTTACAAGAGGTCTATTCTAAGGAAACTGTTTAAGTGTTTTGTGTGGACTGGCAGGTGCTTCTTAATATCGACAAATGTTCTGCAATGCATGTTGGGAAATCTAATAATGACAATGCATATACATTTGTTACGAAGTGTGACGAGGGGAGGGGGGTTCCGTAAATGTGACGTAACGCAACACAAAATTTTTAAGTTACGACCTTTTCTTCTTCATTTGCTTGTCAGGGTATTTGGAGAGGGACAAATACCAGGATGACCTTTGTTTGCTTGTCAGTATGCTTGAAGAGGGGAAAAAGAAGGATGAATGACCTTTTGTTTGCTTGTCAAGACTTTTCGGAAGATGAAAAGGGAGGGTCGGCCCCTTGTTGCGTCATATTTTAGGGGGTCTGACTTTTTGTTACGCCGCGTTACGTAGGGCGGGTAAAAAAGTCCAGTGCCGTCGCCAGGAATTTTTGGTTGAGGGGGGGAAAGGGGCTAGCGAGTCAGATTCCTTACCCACCCCTCCCCCTCCACAGAAATTTTCTCACCGGATTTGCGCGAATCTGGTAGGTGGGGGCACTTGCCCCATCCCCCCCCGTGGCGACGCTAATGTTACTAGGGCCTCTTCACTTGCCTGTCAAAAATGCTAGCCATTCACACATCTGCCAATACCATTCTCTGTAGTTTAAAAATGTCTAATTTAAGCAAAAGAAAACACCACAGGCAAAATTCTGAATGCAAATCACTTTTGATATACAAGAGATAGTGGCCTAATTTTTGAAAAAAACTTGATTACTAGGCAGTGGCGTTGCCATGAATTTTTGGTTGGGGCGGAGGGGGGCAAAAGGGGCTAGCGTGTCAGATTCCTTACCCACCCCTCACCCGCCCCTCCACAGAAAACTTTCTCACTGGATTTGCGCAAATCTGGTAGGTGGTCTGGGGCAGGTTGGGGGCAGTTGCCCCATTTGCCCCCCCCCCCGTGGCGACGCTAATGAAAAAGTGCCAAAATCGCGTTACGTCATTTATGGAGGACCCCTTGGGATAATCATTCATAGAAGTATGAATCTATCTCAACAATGTATGGAAGCAGCAAAAAGGGAAACCGAATGATGGGAACGATGAGAAGAAGAATGGTGAGTTGAGACAAAGAGATAATCGTAACTCTATATAAGTCATTGGCAAGGCCTAATCTAGAATAATACTGTGTTCAGGTATGGAATCCATTTTTGAAAAACGACATAGAGCTTTTAGAAAAAAGTGCAAAGACTAGCAACAAAGATAGTCAATGCATGGATGCCATAAAATTTGAGAGAGACAGACAGACAGACAGACAGACAGACAGACAGACAGAGAGAGAGAGAGAGAGAGAGAGAGAGAGAGAGAGAGAGAGAGAGAGAAACTAATTCTGCTAAGTGCTAACTCTACAGCGGAGTCAGTTGAATTGAAGCTGAATAATTGACTGCGTTGGCCTAAACATCGAAGCTGCAGAAGAAATTTTCGCCGATCCTGAAGTACCGCCAGGTACTGGACCGTCTGGACTGGACGTGCCGCGAGGTACTTTACTAGACGTACTGGACGTTCCATTTCTGATTGGTTCCGCCGTGTGCGTCCCAGACGCACAGCCGGGCTCCGTTCTCCGTGTTCTGGGAAACGATGTCCAGGACTTTGGTCAGTTTGGATTTCATGGCGACGTATCCGTCGTGGAGAATCCACGACTGAACGCCCGCTCGACTGCTATCAGACGGCTGCATCGACGCATCTACAATAATAGAAGCAGACGAACGGACAGAGACAGGCAAGCGGTCACGGAAGCCCACGTCCAACGCCCTTGCGTTGACAGGTTAACTGTTTCGTCACTCTTACTTTGACCTAGAGGAGTGCAGGCATACCCGTACCCGCGGGTACGGGTAAGGTAGGGTACAAATTTTACGGGTACAGGTATAGCGCTACGGGTGCGCCCGTTTTTACCCGTAACAACATATTTCATTTCTCACTACCATAGCAAATAATATTAGCAATGCAGTAATAGAAAAAATATTATTTAGTAAACTTCGCCAGTAAATTAGTAGGCTAGTAGCAAACATAATCAAACGTAAAATCATTGTAATGGCGTCCTTCAGCGATAATGTTCCTCCTTTGGTAAATCGTTTTGTTGAGCTCTAATCCCTGCTCATATATAGCTAAACTATATCTAGTAAATATTTTAAACAGGCCAATCGAGTCTTCTAGTCCATGTCCGACATTCATGTAGGCTTAGGCTTTAACTGACTGCAGCTCTATCACACACTAAAGACCCGAGCAGCCTCTGAATCCGTTGCTGGAGGCACTGTCACTTACCTTGTGATTCGTCGCAGTCGATGGTGAAGTCGTTGAGGCATGACCGAATGACGCCGTGCGGATCCAAGTACCAGAGCTGGTTGACGGCCGACTCCTCTGGCTTCTGGTCCCACATGCACAGCTTTGTTCCTGGATCTGGACACTGGCCTTCCACGTCCAACACCTTTCCGTTCAGTTGACTCTTCAGGTAGAAAAACTTCGGATTGACGCTAAAACATCAACGATGTTGAAGAATTCGAGCAGAGTCGAATTGTTTGGGCGAAGCCTTTTACCTTAATTCTTGGTGCAATAGAATCGCTGGTAGATAATAATTGCAATAAGCCAATTCAAACAAAATTAAAATCGAATACATAGGCCTACGATTAACTATAACAATCTATTTGCATAAGACGACGAAATGTGCGCGCAAAAGATCATAGAGGCTACTGCGAAGAGTTCGATTAGCAGTCGAAGCAGTTAAAATTGTAATTGAATTGACGACAATCATCATCATTATCATCAGCGTCATCATCATCACACGTAAGCCTACCGGCCGTTGGCATCGCTATCAACTGAATTACTGATGAAGACAATGTTTTATTCAGGCCTGTTATGGGGAGACCCCCCCCCAATAAAACTCAAAATTCTTCCCCTTCCTCAAAATAAATTCAGCACCTAAACATTGGCATTGAATTATGTCTCTTTTATTTCAGCCAGGTCAATCCCCCCTCCCCCAAGCCCTCCTCCCCCCCAAAAAAGCCCTAGAGTCTGGATAAAGCACTGACTGAGGATATTAGTGAAACGCAGACAATCGACTGGTGTGTTCCTTACAAGACTTGATCCCACAACTGATTCGCTCCTCCGTGGAAATTCCAGGCGCAGACGGATGCTCCTGGATCTGGCTTCGATCCACTGATGTCGAGGACTTTGTCCGGATCGCCTGTGCTTTTGATCGTTCCGTCCTTGAAGCTCCACAGCTGACCGCCGTTTCCATTTTCCAGACGACGAACGCGAAGTGTGTTATCGTCTGAAAAGCAAAACGGAGACAGCGACCGATCTGAACACAACGCAGCAAAGTATTCGATCCCTCACTATAGACACGAACAATATATACAGAAATCGTCCATGAAAATTTACACCACGCAGCGATTCCTTTGAATCGAATTCTCGAGAAACACTGTAGTTGCTGATAAGAGACAATTAAGAGCGTCGGGAAAACTCGAAGAAGAAAATTAGCAAATTCCTTATACGATTAGTTGTGTGAGAAACTCTAAATCATCTAATGACGCTGATTGCGTTCAGAATTTGAGTTCTTAGAATCTTAAATAGTCTTAATTAGAGTGAAAAGTAGGACCTCCCACAGTCAGACACAGTCCACTGTCTCTCAGGCGAATCGTTCCGGTCGACTTGTCTTCGTACCAGACCTGTGTTGCGGATTCGTTTTTGACGCAGGTAACCACCTGAGCGTCGACGGAGTCTGGTCCTTCGGCCTCGGGGCTCAGCCCCAAAACATGACCGTTAAGTCTGCTTACCAACAGGAAGCACTTGCCCACCACCACTGGGGCCATCGGCGCTCTTCACCCTGGCGACGACGACGACGACGGCTGTAAGAACAGAGTCAAGAACTTCGCTCAACCGATCTGCAATCGCACACTTTGGTCGGCAGTGGCGTAGCCAGGATCAACTGGAACTTTTTTGAAGGTCATTAGTTCTCATAGCGGGATCTGGAGCCGCCCAAAATTTAGGGTAATACTAGATTAAAGTCCTGAACTTTATAGAAAATCTGCGGACCATATGACAGCTATTCGAGGAGCACCTTACTTTCGTTTAATAGATGTTTAAGATTTTCTGCCAGAATCCCCTCTAGAGTTGGTCTCCTTCCCAGAGGCTCTCGAGCCCTCTGTCTCTCTTGTGGCTGCGCTAATGGACATCAAGACAGACACACTCACCCCACCAACACCCACCAACACCATAGAGAGTCCGACTAGGCCTAGGGGATTTAGGGGGAGGGGCGTCGTGAGCTCCCCAGCGGGATCTTGAACGTGGCGCTATAGGCGCAGGATGTTCGAATCGTGTTAGAATTAGACGGTGACCTCGGATGGATATTTTAAAGAGACTACAATTATGCTACTGATTGGCCAAAAGCTGTAATACAACTACATATATCTATATTCTATTGACAAATACACTACCTCCCGCTACCCCCAAAAATGTGTCCACGGTTTTGCACAAATCCCACAATTGATCCTAGTCCGAGTAGGGGCCCGGCCCCCTCCCGCCCTCCAGGGCCCCTCCTGGGTACGTCATTGGGCCAAACACAAACAGTAGGAAGATGGCCAGAACGCACGTAGACTCAAGAAGCACACAATGGAGGCGTTGGTTGAACAGAGTTGCTAATCAGCTAATCATATGATCTGCAGAGGGCGTGATGGAAGGGAGATGGGAGGCAGAATTCCTGGCATGCAGTCTGAGGGTCCCTGGTTCGATTCTGACCCTAGAACCACTGAGCAGTGACCTCTTACTTATTACGATCGTTTACTTCGTGAATGACTTAACGCGTTGTGTTAATAACCATGTAATAAAGATGATCATGATAATAGAGATTAATACATGGGCACGTTCAATGGTGAAAGTCAGTGTTGCAGATGAGTGCAGACATAGGGCCTACTGTAGTAGATGAAAACAATGTCAAGGCTTAGAAACAGACATCCCTACGAATGTTAACATCGACCGCAGTGGATGGCGTCAGAGGTCGGTTTCCATCTGCGGATGACGTCTAGTCTTCTCGGCAGAGAAAACGTAATTCTTCTTTCGACTCAACAGTCTCCGACCCTTTGGACATTCTGTTTCAGCTGGAAACCAGCTGTTCGTAGCCAATGAATAGTATATGGTTGCTGCTATTGTTGTAGTAGAAGAAGAAGACCTACCTCTAAGATTGCGTTGTCTCTGTTGTCTTCGAGAGACGAGAGACGAGAGACGAGTGCTGATCAGACTTTATGCCTCGTAGACTCCGCCTCTGCGCATGCGCTGTTGCATCGATGGGCGTTTCACGATCAGTGTCTATTCTAGCCACCTTGACATTGGGGGGGGGATTTTGAAATGTTTGGGGAGGGGACAAGGTCTGAGTCTCCACACTTTGGGGGAGAAATTTCCATTCCCCAGCCAACATATAAAAAATTTGGAGGATTTTAAAACTTGGGGGGAATTCCCCCAGAGAAGGCCTAGAATAAACACTGTTTCACGAAGTAACCGCGAGAGGACACCGGGGCGGTGGGGGAGGCCCTCTATTAGGGTTGGGATAACTCGTGGGAATTGCGCAAAACAGAATGGACACTTTAACGCGTGCAGCAGCAGAGATCAACGCCTAACTCTAAAACTCTTGACAAGACATCGCTGGAGCAGCTGACCATGCTTCCCCAAATCCCCAAATGAACTCAAATGAAAATGACTGCCTGTAGAAGTCGTGGTCCCTCCCCATTTCGGAATCCTGGCTACGCCGCTGGTAGCATTCATTATTCATTCACCAGCTGCATGCAGCATAGTCTACGTGAGTGGAGCGTCGTAAAGAGGCCACTTGGGGCGGCCGATGCAAGCATATCGCCAGTACACTGCTGCTCGCAGTCGGTCAGTGTGGATCGCCTCGTGAGGAAGTTTATCGATTGGGGGATGCTCTGCTGGGCAGATGCAACTTTGCAATTCAAATCCATCAGGCACAGGTTCACGAGAGGAGGATGCTGCTGCTGCTGCTGCTGAACACAATCGACCGCACAGCAGCAGCAGCACATAGTGACGTCTAAAAAGCAGCGCTTAATAAGAGGCTTGCTGTGTGTCTGACTGGCTTCAAAGGCCTAGTGTGATGTTCGAACGTTATCCAAATCTCCCAGACCTCGACCGATGGATTCAGCCATCGAACAGCGAATTAATGACTAAATCTTTCTTTTAATCTATCTTTTACAGTAGTCTTAAGGCAAGGGGATGGGGTGGGGTGGGGTGGGGTAGGTAGTATGACCGAAGAGAAGGCGTGAATGTGTGAAGAATTTCATAGCGGACGCAGAGGCGGATCTAGGGTATTCGGCGCCCGGGGACAAAGTGTACGTTGGCGCCCCTAACAACTGACAAGCAAAAAAGGTCCTCACATCGTTTTCGGCGCCCCTCAACTCTCTCTTCATATAGTGCTGACAAGCAAAAAAAGGTCCTCGCAAGTGTTTCTTCTACTTTATTGTGCATTTCACTTACCCAAATATCCAATTTTGGCGCCCCCTCACCTCGGCGCCCGGGGACATGCATGTGTACCCCCCTGCCCTCCCCTAGATCCGCCTCTGAGCGGACGTTTTTTGCTCGTTGGAGAAAATGGTCTATGTACCCTACCACCGTATTTCAGGGTTCCAGAATAGGAAGCACTTGGACAATTTCGGCTAAAAGGCCTTTAAATGGACGATCAATAACGATCGTCGTCTCAATTAACGCTGTGTAAAGTCTGCTGTCTGCATGGTTTTCCTCCATCTAATAGGCCTACTACCTAGACCCCTACCCACCCCCAACTATTCACTGATTTAGGACGAATCTCACGACCGGTCCAGAGCCGAATATGGGGCGGTCCCGGCCCCTCTCTCATGGCTACGCCCCTGAACCACTTTTAAAACTTATTATTATTTATTATTATTATTATTATCCCAATAATACTACAGCTGCTTCTGCGCGTTCGTTCTACACTTTGAAACGAGTTAGGCCCGAGGTTTATTCGCGCAACGCAATGAGTCTATAGATTTTGGCCACTCGATAATAATTGTAATTCATAATCAAAGTCGTTAATAAGTTGATGCATCTGAGCTAACTGCCTAGCTCTAAGTTAATTACTTGAAATTTCTGCGGCTGGAGCTAGACCCCGCTGGGGGAGCTCCTCACGACACTCGCCCAACCCCTAGTTGGGATTAAATGGGATGTGCGTGTTTGTCTCGATGTCCATTAGCGCAGTCACAAGATGGACAGCGTCTGGATCCCTCTCAGCGGGTCAACTCTAATGGGGAGATTCTTGCGGAAACACCCAGTTGACCTTTTTAAGTACAGTGTACAGTATTGTGGAGGCATAGAACGCTCGACTATTAGGTCTATAATTAGGGTAGTCATCAGTCAGAGTGGACCGCGAGGTTTAAGAGCGACTGGTCAGTCATGTTCTAAGGTAAATGTATATTAAGATACACGACAACCAAACATCAAGTGTATATATTGTTCGTTACTACTTTCAATTTTTAACATTTAATATTTTACAGAAGTAAACAGCAGTTCAACCAAACTACAACTGTGTAACGCTACTAGTGTTTGCCTTCGACAGCTAACAGCTATGCAACCAAACAGCTACGAACACTAGTTGAACGCTGTTATCACTGAAAGTCTGTGGACCTGCACTTTTTACACGTATCTAGTCGAACAACAGCCGAAAGAAATAAGGCACTGAAACTAAAATAGCTACAATGAAATTACAGCGCCACTGGGATTCAGTTGTCCAGTCAATTTTTAAATGTTCAAGCAGCATAACTAATCACTGACCATTCAGAATACGAATCAATTCACAAGTGTAGACTGCATCATCATCATCGTCTGCATCAGTGAGTCGGGCGACGCGTTTTAATAGTCATTTTGTAATCCGTGTCGACGAAATTTCCTGCGTTCAATTGAGTCGTCTTAGGCCTATTGAGTTGGCTTTGACTCGCAGAAGTCGATTCTGCAGAGATCGGTCACGTTCTCCTCCTCCTCCTCTCGATTAGAAAGAAACCTCTACTAAGACACGAATGCACGTTCCAGTCAACGTACGCCTATATAATCAATTCTAACTGCTGAAGATAACTCGGATTCTGATACCACAGTACGCTGGCCTAAAGTCCTATACATAGAGCAAATGGTAACAATTAGGTCCTAGCGAAATGTAAAAACTAATACCTTTGGACGTTAAAAACATTAACCAACTACTGTACAGTACATACGAAAAGCCTACTTAGTGACACCGTAACAAGTGGCAAAAGGGCAGCGCCGTCGAGTTCTACGTGGCGTGTGAAATATAGGTATAGTCACTTGAATACGTAGCCAAAGTCACGTGATTTGCAGTACTTTCGGTCAACATCAAGGGCGATCAGCTTCTGTACCTTGTACTCGAGTCACCTTCGCGTCATCCAGGGACAAACCTTGTTACCTTGCACTGCCATTTGCATATTCATAGATCCTGTCCATTGCTCTCTCCGCCATGCCTCAGATATATATTCTCTTCCTCTTTGCTGCTTGTTTTGAAGCATCTTCCAAGCCCTGCTCTGGTTGACAATGAGCTCCTGTCTTTAGCAAGTCTCGTCCGTTCTGTCCATTCTGTGACTGTTTTGCGGCCCAAAATTATTGCAGTGGTCCGTCTGTCAAATGTCTTTTGAAAACTTACTAAGCAGCTGTGGGTTCTCTTGCATTTATGAAATATTGCTTAGTAATAAACACAAGACGATGACATCAGAATTGGAAGCACTCATTCTAACAATTTGACAGTTTTCAATTCTCACGACTAATTCAATTGGGTGAGCAAGTTGGCGCAGGTGTGTTGGTGAACGATTGCATTCACCAATTCGAGTGGCAGACAAACAGAAAGCTGAAATCAGTCTGTTCTGCTGTCCTGTATTATGGAGTCTTGTCTGCACATGTAGGAAAAGGCAGCAAATTTCCACTCTGAATTAGAAAATTTTGGGGCTAGAAGTTCCAATTTCTGGGTTTGAGAAGAACTTGCAAAACCAGGAATGTCGTCTCTCTGACTTAGATTCGTTGGTTGGGATTACAAAGCAACCCCAGACCGCTCTAATGCCACGAAGGAAATCGGACATCACCGACTCAACCAGGACATGAAACCTCATAATCAGACACAAGTTTCTGGTCTCAACCGGACAATGTCTTCCCTGACGACATACTGCATCATCTCCGCTGAATGTGGCCTTGACCCTGCGTCCTTGCCCTGTGCCTCTAACGATGATGATACTTTCGTTGCAGCTTCTCGTCTTGCGACCGGTGCTGCTGCCGCCGCTGTGCTCGGTGGTGCCTGCATAGAACAGACGACATTAGTCGTTGGTCCAGCGGTCCATTGTCGAGTGTTTCTTTGGGACTCGACGCCAGGCCCCGGATCAAAGTCACGACATCGAGCGTGAGTCTCTTGACGCAACTCGTAATCACTTTTTGGCAGTGATTCGTTCTTTTTAATTTCGACGGCCGCTCTACTTGACTCCGTCTCTATTCCTTTGCTGTAATCTCGTCTGGTTGTGACTCCGTCCGTTGACCTGAGGTCTCTGCTGTGCCTGCGCGGTGCCTTGTCGTCAATGAGGTAGGAAATGTGAGGTTGAGGAGTTTGAGGATCAAGTTCCTCTTTCCAGCGCCACTCTCTCCCTGCTGAACAAGGCTCAGGTCGTTGGACTGCAGCGTTCTTGTTGGAGGCCCTGAGGCAGCTTCGGACTGCTGTGGGGCCTTCCTCTCGACTGCCGCTTCTGGGTCCTCTTCCCTGGGTGCTTGCATCCTTCTGTACTTTGACAGAAATAGGTCGAACTTCAGTCGAGTGACTTCTGATGGAGCACAGTTCACCCTGGGTGGATGATGAGCTGCGGGAGAAATGCTCGGCGGTCAAGAGACGTGGCGCCGAATGACCTCGAACGGCTGATGATCGACACCTTCCTCCTCCTCCTCCTCCTCCTCCTGTTCTGTCACTTTCTGCTGTTGATCGGTTGAACAAAGATCTTAATCCCGTTAGAGTTCTGACAGAAACACATTTAATTCACATAGTTCACGTTTAATCCACCCAACCACATCCAACACACAATTCAACCGGATATATCCACTGCAGTCGTTTCTGCGACTGTCTCACTCTCAACAAACAACTCTGAAGTCATTACCAGGAATACATTACCGGTAATCAGTCTTAGATTCATCGGCTGATAGTGATCATGTACAGAGTGAAAACCTCCCCAATGATAAAGATTCTGAATTTCCAAATGACACAAATGCAAAGATCAAACATCAGCTAGGTCCAAAGGTGACAAAACTCTGGCACACTTAATCAAAATAAATCTTTACAAAGTACAGTAATCACCCATTTGTTAGATAGGCATCATCACTCATTGGACATTAGCATAGTCTACTGTAGATGCATTATTATTTCATGCAAAAACAACATTTAAATTCTTTGAAAATATTTTAATAATATTGCAAGGTAAATTATAAGGCCCCTGGCTTAAGGTAGGGTCAAATTCAATTATAACTCCCATAGTAAGGGAAATTTTCCATAGAAGACAAGTAAAAAATATCTGACACTACAAAATAAGTCAGATTCAGGCATAAACAAAAAGTCCTTCACTTGCATTGAACACAAATTATCACAACACCAACACTGTGTGCCTCTAGATTAAGACATTTAGTCTTCTGAATTGACACCATCACCAAAAGCTCAACCATTTGACATTCCCAATTGCACGCCCACTACTGCTGCTGCTGCTGCTCCGTCTCATCAGAATCTTTTGACTCCCCTCTCCTCCCCTCCCAATCCACTTCTCCCCATTAACATGAGAATGTGCTACATGTTTAGTCACCTATCTAAATAGTGGTTCAAAATCAATCTATAAGAAATAAAACTAGTGTGAAAAGCACAAATAAACTATAAGAAAGTTTCAGCCAAAGGATTCTTCGTAGAACAGATGCTCAGTTCACAAATAAATGAAAACTTTGAGATCACGCATTAAACAGAAACAAGAGAATTTGTCTGCAGCGGATTTATTTGCTTTAGGCTCCATTGCCATTTAGACATTAGATTTATCACAGCAAAAAATGTCAGCAGCACCTGAATTCAAAAATAAAAACAAAAGAATCTGCAAAAGAAGAAACTTAAATAAAGAAAATTTGAATAAAATTCTGTTCATATTTAAATAAAGAAACAATGTGCTGTGAAGAAAGAGGAACAAATTTTTCAATAAAAACCGAAAATGCTGAAATGAACAGCAAACAGCTCACACCATAGAAACTAAAAGGCAGGCACTCAGCAGTTAATACTGATAAGCAAAACACAAACACACACACGCGATCATGTAACACAAAATATATTGAAATATTGGATCTGCCTGTAAATAAATTAACGGAAAGCACTTCCCCAAAAGACCTACGAGTACATGTTAATTTAGAAAAGCAGGAATTTCAACTTCCTTATGAAAGCAACAAATCAGCAAATATATTTGCCTTTTAAAACCATAGATCAAAAACTTATAGTAGCTTTACAAAACAGGCAAAATTTTATCATCCAAACTAATACACAATGTAAACAAAATGCTTGTCAAAAGCAACAGAATTATCAAATTTTCTATAAAACTTTTAGCAGCATTCATTAAAAACAAATACATAAACCAACAATTTAATGTTCTTCAAATATTATTCCATAAGTCTTTCCAGCACTCCAATTTAATATGACAGAAATCTACATCACAGATTTCAATTTACAATTATCTCTAACTTCACACAAGTAAACAAAAATTCAATATAAACAAAGATGACAAATAGGTTCATAATGGCAAACGAATCAATAACAAAATATACATCTGGAATTTCTACACAGAAAAATAAACAGAAATAAAACAAATGTCTTGTTGTCATCCTTACTTCTTGGAAATGTCTGCAGCATCATCCAACGCCGTTTTATCTGAAATGGAAAGACCAGTGAACTGGAAAAGAGAAGGTTCGGACACTTCGTACAGCTGGTGCTGGTGAATGTAGTTAATGACGGAATCTTGAAGAAGATATTTGACGGACTGCCCTCGACGAAGTGCTCGCCTTTAATTGCAAAACAAAAGGCAACATTTTACTTACTTACAACAGGCGCTCTAAGATAAAGCCACAGTTAGCATCGGATGACCAAGTGCGCTTCAAAATTTTAGCACATTACAATACAACTTAAATGCTTAGGATCAGCAATTTTAAAAAAACTAAAAATACAATAACATTCAGGCAATCAAAGATGCTGTAATTACATTAGACTGAGCTAAAAATGACAAATAATTAAAGTTCAGAAATGAATTCAATTTCAATCAGACCAGAAATTAGGAATGCAATATTAGAGACGAAACCAAAGGCCCAACAAAGAGCATCACAACAAACAGAACAACAAACAGAACAACAAACAGAACAACAAACAGAACAACAAACAGAACAACAAACAGAACAACAAACAGAACAACAAACAGAACAACAAACAGAACAACAAACAGAACAACAAACAGAACAACAAACAGAACAACAAACAGAACAACAAACAGAACAACAAACAGAACAACAAACAGAACAACAAACAGAACAACAAACAGAACAACAAACAGAACAACAGTGGTCTTCCAATCAAATTATAAGTATCAAGACATTAACTTCATAAAATCATCATCAATAAGAATAACAATACTCGAAATAAACAGTGACTGCAAAACTAAAGCAGAAAGGAGGAGGAGGGAGTTGAGGAGGAGGAGGAGGAGGAGAGTGAAGCAGAGCTGAGAACTTGCCTTATTTTAGTAGAACAGATTTCATTCTGGATCCATTCGGTAACCAAGTGAATATTGTTCTGTAAAGACCCAAAATAAAAAATATCATTTAATATTCAACTGAATCAACAGCAGATATTAATTGGTCAATGGAAAATTATTTTAATTTAATCACAGAAAGAAACATAGTGAGGCGGGTTTCTTGAACAGAGTTCTCAAAATCTCAACAAAAACTTCAAAACACAAAAGAACTACATGCCAAATATAGCTTATATTTAGCCAAAATTGCATAAGATGACCACTGGCATATGATGAACACTAGCACATGATGACCACTGGCAAATGATGACCACTGGCAGAGCGTGTTTTAATTAACAGTGTTTCCCAAACTGTGGTTCGTGACCCAAAAGTGGGTCTCATGGCTCAGTGTAATGGGTCACAGTGCAGTGCAAAATTACACGGGATGACCAGTTGACCACCAGTGGCAGAACACTTGCTGTGCCTATTATAATGAATGACAGTATAAGTGGCAGTTTCAATTTTAAATTTCCAGCCAAATTCTTTACCCTAAAAGCCAAAGAAACAGAGAATCAATCAAAGACTGACATCTTTAGAAGAGGAAGCAGTAGAGATTAGAGCATTTGTAATTAAAGTGAATAGATCGTCAAACATAACACACAGATTCACCTGACAGAACCTGGTGTCAACAGAGGAAACAAAACTTACAATATCAAAAGTCAATGTTAATAAAATTAAAATACAAATTAAACAATAGGAAAATTTTATCTTAATGTGTTTGGCTGTAAACTGATCTTTCCAATGAATTAGATTGGAATGAATGATTGTGAAGAACTGAAAATATTACCCGATGCTTTGACAAGATGTCCGATTCATAAATGAACTTCTCAGGCGAAGAGCCACAGCGAGACACAACCACAATTCCAAATCGACTCACAATCTCTAAAATCTTTCAACAACTCATCTGTTGGTTCTCTCATGTCAAAGTATTTATCACATTTTGATCAAATGCTTGAGTACGACAAAATAGATAAATAAATTAACTAAGCAGCAATCAGAAACATTACCAATAATAAAAATAATAATAATAATAATAATAATAATAATAATATGCAATCATTACTGTACATCAATACTAGGATGTAAATAATCATAACTGGTCAAATGGCAAGATATGAATATAATTAATCAAATGGACTGATTATAGAACCAATTGAGTTAATTTCAAGAACAAATGATAACTGAAAGACAATGACAGCAAACGGCCAGGATCTCAATAGACAAACATCCACAGAATTCCATGTTCCATCAACATTTTGGTCCCAACACAAAGAGACATTACAAAAGACCACTGATCTTAGCTATGAGAAGTATGGTAGCCATACTCTATCAAACACCATTCATTCAACGTGTCAGCAAATAAGAGCATATCGGAGACTGAGCACAATAAGCGATCAGAGCTGTTTTCAGCATCATATAAAGGCCGACAAGAGAGAAAAACAATGCGGCAAAACTCAACAATCCCTCCATCTGCTGATCAAAACAGGCTCAAGTTAATTATGATATCTATGAATATTGCAGAAAACAAATGTTAAAGACTCTGCCATAAAACAGATTTAGACAAAATTCAAATGGAAGAACCAGATGAAATTCAGACAATAAGCTAAAATAGCCTTAGAAGGCAATTTTTAAAATTTTACAGAAACCGAGGAGAATTATATTCAGCGAAAGCGAATGCTCACATCTTCTTCACGCCAAAGGCCAGGAACAGCAAATGACTCCAGCAGATCAGCTCCACACAACAGCTTCACCTCTAAATGACCTTCAATGCCTTTGCCTTGAGTTCGAAGATCTGAAAAAGACAAGAACTAAGCCATCTACACGTTCATCTCACACGTTCACCCTCTTCGTGCATCAAATGGTTTCAATGAATTACATGATTACACACAATTTCTAGCAAGTCAAGCTGAAGCTGTATTTCTCACAAAGGGTTCAAACACGGAAACTATTTATGTCATTTATGTCTGTAAGAGAGAACTCCTCTATAAATATAATCTGGATTATAATAATGTACAGTAGTTTATCTGGTAAATATCAATATAAATTATTCAGATAAAGATGCAAATGGGGTAGGCATGTAAGTTAGATAAAAGATACATATTATACATGTTATGCATGTACAAGTGTGTAATAAAACACACACACACGCACACTAAATCAGTTAAGAAGAGGGTAAATTTTTCTTTTATCAGTTTGTCAAAAGATCAGGTTCAAATAAACAAAACAAAATGAAATTAAAGCTATTACAATCGCATGCTTTAACCTCCTCAGAATCCAATGATAACCTTTCACAAAATCAACAGAAACACCAACTAACAAATATGCATAAATATTATATATTACAAATTCATTATTATTATTATAATTACAAATGCAATCTCAGACTGCTATGTGTCTTTCATAAAGTAAGCATGAACCCTATAAATAGCACTTTCAACATGCATAAATTTAGCAATCAAGTCACAGCAATGATCTTCAATAGCATTACAGAAGTGAGGCTACTGGATAACAACAGAAGTGAAATGCTGTCGGCTGACTACCTGTAATATTGGCGTTCTGTTGATCCAAGCGTTTTGTTTTTGCAGACATCAGGACATGGCCAGAGTCCTGTTTGTGGTTGATGACATTGTAATGATGTCTGAGCAGTTGGACAGTCTCGGTCCATTTATCTTGCTCTGACTCCCATGTATCCAACCTACGTTGTGTCAAATTAAACAAGACGTCACAGCCACAAAAGCAAATCAACAATGAGTGCAAGTGTTCCTACGGTATAAATGGCGAGAATCAACATTGCTGACTGTTTAAAGAGTATTGCTAATATTACAAAAGAAATACATGCTCAGAACTTAAAATTATCTCCATCAGCAAAACAATGGCAAACGATTTTTGCAATTTGAACAAATAATTGCAGCAGGTTCACCGATGCACTCAATTCTTTCACTGGTCTATTCGCTGGCAAACCTAAATTGTACATCATCCATAAGCAGGTCCCCTTGAGGTGCAAATGCTACTTGAGTGAATGATGTGGCTGAAGGGGGTCTACAGAATGCATGGTCTAGTAATCTATACCCAAAAACCTAATTTAATCATTCTTACACCTCATAGAAAACTAAGGCTGATCTAACAAATAAATAAAATACAAACTATGTTCAATTAACACAAATGCACAAATTGGAAAATTCTAAGAAATATTCACAGGATATCATAACCAATAACTTAGAAAGTCCATCATGAGCACCCTTAGTTTATATAAATTTATTAGTTTATTTTTCTTTAAAAAAACTTTTAAAAAGTACCCTTTAGTAGTCGAACACACAAAGCATAGCATCCCTAATGCTAAACATCTTTAGAAAAAGAACACTACTTTACACAAACTGTAATTACAGTGCTACTGCTTCATGAAATATCCATCATATGCAACAAAATGGTATTTTACTCTAATGAAGCTGTGGCAACACTGCGTCCGCTGACATCATCCAAACAAAATGGGGCTCTGTTACGAAGACAACAGAAGATGTTCTGCTGTAAATCAATACAATTGGCAGTTGACAAGCAGGGCTTCGTTGCGTCTTTTCCCACTTCCAGAAATCAAAACACCAATTGCAGACCATCAGCACATCTGCTTAAACACCACTTAGACGACAATGTCATCATGCCCGACTTATAAAGCCTATTAGCTGACTGGCCTACAACTGAGAAACTGCTCGTAGAAGAGCATATGCATGCAATCAAATATTCTCCCATATTCTCTCCTGCTACCATGTTTGGTCCACCGGACATCGCTTGTAACCAAAATCAAGAAAGTTGAATGAAGCAAGAAGCACAACCTACTTGATCCAAGGAGTATTTTTAACTGCCAGCTGTACCATTGCACATCGATGAGAGGCCGAGACGAGCTCCTGAATAAACAGATTTCCAACAGAGAATAACTAAGCGCATATAGAAACAGAATGAGAGAGCATAACGCTTAACTAAAAATAAATCAAAAGCAGGCGATGCACTTCAATGCACAGCACAACAACGGGAACTGGGCTGAAATGACAACGCTCAACAGGGAATGACCATGAATGACCATGCTCCAGACAATCCCAGACATTCGCTCCTGCCAGACAGTGCAGTATTCAGTGATATTCGGATTCACCAAATATGTCACGAAACTACCAAATCCGAAAATTTACTCTTGTTTTGGTTTTTAATTTCCTTGTTCAGTGGTTTAATTGTAACTTAACAGATTTTGTTTAACTTTTACTC
Source organism: Metaphire vulgaris (assembly GCA_018105865.1). NCBI lineage: Eukaryota > Metazoa > Annelida > Clitellata > Crassiclitellata > Megascolecidae > Metaphire > Metaphire vulgaris. The sequence goes on along the minus strand of CM030833.1, from coordinate 283,043 downwards.
TGAAGTTGCAATTGTGATTTTAAAACTTTTCAAGATACTTTATGCTTGTGGAATGTGTGATAGCTTAATGAGTCCTTTTAGTTCTGAAGAAAAAATTATGCTTTTTATTTTCAACCTCAGGTAGTCTCCCTGCAAACTCAAGACTCATGGGGTCATTTTAATCCTGTGCGGTAATATTCCCTTTATATCCGGCAAATATTGACCCAAAATATCCGGATCCTGTGGAAAACACATATCTGGTCATTCTCTAACGGCCAACTATATTATTTTAAAAATTACTTGGTTCTGTGAATTACATTTTGTTCGTTAAAAGTAGTTTTGCCACAAACAATTGCTTATCATTAATACATGGCATCTCACATAACATATCAAACAGAACTTTTAATGAATTTATAAACCTAAATACCTTTTTCCCATAAGCATCATTAACTGGGGAAATTATTCCACCAACAACAAGGTATCTGCCACTGCCATTCAAAAAATCTCGTCCCAATTCTGTAAATGTTAAACAACATCACATAAAGCAAAAAACATAATCATAATATTAAGACGTCTCACAAATCTCTTCCTGGAATTTTGCACTGTTGTTACTGGAGACAAAGACTGCAGTTAATTCTATTTCAAAACAGTTTCATTTGACAACTAATTAATTACTCAAGAAGTCAGGGTGTATTAAAAGCAAGTGCATCAGTTACATCTGTTCTGTATAATGAACTGTCCCTTCCTTCAAGTGTATGCATCCTTTTAAAACATGTGAAAGCTCAAAAGAATATGAAACTATAGTGAGAATTATGAATTTGATGACAGAAATGAGAGATGAAGTTCTGATAAGGATGACTTAGAAAGATGAAGCAGATGTGAAAAACAATGACCCTGTGAGGAGCAATAAGGCACAAATGAAAGCCATAGCAGTATTGACTATTGTGATATGCCCCCCCCCATCCTCCATCCAAAATACTGATACTCTTACTCTATATGCAGGCTTTGAACACCATATGACAAAAACATTTAGCATTCAAAAATGTAAAAATTCCACATTACATGCCTCAATACAAATGTACACCCAGAGTGATACATAAATCACAAACTAACCATTCTCAGCTTTTCAAAAATACAAACCTTATTGCTCTTGCCATACTCCTTCCCCTGCTAGTTTGTGTTTGAGGGCATTTGCATTGAAAGGGATGAAGCAGAGACTGAAGACGAAGTTAAGAGAAGGAGCAGTGGTGGCTCCACATGGGGGGCCTGTGCCTCCTTATTGAAAGCCTGCCCCCCCCCAGTGGTCTCCGCTTCTGGGACTCTAAGTCTACTACTACGTACCTAGCAACAAATAGTTGGCCCTCATGCTTAGCAGTTTCCACCCCAACGCCCCCCCCCCCAATTGTCAAATCCTGGAGCCACCTGGGAAGGAGCTGGGTAGGAACAAAGATTTTTAGTGTTTGAAGGAAGCAAAAGTTAGTTTAAGTAATCACAAGGGAAGAAACTTGTACAAGAGTAACTTAAGTAAGCTGAGATTAAAAGAATCAACATCACTGATTGGTATATAAAAGGCCTTGGGTCAAGATGCACTGAGTTCCCACATCAGAAACACTGGAAAAAGGCCAAAATAATAAATGAAGACATATTTAAAATATTTACACTATAAATTAAATAAACCGGTACATATGATCATGGTGAATGAGACAAACTATAACGATTTAGTGCTAAAATCACAAAATCCATCATGACATCGCCAGTCAGAGTGATGCTCCTCGTCTACGGGAAATATAACGTGGCTAGATCTATACCCACTGAATTACAATAACGAATCGAAAAGACGAAAACTCTTAACGGAGCGACAAAACCACCTGTTAATATCCAAAACAACAATTAAAAATGTGTTTAAAAGGCATTACTCAATAACATACCGAACATTCGTAGGTGCATGTTAGTGATAGGGTTGAACGATCCACAGGCGAGGAGCATCACTCTGGCTGGCGATGTCATCGCACTTAAAGAGCGAAGAGGAAAAGGGAAGAGGAAGAGGTGGGCGATCGTCGACCGCCGACGCACTTAAATCCACTCGCAGTTGAAACCATCGACGACCATTTCTCCTCTTTGCTCCTCCTGCGCCGGAAATCGATCGCATAGACATTACAATTTACACGCAACAAGAAACGGTCCACGGGTCAGGTGACCTCTCTGAAGTCCATTGAAATTGATAGCTGTGCTAGTGTGCTTAAGAAAATTTTTAATTGTTGAACCTTAATGTACCACTTATACAAGTTATACTATGCACTGGAGCTTTCAATGTTATCAATATGCTGCACGTTAGTTGTGAACGCGTTCAGTAGCTGTGATTAAACTGGTGTTCATCAGTCTGAATTGTTCGTAAATTCAGCCGGCTGGAAATGTTCAAACCACCAGAGAAGATTGTTAGTCATGACCCATAAAGCTATGAATCCAGTGTACTGCTCTTGAGACATCAAAACAGACAAGGTGTTAGGAATGATCAAAAGAGCCACAGTGAGTCAAGACAAGGAGATAATAGTGCGACTATACAAGACGTCATTATGCTGAATATGCTCTCCTTTAGAAGTGTGTAGACCAGTGATTTCCAAACTATTTTTGATCAGAGGCTCCCTTGCCAAGTCCAGATTTTCCCTAAGCTCCCCATGTCAAATTTGAACAAATGCATTTTGCAAAATAGTACTTTCTGGGTAATAATTGGTACCACAAGATGCACAAGTCTTGCTAAACAAAAAATGGAAAATTATGATTAACTTGTAATAATTCACGGCTACCCTGGAAGGAGGCCACGGCTCACACTTGGGGAAGCACTGGTGTAGCCTTAAAATCCATTCTTGAAAAGACAGAGCTAATTTTGGATACAGTTTAGTGACAAGCAACAAAGATGGTTAATTGACAATATAATTTAAGATATGAAAAAGACTTAAAATATTGTGTTGACATTGGAAAGGTGAAGAAAGAGATGAGATTTATCAGAAAAATAACAAAATAATTACTGGCAAAGTAGCTTTTCCATTGCATTAGCACACTATGCAGCATACAAGGCCATAAATGCAAACTCTTCTCTAAGGGGATGGGAGCAAAGCAGAAAAATTGTTTAGTTGAAGGGCTGCAGTTACCCGGTATATGCACTAGTTTGGAAGAGATGGCATTATGCCTAACTGCTTTAACAATAAATGGATTCAGTGTTTATTCTAGGCCTTCTCTGGGGGAATTCCCACCCCCCAACAATTTAAAATCCCCAAATTTTTTTTATGTTGGCTGGGGATGGAAATTCCCCCCCAAAAAAAAGTGTGGAGACTCAGACCTTGTCCCCCTAAACATTTCAAAATCCCACCCCCCAATGTCAAGGTGGCTAGAATAAACACTGAATGAATTCAAAATTTAATAGAAAAACTGGGTAATTAAAGTGAAATAATGGTCAGTGAATAGCAGTCAAAGCCTTTTAAGCCACTCAAATCATGTGATCTATTTACAGTGTACTAAGTGATTCTATCTCATTGAGTTCAAGTCCAGTCACTAGCACACAGTGCTAGACTGATGTCCAGTGCATTATTACCACAACACTATATCAACAGAATATTTTACAAACATTACAACTAAAAGTCAAGGGAATTAACTTTTTAGCATCCTAAGTGTATATATTAACTAAATCGAATCAGACAGGTACAAAACCAGTTGCAAATCATCTTGAGTTTTGGCCGAAATGCCCGTCACTGACTGAACCTCAATGACCGAATCACTCAACAAAGAAAAACAGCACTTCATGCACTTCTCAAAAGTATATTTTGTCTGTTCTAACTACAAGGAACAGCAGAAGAGAAAATATTAAACACACATTACAAGTAATGCCTACAAGATTAATAAAGCACAAACTAGTAAGCAATAACACACACTGAAAGAAACTTCACAATGAGGCAAAGAATCTAAATAATCTTCTGGGTAAATTTCAGTTGCCCATATTAAAATATAACCATCATCATTAATTACTTTGCCAAATTTGGAAACTAGTAAAACATACATTTCCTGAATTAATTTAAACAAAGTACATTAGAAACTTTTTGTGATATGTTAAGCACCATAAGACATTGAAAGTCAAAGTACAGGAAAAATTACAGTCAGAATCAAATGGGAAAACCTAATATTAAAATTCAGACATGTGCCAGAATGGACAAAAACTTTTACTTCAAACTTCTTCTTCCTCTTCTTCTTCTTCACCTAAACGTCGGTGCTCATCACCCTGAATTGCTATCACAGGTCAAAACCAAGATGATATAATTACCATCTAAAAAAGCTACATGACTAACGTAAACATCTGATCCAACATTGCATTCATAGTATTGGTGAAAGCAAGCCTCATTTCATGCAGACATTCTTATCGGCCGGTCAAACATGATGCACCGCCAAAACTATGCAATTAAAAAATACAACCCTGATAAAATAGCAAATGCCTACTTTCATTCTCACTGTCAATCTCCTGCAATCAAATGAAACTAAAACAGATGAACACGGAACTGAGAGAGAGAGAGAGAGAGAGAGAGAGAGAGAGAGAGAGAGAGAGAGAGAGAGAGAGAGAGGGGCAGACAACCGAAGAATCATCAATTTCTATCCACATTAACAGTTTCATGAAAACAACTCAAAACATTTTAAATCCGAAAAGAGATATTTACTAGACAATTTCTTCTGACAAATGACCTCGTCGTCAATCACCAGAACATAAAACCACAAAGATGCTAAACTTACGAGTTACCAGAGGTCTAAACAGTCCAGAAATCATGGCAAAGCAATGTGCTTATCAAAAAACCCTCCCTATTATATGAAATTCATCCAACATTTAGTGCTACCTTATTAAATATTCACTAAATGTATATTCGTAGATGTTACTTCTGTCTCTGAACTTACAGTCTGTCTGTAACACATTGCACGTGATTCCAAATGAAAGACGGTGAACACTCAGCGCGAAGTGTCTCGTCCAGTGCAGCCGAGTGCATTACACAAAACTGATGACAACAAATACACAGGAGTTGAACTTCAATGGCCGCAATTAATGCAGATTCATCAACCGATGATGACCACTCAACATCACATCACAAATCCAATTATAAACAATTTTTAAGCAAGAAGTTCCAATAACAGGCGGACTCCCTGAGCACAACGTATACAGTCTACGGAAAAGGAAGATGTCACAGATCGCTCTAAGAGTCAAAGTCCTCTTGAAATCTCTCTCTTTCTCTGTGGAAGGCATTCAAGTGCAATGCATAGATTATGTACTTTAATGTAAAAGCATATTCAAGTTTGGAACCAAGCCACAGATGCACCAAACCTTCAAAGCATTGCATCTGCTCTTTGTCCAAACAATGGAAATTCCACTCCATGTTATAAAGGTTAAACGGTTAAATCTGAAACCGTGAGAGTCTGTACGATTTAAATTTCACACCCACAGAACACCACAATTTAAATATTACTGATGAGTTGGTAGCGGGTAGTTGTGAACACTGACTGCCTTCCACAGTAGACACATTTTCACAAACGAATTGCTAAAACTGCGCTCAATTTCCCTCAGCTTTTCAACAGATGATAGCAGGAATTTTCAGAAGATGAATCACAAATCGAAATTTAGTCACAATAATATTAGGAGAAAAAAAACAAGATCAAAAATTTTCACAAAACAAACCACTGTCATTGTAATCCGGCTATACCAAATAAAAGACAAAGAAAGAGTTGGGTCTGGAAATATTTTGTCCAACTATTTATTGTTTCTCCTAAACACAAACTCATGGACAATATATATTTGACATTTAAGAAGATGAAAATACACTACTAGCCTACTTACTCACCTACAACAAGGTTTTACTTAGACAGATATGCAAATGGGAAACAAGATGGCTACTCCAGTAACATTTCAAACAATCCCTGCCGTTAATCAGTCCTTTTCAATTTCGTCAATGTCAAGGTCATCCAGAACATTAATTTCAAACACCTCCTCTTCTTCTTCTTCTTCAATGCCCTCTTTAAGCTGTTTGCATCTCGTGTGCAAATCATTGAGGCTTTCCGACTCTAAATGCAGCGCAGAGTCTCCGCTGCAGCCGCTGTCCAGCGACTCTCTGTACGTGCTCTGGTCGTCAGAGTCAACCTGGCTTCCGGACTTTGACGCTAAGCATTCGCCACTCAGCGACACTGAAGCCGGACTGAAGATCAGCTCCTGTGGTGAACTGGCAATTGTGTCAAGGCTGTAGAAGAGTCGTGACTGGTTGCTACATTCAAGTTCTTTCAGCTAAAAGCAAACACAACAAATTAGGCACAGGTATTAGGCACAAAAAGAAAGGAACCAACTGCGTACAACAGCAACAATGACAACCTCCTGAATTTATAGAACATTTAGTCTGTTCCAACTGTAAAATAAGTCATTTTAAACATCAAACTATCAGAGTAAAAATGTTCTCTCCCAATTAGTCAGACAAGAAAAGCAAATTAACCATAAGCAAAGGTCTCTTAACAGAAAAATCAGCGTGAAAAATGAAACTACAAAACCTAAAAGGAAAAAGTTTTCAACTGACCTGAAGGGAGCTTGTGTTCTCAAGTAAGTGTACAATATTGCGTGCTCGATTGTAGCTCTGATGACGCCTTGCGTAAGCTGTCTGAAAGGAAGACAAAAGACACATCAAGTATGAACTAAACAAAGCTCTCAAAACAAACAATATCACAAATAGAAAAATTGCAGAAAAAAGTTCACATACAAACAGACAACTATTCCTATAGTGGCCAAATCATCTTCCATTAGAATTCCAGTTGGTAATGTAATGTAATAAAGCATTTAATTAGCAACCCTTCTAGACTAGCACTCAGAAGTGCTCCCATTATGGTTACTTTGAATGGAAATAAATAGGTTTTCAGGTGTTTCAGGAAGAGTGTAATGGAATGTTTGGTTGCAAGTGAACAGAAGTCAGCATCGAGTGCATTCCAAAGGATTGGACCAACTGAAGCAAAGCCCTGCGGCTGAAATACTGATGTGTGTGTGTGTGTGTGTGTGTGTGTGTGTGTGTGTATCCTGAGGAACATGAAGTAGTCTCCGAGAGGAAGGTCACAGACAAGGTCGACCAGTGATAGAACCGAGTGACAGCAAGATGGAGCACTCCCATTCGAATATAGTGCCACTGTTCACAAGATATGGAAGTGAGTGTGTGTGCTTGGTAAGAGAGCCAGTTCAAAGCATTTGTCATATGGTCACTTGAGTGGTCCAGCAAGGAGCCTAGTTGCATGGCGTAGGACAGACGATTGCAGTCGACTGAGCTGCACTGGTGGGCGACCACAGTCAGTCTTCATAGTCAAGTCTAGAGCACATAAAAGCATTTACCAGGGTAGCAACAGACAGCTTATCAAAAGTGCACTGGACAATTCGGAGCAGGCAGAGATGGTAAAAACACACGTAAGCCAGGGAGTTAATGTGTTTGGAAAAAGTCAACTCAGTGCCAAGTATCGTATCAAGATCGCAAACATAGACTGGATTTTTATGACTCAAATTGCCTGATCTCTCAAAAAGCTTGAAACTGCACAGTAATTTTTAAGGACATCATATGCATGGGTGCATTAGACTTGGCAGGTGACATCATGCCTCAACTGCACAAAGGAAAACACAAATCAAGATCAAATTAATGCCACTTACATCTGCACACCAGGTAAATAGGTCAATATAACACCATCATATACTCACAAATAATAAGCTTTGTCTGTACATTTTTCAAATTTTACATGAAAAGTCACAGCCTATGTGCAAAGTGGCAAGGAAAATTGTCCTCCAACCCAGGCAGAGAACATCCAATTTATCCACAAAGTGTGTACATTAAACACATTTTAAGACTTTCCACTGCAATCAAGGTCATAAGGCAAGTCCACTGAAGTCTGTGTTAATAGAACTTCATAGAAGTCCCTCTGTTGTGCAAATACAGCAATTTCACACGAAACAATTCTATGAAACAACGCACGAGTTGTCTCACCTTTGATCTTGAACAGTGCATCTGATCCATTCAAAAACTGATTACATTTCAACATAACAGACCATCAACTCAACAATTGTAAGAAAAACTGAAAGAAGCAAAACATCAAGTTGAAACTTACTTCTTTCATTTTGATAAAATTAAGGTTTGGTCTCTTCTCGTCACGCCGTCTCTTCTTGAAGCCACGTCTCTCGGGCAAAACGCTCGGCTGGGAGTGACATCTCTGCGGCTGGAACGACGAACTGCAGGACGAGACCTCTTCAAGTGAAAGACCTGTTAGACTGAAAGCACTTAGACTAGGAGAAAATGTGGAACCAGGCCACTGACCAACAGCGCTCATAGGATTACAGAAGTTGTCCAGAGTCCCACTCAATGCCGAGGAAGGTCGAAGGACGGGAGACGGAGACTCGGAGGAATTCGACAGTCTCTGCTGCGGTTCGGCGCTTTGCTTCCGTTCCCCGTGCGGCACGGGCACCGTTAGGTCAGGCCTTGCTTGGCAGCCAAGCACAGCACATCTAGACTGATCGGGGCTCAAGCCAATCGAACGCCAGACGCTCGTCTCTTGGGGCCGCCAGCCCCGTCGCCACGGGCTTTGATCGCTTTCGTCAGGTGATGACATCATGTGGCACTGCCTCTTCTTTGCCTGATTCAGCGACACTTCGGGTGACAACAGACACAGCTGACATTTCTCGCATTCTTTGACTGTCTTCTCCGATTGTTTTGATGATTGAATTCTGTTCTGATCCACTTCCCAGAATGAACACTGACAGAGGTTTCCTTCGGGTTGCACCTCATATTCTGTCAAAGGAACGGTCTCCGTTATAAAAAACCCATCCACTGATCATAAACAGAGACACAATATTTTAATCAATGAACTCACATCAACTATAGAAGCTTTTGCTTGTGATGACGACTGCTCGATATTCCATCACCAGCCTATGGCTGTTCCCCTCCACCTCCTCTCCTTTCATTCCCATTATGACCAGCAACGCTAAGCATACCACTAATGTCATACAAGTTGTTCATTGTGCAGTGACTCTTGCCCTATAACCAGGCTAGAGGACGGTGGACTACAAACTCTACATACATCTGATAGCGTCACAATCACATGGCTGACATTATTTAGCACATTAAGCATTCGATGATAATATAATTGTGCATAAGCAAGTAAATACTGAATAACATGTAAGCTGTGAAAGTGAAGGGAGTGAGGAAAGCAAAGGAAGCAAGAGAGAGAAGTGGCACGCAAAGTAGAAATACGAGTAAACAATGGGAATGGAGAAGTGGAGGAGGGGAAAAGAGGACAGGAGAAGAGGAGGTAGCCACTGCACATAACAATAAGAATACTGAACCTTTATAAGAATGACCTATAACCATTTAGAACATATAAGCATTTGAAGTCATCAAAACCGTTCGCTCAGTTATCACTCACCAGCCACCCCTCCCCCTTTCCACGCGATCATCTCACTTAAAGTGCACATCAGTTACTAGTCTTAACAAGCCATGTCTTCAAATTCACTTCAAGAAGGCTCTGCCATATTAGGCCCAATATACCAAACAAAATAAATCCAACTGTAAATTAAATAGACACATATGCTCAATAAAAGCTGTGACAGCTCTAGGAGATTTGAACATCAAATCTGTCCTAAGAATGGACAGTAAGCAGCTAACCATGAACAGCGAAATTCTGTGGAAACAATGCCACCAAAACTGGTAATTAATGCATACACAATATTTCTATTTAAAATGTTTACATTTTCATTTTCTCAGGCAAATAAATCCCAGTAACAGACTGAGGTCACTTCACAACAGCAGACGTCACACAAATGACACAGCTGTGCTCAGCCACCAGAAAATCTATAGAAATTAAACCCTTAAGATCGGTTAAGATTAGTCGTACTGAGGACGTCACTGTGAGTTGATGGTGACAGCTGAAGAAGATGAGTCACTGACTTCGCTGAATGATTTTCAGCTCCCTGTTGGCATAAACAAATCAACAACACATCGTCAACATATCCCTTTTAAGGCACAAACAAAGAGGCAACATAACAAAGGAAATGCAGTCTTCATAGCTCTATCTTAAAACTGAAGTACACAATCTGATTACCAGCATCATTACTCCAAAGAGATACTGTAAAGCTTCTTAGTTTTAGTCAGGCAAATCAACTTTTGCACATGAAAAATCATAACTCAACAACATTGCTGTGTCCGAGAGATTATGCGCTGGACGGGAACAAACCGCCTGGTGCTGAACCCGGAAAAGTCGGAACTGATCTGGTTCTGTACCCCGAGAAGATTTCACGAACTAAATCGGTCACCGATGATGTTAGGCGACATCGCCATCGACCCTGCTACCCAGGTGCGGCTGCTGGGCGTGACCTTCGACAGTACCCTATCGTTCGCGAGCCATGTAAGTGCCGTGTCCCGGGCCTGCCACCGTCAGCTCCGTAGAATCAGAGAGATACGAAAGTACATCCCGATCTCAGCAGCGATCCGAGTGGTTCGTGCACTTGTGATATCAAAGCTCGATTACTGTAACGGGATCCTTCTTGGTCTCCCTGACTGTCAACATGACCGGCTGCAATCAGTCATGAACGCGGCGGCCAGGCTGATCTTTGGAGCAAAGTGGCGGGGACACGTGACTCCCCTGCTCAAAGACAATCTACACTGGCTGAAGATACCAGAGCGGATCGCATACAAGAGATGTATGCTAACTTATCGGGCCCTTAACGACACCACCTGCCCTGACTATCTGTCGGCGCTAATACACAGATCGACCCGTCCACACTCCGCGAGACAGCTGCGTTCCAGCAAACGAGTCCGCCTTCTGGTTCCGCCTCCTTCTAAGACGGCCGTGCTGGGTGAAAGATCGGTAACTCGTGGGAACCCGCTACTGTGGAACGCCCTTCCTGACGAGATTGCAGCAGCGACTTCTTTTGAATCGTTCGCTTCCAAGCTAAAATCGCACTTGTTTCGCAAATCTTACTGTGATTGATTGTAAATCGCTCTTGCCTATGGCCTTAGTCGTGTTATAGCGTTTGGATAAATTAGCTGATTAATAATAATAATAATAATTGGTAAATGTTGCTAAGCTTGACTGTTAAGATGTGGTATATACGTCTGCCCTATAGTACCTTGATGCTAATATCTGTCACTCTGTCAGGACATGAAAAGTGATTACACTGTCACTGCCTAAACTACAGTCACCATAATAGGAGCTTCTAGGCTTTTAGATGAAATAAAGACAGCAGAATGAGTACTGGTATATCAATAGACATTATTCATTATTTGTTATTATTATATTATCTGAGTTCTGAAGAGTTGCTAATAACGTGTAAGTCATTAGCCTAAAGAGCTATGCAGACCGCATTAAAGCCAACAATATGATGGCATACATGCGAATGCATCAAGACTAAACCCAGGCTAATGGCTCGTTTAAAGAAAAGCTGAAACTCAACTGAGCCACTGGGATCACCAAACTTGAGATGCAGTCAGAGGCACCTTAGTACCGGTAATTAAAAGTGTCATGTAAGGCAATGCCATGCCAAAGATGAAAATCGTCAGCAAAAGGAATCAGAAACTGGAAATTCATTACATCAACCACAGTGAACATGATGAAAAATTATTATGACTCATGAAATGACTTTTACAGCTTCTTCCATGCTAAGACTCGTGAATAACCTTACTATCTGTATATTATTAACTATTTATGACTCTTAAACGAATAGGAACGACATCACGATCTCATCCAATTTTTTAAATATAATTAAATTCATTGGCATTCTGCATAATAAAAGCCAAACTTGATTGTAAGGCCTCGTATTTTGCCTCACCCTGTACATTTCACAACATAAACCCTTCATTTTGATCATCAACCAAAAACATTTGAACTTGTGAAGTTTCCAAGAGTCATAACAAACCTTTGGCTGTTCCTCTTTTCTGGCTTCCATCTTGGCCTCTGTCTTTGCTTCTCTGGAACCTGCACCATCATCTTCAAGCAACTGTTTCCTCAACTTCTCAGTAATCAGAGACACCATGATGTCAGATCTGGTTAAGTTATGTGGTCACTCCACTTGGAACACCACTCAAATCATAGAAGCATAGTCATGGCTTTTCCTTCGTAGACAGTCATCGCGTCTAGGAACGGTGCTCTCTGCCGATCCAGTTCATTCACTGGGCATGGGACACGCACAGCGGCTGAGCACAGGCACCATCCTTCATCAACTGCAACACACAAACAATAGACATAATGTACACTGTAGTTTCACCTGCATATAAAGCACACACACACACACACACTGATAAATACAATTGCATGCATAACAGAATAATAAGATATAAATTAAACTTTGGCACTAAGTGAAGTCTACATGCATAAAAATGCCAAGGGGACGTAGCTGAAAAGACAAAGATGGCGACCAGAAAACGAGCCAATAACAAGACAATGTGGACTGTAACGACATGCATTTCATTTTTATCTAAAAGTCATTCCAAGCCTTAGAGATCTTAAAAATGTATTTTATTAACAAGGTTTGAAAAATATGCAGCCTAAGTATTACCAGCATAATGGCAATTCTTTCTAAAGCAATAACGATCAGAGTGTCAAAATTCAAGTTCTATGTTGCCCTGCATTCAAAATGAAAAGAATAAAGAAATGAGTCTCGTATCTAGGGCAGGGGTTGCATGTCATTCAACATGGCAGAAAAATGACCAGATGGAAGGGAAGACCATACATAAACTTTAAAAGACAATAAGCAACACACAATGGCACATGCTTAAAAGTGCACAAACAGTCAATTATAAATCGTTTACTAATAATTATTGCAATATTGTTTGTACCTAAATCTGCATTGAGCTTCGATTTTGCTTTTTATTCTCAGTGTCATAATCTGAAAATAAATAAATCGAACATTAGTTTACTATCATAAAAGTGCAGAGGGTTTCACTCAGTTGTAATTAAACACACTAATAATTATTCATGGCTTCCTCAAATGATAGACTTTCACCAAACAAATCAATCAAAAAATGCGCTAAAGTAGCAATAATCATGAGTCCATGACCCTGGTTCGTATAGGACTATAGGATTTCCTTCAAAGAACTGCAATATATCTGTCACACACAATTCAAACTATTGACTAAAAGGCAGAATAGCCAGATCGGGATTCGAAGCAGCAAATCTAAAATCTGGTATTGCAGTTGGCCAATGTCGATATAATGCGCCATATAAATACAGTAAAATCTGCATTTGAGGACGAACTCTGACGGCCGCGAGGCCTTCCAATCTTCAATAATAAAAGAAATTAAAGCAGAAATACGCAACGATCGGATAATCGCTCACAATTAGACTGCAAAATACGCTAAAGGCAACGCCTCGTCTGTTGATCTGCGTTGAGTTTCAGATGAAAAACTTACTAATTAATTGCTAATTGCGATTCTTTTGAACCCACCTCTCCTATGCTAATCGAAGGCCTCGACAGGGAGTCTATAAGTCGGGGAACGATCACTGCCTATTTCGCAATGGTAATGGAAATTTGGTGGCGAATCTCAAAGCTGATTGGTCAGGCCACCTAGCGGATGGATGCTCAATTAATTTATATTCTTGTTTGTAAGTAAGTAAGTAAGTAAAATCTCGTTAATTTCTAAAGCGCTTCCAAAAGATGCACCGAAGTAGCTCCTTATTCCTATGCGCTCAATCTCAAATGAAGTAGCTATAGCCAAAGGTGGGTCATTCATGCCGGGTCATTTAATCAAAAGGGCGAGTGGGCAGGACGCTATAGCTATGGAGGATGTTTGCTACTGCAATCATAGTCCAGTTAAAGACACATTGTCCTGCATATTTGATCTTTTTGAGTACAATTCGCGGTCGCAGTTTAGAATTTGTATCGCAAAGCACCATTAATTACCACGAGAGAAAAAGCATCTATCATCATTGAGAATGTTTCCTACAGCTTTAATAAAAGGCGGCGCTACAAAAGTATCAGTCTGCATCGGAAGTCGCGCTGTGAACGGTTTACGGCAGTGGCGTCGCCAGGAATTTTTGGTTGGGGGGGGGGGGGCAAAAGGGGCTATCGTGTAAGATTCTTTACCCACCCCTCACCCCTTCCACAGAAAACTTTCTCACCGGATTTGCGCGAATCTGGTAGGTGGTCTAGGGCAGGTTGGGGGGACAATTGCTCCCATTTTCACCCCGTGGCGACGCTAATGTTAGAACGCCTCCACCATGACAACCTCTGTTATTCCATAATGCTAATAATGCATAAGATTTGTGCAAATTATACCGCATTTTGAAACTTACTTCGTCCTGTTAGAGACCAATTTCAAGTACCATATTGAACAACTATCTTTAGCATCCTTTAATAAATCGATGTCAATCCTCATTGCAAATATAGGCCATCGTCTGCTCAGCTGCTGTATTTTAGAACGCCTCCACCTTGACAACCCCTGTCATTCCATAATGCTAATAATGCATAGGATTTGTGCAAATTTGACCGCATTTTAAAAACTGATTTCGTCCTGTTAGAGATTGATTGCAAGTAGCCTACCATATTGAGAGACGATCTTTAGCATCTTTTAGTACATCGATATCAATCGTTATCACAATCATAGGCCACCGCCTTCTCCACTTAAAACGGTTCATCCATGGCAACCCTCGTTTATTCCCTAATGCAAATAATGCATATAATTTGTGCAAGTTCAACCGCATTTTTGAAACTTACATGTACTTCGAATCGTCCTGTTAGAGATCGATTTCAAGTAGGCCTACCATATTGAACGACTATCTTTAGCATCCTTTAATACAGCGATGTCAATCGCTATTGCAAACTTAGGCCATCGTTTCTGTATTTTGAACGCAGTGGCGTCGCCAGGAATTTTTGGTTGGGGGCAAAAGGGGTTAGCGTGTTAGATTCCTTACCCATCCCTCACCCCTCCACAGAAAACTTTCTCACCGGATTTGCGCGAATCTGGTAGGTGGTCTGGGGCAGGTTGGGGGCAGTTGCCCCATTTGCCATCCCCCCGTGGCGACGCTAATGGTTTACGGTGAAGATGAAGACACGAATGGGGGGAAAGTAAAAACCATGAATAGGGGCAGCAGGGGCTGTCCATTAATTACGTCAACAAAATAGGGAGATGGTGTTTGAAAAAGTTTGACAGTTGTTGAAAAGGGGATGGGGTCAAGAGAAGTTGATGTCAATCCTCATTGCAAACATATCGTCATCGTCAACAATTTCATTTTTTACAAACGATAAAAATAGGAAATTTCATGGAATAGGGCCTACTATTTATTACAATGGGAAAAGCCTGACAAGCGAAAATCAAGGTCATCATCGCCACATTATGACACTTGATGAACAAAAGTTGGGGCCTTGGGGGCGGTCAAAAGTGTTTGACATAATTATAGGGGGTCACTGAAAGTTGACAGCTGTTGACAAGAGGAAAGGGGTAAAAATTGCCCAAAAACTGTTGACATAATTAATGGACAGCCCCATGGATAAATTTTAACTGTCTTCGGACTATATTGCATTAGGGAAATTTACAACAAGACCTAAATAGATTATCCCAGTGGTCAGAGAATTGACAAATGCTTTTTAATACAGTAGGCCTACATACAAATGCTTTGTGATGCATATAGACATGTGCAGAGTCAGCCAGTGACGGATTAACTTTTTGGAGGCCTGGCGCAAACAACGCAACAAAACTTTCGAAGGTCCTTAACCCTCCACGTTCAAAGTTTCAAACCTCTGCCAGAAAATTATGGAAATTAATTTTTAAAATATAAAAATATCCTTAAATGTGCGAAATAAATGCGTCTTGAGGGCAGTCGCAAACGCCTCGAATGTTGTAATCAATGTAATCAATGCCAAGGGGTGTGCAGTGGCGGCTACAGAATTTGGCAAGTAGGGGACGTTGGTTGGGGTGGCAACTTCTAAGAAAGTGGCTCAATTTTTCATAAACCTGGACTAGTCTATAGTTACTTAGAATGAGTGCACTAAAGTTGGGGGCCCACTGTGGGAGAGTTGGCATTCAATAGGGGCACGGGCCCTCTCTGGGGAGCGGCTGGAGCCGCCTCTGAAGTTGTGGCACCGGGTGACGCCAGCTCTAGCGACGCCTCTGATCCCCAGCTAGACAGTGCCTATAGTCCTGCATCGGTTGTCTACGAGGAAGACAAAGAGACGAACTTCGTGGAAGTGGCGAGCAGAAGAGTAGTTCACAGCAAAAGAGGTCTTCGTAGGGACCCTCTTAGTCTTATAGCGATCCTCAAATTTCCGTATGTTGGGTCAAGAACTTCCTTTGCCAGTTGTTGCAGCAGCAGCCGACGTTCACACGAACGCACGCCAACTACCACCGCATATGATTATAGAGGGCCTATTAGTATTATACGTCTGATCGACCGAGTGTGTTGAAGTCATTGGGTCATCATCAGCGCATATAGAGAAATGGCCGATGATCTAATGGGGCATATGCGGCGCATGCCTCTAGGCCCTATTGCATCGGCGGCTCTTCGTTCCGTTGGCCTGGAGTGAGGTCGACTGAAGGCCAGTCAGCCTATGCGCTGAAGCAGCTGATCACGCAGGCTCTTTCCGGGATATCCGCGGATGTTTTATTCCTCTGGTCTACTGGATTTCGGATGTGATCTACTTCATTTGTGTGTTTTAGTTCTTCAATATTGTACACTACTTCGGTCAATTTGCTTTAGGCTACAGAAGTTACAGAACCTCAATGATCCGATTTTCCAGGTTCATGATTAGCAGACAAAATTTTGCAAAGAATATTTTAAGGTTGATCATAACTTTGAAACTTAATTCTCTTAACTATTAAAAATGTATGAATTAATTATTAGTTTAAGCCATATTTGAAAAAATGTGGACGTTTTCCGCATTTTAAAAATCAGTAAACAGGTATTTCAAAATACGACTGTATCCCTCTCTATCCTGGGATTTCAGCAGTCACACCTGGCAACGGAAGTGGCAACACTCCGCACCTATAGCTCTCTGTCTCTCTCCCCGACGCCTGCAGAAGACAAGTCTCGAGGAGCAACGAATGACCTCGTTTCCCATTTTCTGTCCGCGTTGAGAGCTGCCATGGCATAAGCGACTGCTCCTCTCCATCCAGTCATCTACGGTGCTCTTAGATCTTCTTCGCATGGCGGCCTACAGTGTAGTAGGCTACAGATCTAAACAGAAACGAACATAGATCGAGTCTTAAGAACTAACAGCGATCTGCGTCGGATGATGGAGCAGCTGCCTCTGCCTCGTAGGCCCGTGTATTACAGGCCTGTTGGAGGGCGCAGTCGGTAGACAGAGGAGGCCATGGGAGCCAATTTGTCCTACGAAGAATTCGCGTCTTGTTCTCCGTCGACGACGTCTGCTGTGAAAACGTCGTTTCCATATCAGCCATCTTGTGAGTAACGATCACGGGTCCCTAAGACGCCATGATGAGGATACTCTGACGCTATTTAAGCTGTTTTAGGTCCTTACCCAGATGCATTTGATAGGCCTAATATAAAAATATCAAAAGTTCAAAACATAGGCCTAAATTGTATTTTATAAATAACTAGCTGTTAACCAGTCAAAAATGACTGGGGGAGATTGGCTATTGCAGTATCTACCCCGATTTTTTTGCAAAAGTTCAGATTAAATACATATAACAATGTTTTAAATCTGAAAATGTAAAGTGAATACGTGACTATCATTTTAAAATTTTCCTATGGACACAGAGGTGTAGCGTCCCAATGGTTACTGTGGCTTTAGGCAACATTTAATTCGTTTCATCACTCTTCTGAATTTTTGCATATCTATAGCCTACTGTAGCACTAGCATTGTCCAATTTCAAACAGGGTACAAATTTTATAAAATTTTTGTGGTCTATAAGGGGCTGTCCATTAATTATGTCAACAATTTTTGGACAATTTTGACCACCTCCCCCTTGTCAACAACTGTCAACTTTCAGTTACCCCCTCATAATTACGTCAAAAATTGTTGACCCCCCCCCCCCGATCAATGACAGGTCCCAATAACATGATGACCATTTTTCCCTTTTTTTGCTCGTCGAGTGTCAAACTGTGACGGTTATGACCTTTTTGCCATGCTTTTTCCATTATAATAAGTAGTATTCCTAGTTTTTGATTATTTGTAAAAAGTTAAATTGTTGACGTCAACTTCTCTTGAACCCCCCTCCCCTGTCAACAACTGTCAAACTTTTTCAAATCCCCTCCCCCATAAATTTTTGACGTAATTAATGGACAGCCCCTAAAACCTAACAGAGAATAGATTTCTAAAAGACTTTGTATAGTGTCATTTCAAATGGCTCATTATTTTTCGTGGCATTTCGAAAGCTCTAGAAAAAAAATTGAGACAGAATATGATGACAATTCTAGTACGGTTTGACACAGCAAAGATGGGGACACAAGAATATGTGGTTTTAATTCGTTTCATCACTCTTCTGAATTTTTGCATATCTATAGCCTACTGTAGCACTAGTCCTTGCATTGTCCAATTTCAAACAGGCCATGTTGGCCCACCCAATATTTGGCTTGTGGCGCCTTCCATGGCTTTAGCCATGGGCGGCACACATGATGGGGGCGGCAAATTTTGGAAGCGACTTTTTTTGCTTGTCGGGTTGTCGAGGAGTTTTGGCGAAGGGGCGGCAAATTTAGCGGCGACGACCCTTTTTTGCTTGTCAGGAGTAATAAGAGTGATATTTGGCGGCATTTTTGACAGGAGCCATGGGCGGCACGAGTGCACGCTAGCTACGCCGCTGTATGGATTCAGTAAATGGTCTTGCCTCCACCGCACATAGGCCGCACCCTAGAACGGACCCTACGACTCCGGTTTGGACCTACGGCCACAAAGGAGTTTGGTCTCCCACGGGGGACTAGAACTTGGCCTTCTGTTTCACTTGCTTGTCGGAAAGCTCCTGAACGCTGAACTTGATGTTTGCTTTTGCACGCCGAACAACAGTGGTACATTTGTATTGATTTGGGACGAGGAAATGGGTTGTGCAGGTCCTAGGAGCGGGGGGTGAATATGTGCGAATTTGGGAACGAGAGGTTAGGACCGATGGGTCGGGATGGGTTGCGACCGGGGATGCGGGGTGGTGTCGGTGCAGCGTCACTCACAAACTTAACACACTGATTTAGAAAATTATTTTATAAGACAGTTTTATTTCAGCCTTATAATCTTATCAGTGGCGTTATCAGTGGCGTAGCCATTGTTCCGGAAAAGATTTTTGACATTTTGGAGTAAAAAAGTCGACTAGATATACAAAGCTCGTCAAGAATTTCGCACACTGACATATTCTCTTCAATCATACTAGTTGACCCCCGCTCCCCCCCCCCCCCGCCCGGCCAAAAACATCAACAGTTTTGCTCAGATTCCACGACCGGTCCCACCCAGAATAGGGGCCGGCACCATGCCCCCCGTTGCTACGCCAATGATTCATTCCTCCGTCTATTCTAACGCTAATGGCTTTTATGGACGTTGACCTACTTTCGGCGTGGAAAGCTCGAAGGCATTCATCGCGTTGAATCTGTGCATAAAATCCCTGTGCTTGTCTTTGTTCAGCAATGAATCTCTTTCGAGACATGTCCGTTGGTTTGCGCTGGTTCACTGCAGACAAACTGTTGAAAGGCTCAGAACCCAGAAAGCATTCGCACTCAGCAACATTTGTAGGCACCAAAAATCTCTGGCTGTCTGGCTGTCTGTCTGTCTGGCTGTCTGTCTGCCTGCTTGTCTACGGCTTTATGCTGCCTGCGGTTGTCGTGTATGACTGTTTATTTCTGTGGACCTCTGTGTGGCTAGGTATTCGGTGGAACATAGATTAGAAGGGAGGGAGAGAGAGAGAGAGAGAGAGAGAGAGAGAGAGAGAGAGAGAGAGAGAGAGAGAGAGAGAGAGAAAGAGAAAGGAAGAGAGAGAGAGAGGCTGTTGGAGCAGCTGAGAGGCGTTTGGTGAACAGTCCGAATGATCGTCTGGTATTTCCAGCAGGGCAAGACGACGGTCTCTCTCTCCCCTCTCTCTCTCTCTTCCTTTCTCTCTCTCTCTCTCTCTCTCTCGCTTCCTTTCTCTCTCTCTCTCTCTCGCTTCCTTTCTCTCTCTCTCTCTCTCTCTCTCTCTCTCTCTCTCTCTCTCTCTCTCTCTCTCTCTCTCTCTCTCTCTCTCTCTCTCTCTCTCTCTCTCTCTCTCTCTCTCTCTCTCTCTCCCGCAGCAGCAGAAGTTGCAGAACACAGTTTCAGTGCCGATTAATGCGTCGATAAGAGCGTTGAATGACTTTCCTGGCTCCGTTATCTCTAAGCTTAGTTGACTCTTATATCTAATGTAAGAGAAAGCTGAATCAGCTGCTATCCTGTATCATTTCCGTTAATTTCAGTTAATTACCAAAATTTAGATAGGCGCTGAAACCCTTTATCGCCGAGTCTGTGATAAGCGGTCGGCGATTGCTTCGTGGCCAAATGGCCAAGAGTTAACGCTGTTTCTGCAGCTGGTCACACATTAAATCATTCGGTCTCAACGGCTTCAAAGCCCGTAAAGTGTTCTCCTAGGGACCGAGGAGCTGCCCTCTCTATCTACTACTCTCGACTCAGCAGCAGCAGCAGCAGCAGCAGCAGCGGTTGCCATGACGTCAGGGTATGAGGCTAACGGGCACGAGTAGAGGAGGTCGATCAGGGGGGGGAGTGGCGGGTGGAGGGGTGAAGGGGTGGGTGGGGGTACTACACAAGACGATTCTGAGAAAAACGTGAATAGGAGAGTTTTTCTGCAGAAGTTAATTTTGGCGAAACTTTTCGACCGAAGAGTCGCACTGTTTTATCGCGCATGCAGAAGGACTTATTAATGTGAGATGGTCAGATGCCGTTTGAATCTGTCGACCGCTAATTCACCTGTTTCGCAGAGACTGGATTAGCCTGAAATCCACAACTGCTGCTCAGTTATGCGACGAAACATTCGTTCTATCTTAGGTGAGCAGTTGTCATTTAAATGCAACGTTCTAAGATTAACCATAAATAATGCAAAGGCTGAGATTTGATTAGACACTTTGTTCCTGTCTGTCATTCTGTCTTCGTTCACGTCTCCTTCGTCCAGCAATTTGTCTAATTCGTCTCCAAATCACGCGTTTATTGAAGTCACTAATAAACGAATACCATAATATAATATAAGAAGGTTTAAAGTGGTTCAGTAGGGACTGCCCTGTGTGAGAACCACTGTTGTTCCCGTCCAATCTAATATCCTATACTAATAGGAAGAGATTTAAACATAGATTGAGTTGAAAACGGATAGGAGGTCATCGCCTGAGAACTGAATTAAGACGACGACGAAGACGAAGCAGTCTCAGAGCAAAAAACGGAAACGAACAGAATTTCTAAGGACTGCGTCTGTCTGTCTGTCTGTCTGTCTGTCTGTCTGTCTGTCTGTCTGTCTGTCTGTCTGTCTGTCTGTCTGTCTGTCTGTCTGTCTGTCTGTCTGTCTGTCTGTCTGTCTGTCTCTCTCTCTCTCTCTCTCTCTCCCCTCAAGCACTGCTGTTTGCAGTCGTTTAGAGTCTGCGTGCAGGGTCAACAGGTCACCGCCAAGGAACATCGCAGCTGGGCTTTCGTCTGCAGTAAGGCTCTGTCTGTTTGTCTGTCTGTCTGTCCGTCTGTCTGTCTGTCTGTATCCGTTCATCCAACAGCAGCCTCCTATTATAGTCCTATAGTGATGATGGAGAGTGAGTGGCTAAGGGGAGAAGTAGCGTCGACTGCATTGGTTCTGTTCGGTTGAAGCGTTGTGCTGAGTTCTTCGTCCTCCTCTTCCTCTCTCTCTCTTCCTCTTCCTCTTCCTCTCTCTCTTCCTCTTCTCTCTCTCTCTCTCTCTCTCTCTCTCTCTCTCTCTCTCTTCTCTCTCTCTCTCTCTTTCTCTCTCTCTGCGTCAGAGGATACGTAGGAGCAGAGTTGGCGATTGGAGTTAAACAGGGACTGCGATGAATTTCAATCGATTTGCCACCTGTTTATTTCGGAGGACATCCGAACGACGGAAGGAGACCGCGGATGTCAGCAGTCAAAGGATGGCCGTCGTCGACCGAAGGGAAGCGAGTGAGTCGGTCGGTCGGTCGGTCGGTCGGTCGGTCGGTCGGTCGGTCGGTCGGTCGGTCGGTCGGTCGGTCGGTCGGTCGGTCGGTCGGTCGGTCGGTCGGTCGGTCGGTCGGTCGGTCGGTCGAGCGCGGTTCTCCTCAGCCGAGAGAGAGACCGTCGATCGATGGACCCTCTGTTTAAATTCATTTGGCGTCTCACGTGGACAATGTCTGGTCTGAGCTTAATAGAGGCCTTCGCCTAGACCTGTCCGACCAGTGGCATACTGGAACAGGAAATGGGGTCCTGAAAATGTTGGACCCCGGAGATGGACTCACATCTGTCACGGCTGCTGCGGTCACTCTGCATGCGAAAGGCGATCGGTCATTTAATTAAAGCCTTCGATCGGGGTTTTGATGCATTGAATTTGAATCAGGCAAACGATAATGACGAGATTCTACAGAAGAGAAGACTAATTAATACATGCGCTGCCGTCTATGGTCGATGCATATGCAGTCAGTTCCCTCGAGGGACCCTGCGTGGGCAGGAATTCCCATGCCACTGCACACGGTCAGACCAAGTGGCCGCTGCTCTCTCTGTGTGTGCAAAACATCTTCATTCACATTTCTCTAAAGCACTTGGAAACTGTCTACAGTTCCTTCTTAGACTAAAAGTCCTTTCATCTGAGATTCAGACATTCAAAATGGCAGGTGTCTATATGCACTTATAGTATAAGCAGAGCGTTCTCTCTCTCTCTCTCTCTCTCTCTCTCTCTCTCTCTCTCTCTCTCTCTCTCTCTCTCTCTCTCTCTCTTCTGATGCTGCTGCCTCTTTTGTTGTTGTTCGTCGTCGTAGGCATCAGCAGCAGCACTCCGTCGCTGAGAATTGCTTCCGCTCCTCCATCGATGAGATCGAGACAGGAGAAGTCATCTACGCCGCCCCCGGCCTCTCCCTCTCCTCTTCCTCGACATACACCACCCCCCCCTCCGAAGCCATTCATCGACCGTTCGTACGATCGAGGAAAAGCGTCGCCAGATTCGACGAAGAATCCAACAGGTTGGACGAATTATTCCGTCTCAACAGACGCTCAAAGGCGTCTTCTTAATTGGCTCTCAATGAATCTATATTAAAAAATATATGCTAAAGACTTTGTATGTACACTGTATATTGATAATGCGCAGTTTTATTGACCTAATGCTGATGCTGATGATGAAGATGATGACGACTATGTTGTTTTTGTTGTCGAAGTGTCTAAGCCAATCGGAATAGAACCGAGGAAGTCACTCGACGCAGGCGAAATGACTCTCAGTTGTCCTTCGATGCTCATGACGTCACCGGCGTCAAGCAACAGCGGCGGTTGTCACGCCGTCAACTCAAGCGTCACTTTCGCTTCTTCCTCCTCTTCCGTCGCTCCTCACAGTCACTCGCCCTTCGTCCGGGAGAACGGAATCTCCCCCTCCTCCTCCTTTCCATCGACGCGCATCCATGCCCCTCTCTCTGTCCCTCATCCTCCTCCTCCTACTCCTCATTCTCCGTCGTCGAAGGAGGAGGAGGAGGAGGGGGCGTTGTGTTGCCACTGCCGCTCCAGCGCCAGAGAGATTGATCTTCTACGAAACGAAACGAGGATTCTTAGAGCGGAACTGACCGACTCACGCAAGACGATTTCCCTTATGAAGGAAAAGGAAAAGGTGCTGAGACACAGGTAGAGACAAACAGCCGGCTTTTCATTAGCCCAGCCACGAGTAAATTAGTAAAGTAAAATCTCGTGGATTTCTATAGCGCCTTGGAGAGCAGCACAACAGTAGCTGCTATTCTTAGGCGCTCAAAGGCGCTCACGAGGGGCCACGTGGGCAGGGTGCGATTTGTGACCTGGAGCAGTGGGGGGGGGGGCGATATGTCGAGCTTGGGGGATGTATCTGTTGGGAAATGTAGCAGTGGGGGATGTAGTGGTAGGGGGATGTAGCAGTAGGGGGATGCAGTTGGGCAATGGGGGGGGGAAGATTCCCCTTTCCCCCGCAAATCGCGCCCTGCACGTGGGGCCAGTCCTACCCTACACGGGCCAAGACTGATCTAAGCCGAAGAGAGAATATTGCATATGAGAATAGAAGCCACGATGATAGCACACATGCTGTCCTAATCATAACCTGAAAACATCCGAATTCCAAAATTTTAATCTAATATCATCCTAAATTACTCGGACGGGGGTCCGAGCCCAGACAGCCGTTGGGGGGCTCACGAACCTCCCTCAAACTTTCATGTTTGGTCTAGCGAAGTTCAAAGTTGTCCCAGCATAGAAATGATGATGATGATGATACCCTGTTATGGAAGCCTGGTTGCGCCAGCGCGCCTCTCAGTTGTAATGGTTGCAAACTTTCGAATTTGTTCAACTTATGATATTAATTATGCATTTCTATAGCACCATTTGTAATGCCCAAGGTATCAATCGATGGTAGGCCTACTTCAAATCCATCCGCAAAAGACCAGGTCATTTCAGAGATCAGTCAGAGGGAAACAGCAATAAGACAGACTGTATAGATGAAGGATAACGCCAATTGGAAGAGATCCAGTGTTAATTGGTTCTGGGTAATTAAAACGATGAATCAGCACCGGCGCAAATTCGGATGAAAAGTAGGGGACCCAACCCCTACACCATCCTCCTCTCCTATAATAGTCTCTCAGAAAGTGGGGTGACGAGCCTAGAGGCCTAAATTCCCGCCTAAAGGAAGTGTTTTCTTATCTATGGAATCAGCGAACCTTGTTGAATGAGAATGTTTCGGACGATCTGACATAGATTTCAGCCGTGGCGTAGCCAGGATTTTCCGAAGAGGGTGGTTATGGTTCTCATGCTCATGCATGATTCCAAACCTCGAAAAATTTTGACAAGCAAAAAGGTCATATACTATTATTTTGCTTAATTCATGAATTACATAGATTATATAGGCATAGAGGCATAGGTATCGGCGCGTACTATTATATTGATACGCAATAAAAAAAATTGGTCGAACACCCGAGGGGGGTTTCAACCCCCAAATCTCCCTCCGTTGGCTTCGCCACTTGATTTCTGATATTGAGGTTGGCCAGAGTGCAGTGTTTTATAAACCAGGACACCAGTCTTGAATCCAGTCTTCTCTGTTCAACGGGCAGCCAGTGTAACCTTTGAAGAAGAGGTTTAAGGTGATCAATTGATCATGCTTACGAGTTTTTGTAATGGTCCATCCGGTCAATAGAATCCGGAATCCCTGGAAGTTTTTCCTTTTTGATTTGGCCAAATCGTTGAACACAGTGTAAAGAGGTTATGACGTGGAAACTGGCGGGCGTTGTTGTAGGTTGTCGGAGCAGGCAAGGAGACAACTGGAAAGAGGAAGCACAAAGTTTGAAGACATCAGTCTAGGGGAAAACCGCCCAAGTCAGCTGATCCGTCGCTATGGCAACCTCTACTCCGAGGGAAGACTGGAGGCAATGGAAGCACTGGATGAGCTGCAGGAAGTCACCGAATTCACCGACCTCAAGGAAAAACTCCTGCTCTCTGTCATCGTCGTACGTCTCTCTGTCTCTGTCTGTCTGTCTGCCCGTCTGTCTCTCTCTGTCTCGCTGTCTGTCTGTCTGTCTCTCTCTCTCTCTCTCCGTCCATCTACCTTCTTTCAACACTCGCAGAAGGAGTTACACAGAGTAGATTGACGTTACGCCTGTCTAAAAAACCACTAGCGTCGCCACGGGGAGGGGGCAAATGTGGCAACTGCCCCCAAACTGCCCAGACCACCTACCAGATTCGCGCAAATCCTATGAGAAAGTTATTTATGGAGGTGGGTGGGAAGGTGGGTAAGGAATCTAACACGCCAGCCCCCTTTTGCCCCCAACCAAAAATTCCTGGCGACGCCACTGTTCTCAGCTCTCTTTGAACTCGCGAAAATTCAAGGCCAAGTAAAGCCTTGAAGGAATTTGGAATTATAGAGTTCCTCGCTTTCTTTTTGACCCTCAATTTATAGCCAGATTTTATCGAGACTTTCACCGCCATGTAAGAGAATGCGAGAAATCGTTTTACTAGAAAATTCGACAAATTCTAGGCGAATTAGACTTAGTTTTTTAGTGGAAAGTGAACCACTACAAGGCCTCTGATCACGCCGAGGTGATAACCGCACTGCAGTAAAACCCAGACCACGTCGAAATGCTCTCCGCGTTCAAATACCCTCCACGTTCAAATACGCCACTGAGTTCAAATGCCCTCCGCGTCCAAATGCCCTCCGCGTTCAAATGCTCACCGCGTTCAAATGCACATATTTCGGAACCATTAGCGTCTCCACGGGGGCAAATGGGGCAACTGCCCCCTAACCTCCCCTAGACCACCTACCAGATTCGCGCAAAGCCGGTTTGAAAGTTATTGTGGAGGGTGGGGAGGTGGGTAATGAATATGATACGCCAGCCCCTTTGCCCCCCTACCAAAAATTCCTGGCGACGCCACTGCTAATAACAGCTTCTCTTGTCTATTCAGTCTCCATCAATAGTGCCGTTAGCAACAGCGTCTAGATAAAGTGAAACTGCCAGCAGCATCTTCACTCATCAAATTCATTCATTTCTGTCACTTCTTCCTTCGTAGGCAAATCTTATGAACGCGAATTAAGAAGAATGTTAACGCTATACAAACACGGTAACAGTACTGCTATTGTAGTAGACCTATTCGCCGTATGTTGAAGTCAGAATCTCTCCCAGGCCACAAATACGATGAGTGAATAATCCAGGAAGTCAAATGAGTCATCAAAATGACTCACGTAGATCAGATGGTAAGTACTGACAATGCTGAGCGCCAGGCGAGGAGAAAGTCTGAGCAGATGGATTTAGACAGAAGAGGGTGCGGCGCCCTGTGGTTGGTGGTCAGGGGGTGGGATTGTGGGAGGGGATCTATGTTCTCATGACTCAAATGCTATTTTTGCAGTTGGCATTTCGAAACGCAAAGAGAAACCTGGAAGAGATGAAAACGCAGATGCGACGTCTCTTCTGCATCTCCGATCTATCCTCAGCAGCAGCAGCAGCAGCAGCCACGCCCACTGTCGGTCACGATTCTTCGCAGGTGCAGAGGTCACGACCTTTGCCCCCTTTGCATCCAGCCGTTACTGAACTCGAATCTGTCATCTCCGTATTTCTAAGAAAAACGGTCGATCAACAAAATCTTTCCAAGATTTGCCAGGTAACGATATTCGAACCCTGACCCCCAATATCTGCATATTTCGACTGCATGTGGATGGGTTTATCGTCTATGGATTCGTCGATGACGACATGCTGTCCGCCTTCGTTCGTTCTCCTGTGTCACTGGATTGTCTGTTGGACTGTGTTTGTGTTGCAGGAGGTGCGTGAGCGCGTCTGGTCGACGCTCTTTGACTTTCCGAAGCTTCGTTTCTGCCGTGGTCTTCAGCGTTACGTCGAGGACTGCGTCCGATTGGCCTGGGTTCTGACCATTCAGAACCCTCCGTTCGTCCTCGACTACAAGGCACGCGTGTTCTCACCGGAGGCACATACTCGCTTCCACACATCGAACCCAGACTGCGACCAGATCAAGTCCTTCCTCTGGCCCACACTGCGCGAGGCATCGGAGGCAGGACCGTGCGTCTACAAGGGCATCGTCGTTACTTAACGTCATCATCATCATCATCATCATCATCATCATCATCATCATCATCATCATCATCATCATCATCATCATCATCATCATCATCGCGATGAAAGTGACTGCCGAGCGATGCATGCATAGGGCGATCGCCAATGACCACGACCTCCGGCTTCTTCTTCTTCTTCGAGGTCGACCAATGGACGACCTGCTCATAGGCAGCGTAACGCGATGATTTTTTTGATGGAAATAGGATTAACGGACGCGACGCTGTTAACCGCATTCGTTAGAAGAGAATGCCAAAGACAGTCACTCTTCGTCCATTCAGTCACCCCTCGACCAGTATTTCTATCAAACCGTCGACTAATCTTCAGCGTGTTTTCCAGTTTTGATCGGAGTCGATTCCGCGCTTTTCAAGACGTCTAGTTTTTGCAGCACAGTCACCAGAGGGACCCAAAGTCCAGACTCACCGCACAATCGGAGCTGCATCCGCTGAAATCGGCCAGGCAATAAAGCTCTGTACAATGTACTGTAGCCTATGTGCATGTATAAGTACAGTGTATAAGCATGACAGACAGTCAAACGTCTTGACTGAGGAAATAGCAAATCGTCGTTTAGCTCATACGCTGCATTGACTATGTACAGTGCTTTTCTGTAGAAAAAAGCAAACCACCTTTATGTCTCCGATCTGTCGTGACTCGTACGAAATGACACTTATATTAGAGACAGATAAACACCAACATCTAGAAGATAGGTCTATGCCATTTAACTTCGATTAAAACGATGAATATAGCACATTCACATGAATCCAGTCTACCTCGAAAGGCAGGGGAAAACGCTGGTGGTGGGGGTGGGGTGGGAGGGGGTAGAAGAGGTAGAAAGCGATTAGAGCACGATATCATCTCCGTTCACTCAACAAGACCTCATGTCCATCAAAGAAAACGACTGCATGACCTTTGTCCTTTGTTCTGGGGCCGCGTCCATTATATAGGTCTTTCAATTGCTTTTAACATAATAGGCCTATAGGCCTAGTTGTCATTTGCAAAAACGTAGACCTAATATACTGGTTGAAATAGGCCTACCTAGGAAGCATTTACACAAGCGATGGAAAAAGTGAAAAGGACGTTGAAACCAGAATACGAATGGCGAAGACAGCCTTCACACAACTTAAAAGTTAAAAAAGATCCTCGCAAACACATTACAGCAACAACACGACTTAGAATTCTTCAAAGCTATGTTTGGGCAGTTCTGATGCACGGATCAGAAACATGGACGTTGACAAAAACATCAGAAAGGAAACTGGAAGCTGCAGAGATGTGGTTTCTCAGACGTAGGCCTATGCAAAAAATTTCATGCACAAAAAAGTAACCAATGAGAATGTACTAAAAGCCTTTGGTGAAAAAAGAAAATTGCTACAAACCATAAGAAAGCAACAGTTGGAATTTTTCGGACATCTAAGTTGATGATCTAACTATAGAAAGGATGGATTGGAAATCAAGTCATAGGCCTAACAGGAAAAATAGAGGGTAAAAGACCAAGAGGAAAACAACGAATAAAGTATACAGACAGCCTAAGAGAGCAACAAGCGCTTTAAGACATCATCGAACTGATAGGGACAACCAGAAACAGAGAAGAGTGAAAATCCATGGTCGCCGACGTAGCAATACATGGCACTCGAAGAATATATTTGCTTACGTTCAGTGGCGGCTCCACAGGGATGGGGCCCAGTGGCGGCTCCACCGGGGGGAGGGGGTTCGTGCCCCCGTATTGAGTGTCTGGCCCCCCAGTTGGGACCCTATACTTAATGCTACATACATTAAACAACAAATGGTTGGCCCCCCATGATTAGAAGTTGCCACCCCAACGGCCCCCCACTTGCCAAATCCTAGAGCCGCCACTGGGCTTAACTCAATGCTCTGAAACCAATGGCGTACCCAGGGCATGACAGGTGCCTGGGCCTCATTTGAAGGGATCCGAGCCAAAAATTCTGTCACCTTACTCTCTACTGATCAGCGTAGAAAGAGAAGAAACTGAGAAAACTGACTTTGAGTACATGATCATAGACCAGTTCACATCAGTAAAAGCAAGAAAAGTGCATCGTGTGAATAAAATTTTGTAAATATGTCCCATTCATTAAATCTAATGATTGGAAACAGGCTTTAAAATAAACAGATTCAGATGAGAATAGTTCTATTCAGAGAAAGATAACGCTCATAGACGAGGCCTTTATGCGCCCATATAGAGAAAACAACCAAATATATTACGAACACATAACCTTGGAACTAAATTTCAAAAATACGGTCATAAGAAACATTTAAAAAATAATCCTTAAAGCAAAAATCAAGAAATATTTAGCCCAAATATTAAGGCATCAAATGTTTAAAGTAAAAATGTTTCGAAGGCCAAACAAACCAGCACAAAGGATGAACTCAACAAGAAACTAAACAGCATCAAATGCATTTGACATTATTCTATAAACTCACTTATGCTACAGAGTCAATAATCTACACTACTAAGCAGAGGTGCAAACTTTGATGAAAAAGTGGGGGGTCCAACCCTGGCCTCTCAAAAAGTGGAGCTCTACCTTACTATTAAAGCCTCATCATCAAAATCGCATAGCCAGCTGGGGCCGTTGCGTTGCTCTGTGGCCGAGGTTAATTGCGTCCGTCCATAGAGATCTGGTAGCGGTTCGGCGAAGTCATGCTTCAACTGGTCCAACTAGGTTTTCTTTGGATGGCCTCGAGGTCTCTTCCATCCAGGGTGAGGTGGTTGGGTCTTCAGTACGTGAACTTGGAGGTCTAGTATCTGGTTCGTGGGCACCTCGGGTGACAGTCGTGCGACATGGTTGAATAATGATAAAATGATTAAAGCCTGAAGCAACTAAAACTGCACTATAAATAATTGTGATGTATGATAGGACATTGGAGCAATGTATCTAATGTATGTCATTGTCAGCCACTGGTTCTTCATGGACCAATGACGAATGCTAAACATCACAACTACGTGGTGCTATATCATTGCTCAACAAGAAGACAAAAACAATCTCTTGCATTTTACAAAATTAAACTTCTTTTACCTATATAAATAAATAAAAATGTAAAAATTGGAATTGCAACACTATGGAATTGTATGACGCATATTCAGAGCCTTTTTAAAGAAAACTGACCACTGCACTAAACTCAGAAAATATCTGGGCATCCGCATAAAAACAAGCAAACAGGTCATCTGGAAAATTTATCCTGTACAAAGGTCAGAAAGTTGTCATTTTACCACTGCACATTTTCAATTAATCACTGCATATTTCGCATATCACTGTATGTTAAAAAAGGCCAAGCATATATCGGCAACATGTTTCACAGTCCATCAGTGAGCACAATCTCTTTTATTACTCTAAACAAGATGAGCACTATCTATCAATCTACAGTTGGTCCCAAAGCAGATGAAAATGTCCCACTTGCTACATCAATTATTATAAAATTTGTTTGCAAAAATTGATCAGTAATTTTTGCAGTTGCATCAAGACTAAGAATGTGTTCCTGGCATAAACAATTTTATAACAGATTTATTACAAGAAGAGTTAACAAATCCAGTTGTCTGTCATTGATCTTTTGTCAAACGGTGAATGATAAAGACCAACACGACGACTTGCAGATCACTCGACATCCAAATTAGGCGAGTAAAACACGAACAACATCTGAAACAACAAATCATCATATGACACATCATCATCATCATCATCACCATCATCATCATCATAGGCTGAGTGCCAGTTGTTGTCTGAAGTGATATTTACAGTTGACTTCCATTCTCGTCTGACTAGAGTTCTGTGGCTTGACTCTTGCAGACTGCCTTTAGCGCCAATTTGGCACATATCGTGAGACGCCGTTCTTTCTGTGGTCTTCCCTTTTTGTCTAAGTCATCCATTATTCCCAGCATTTAAGCAAATTTGTGTCTTAATGAAAATATGAATTGGTCCAGCGAGTCTGCTACTAATTAAAGTAAAATAAAAAACGCCTGGTAGATTTTGACAAACACAACAATTTGCAAACATGCAAAAAATTAAAATGCAAACATAGTGAAACTTGTACCCTCATAGTTGACCATTCCTTCACCATCCTGGTCGACCTCTCGGACAAGTTCATCCAGCTCCTCCTCCGTCAGTCGTTCTCCAAGAGTTGTCAGAGACAGCCGGAGATCATGAACCGACAAGTAACCAGTGCCTTGTTTATCAAACACCTGGAATGCATCTTTAAGTTCTTCTGCCGTTGTCTTCAGGTCACGCACTCGCTTCACTATCAACTGTGACAATGTTGCAACATCAACTTTCCCACCAACTGAAAAAAACAACAGCGTGAACCTCAATCAGGGAGAAAATAAAACAAAATTCCGAATTTCATGAAAACAATGGTCAAGACTCAAGACAGCTCAGAGCGACCAAATTTAAGACCAAAAAAATATATACTACTGCTAGTAAATATATTTCATCAGATAAAATTACATAATTCATATTAGAAATTAGAAAACACAGACTACACAAAAGAATCTAAAGATGATTTTAAAATGCTGACTTCCATTAACATCACTAATGATTTCCTTCAATTCTGCTTCTGTGGGATTCAACCCAACTGATCGCACTACTACACCAATTTCTGAAGTTTCAATTTTCTTATCTTTGTCAAAATCAAACATAAAGAAGGCATCTTCAAGGTCTAAAATTTAAAAAAAAACACAATCAGAACAGACTGACAGTTTTAAACATTTAAATGTTAAATTTAAATTGAATTTTGTCATAATTCTGACAACAGCTTGAATCTACTCAAGTCTGTCAATGTACACAGCAGCACAGCACAGTACTGTGTATCTTTCTCACACACGTATCTGAGTGCTAATTAATTGTATGTCATGTGATTACTGCAGCTGAATACTTTAAATGCTGAATGCCAACATGATGTGCACAGGTCAATACCGTGTGTCTCAAATGTATAAATAAGTGACTCAATCCATGATTTTGTTAATTCTGTAATAGCAAGTGTAATCTCAATTCCTAATCCACGAAGAAAATTTATTCTGTAAAGTGTGCATGTGTGTGTGTGTGTGTGAAAATCTGCTGAACCAGCAATAAGTCTTTATGGTTAAATTGAAGAAGCAGATTAGCTTTTGCATTCAAGGGTTAAAGCGATAGGCAGATGGCTGCAGAGTGAAGATCAGTGAAAGTTAAGGCAGATTTAAAGCATTGAAAAGCCTGACAGAATGAAAGTGCAAGAGCTGCATGACTGTGACTACTTTTAACTTACCTCTCACAACATTCTGTGGCAAAGACTGAAAGAGAAATAAACTGAATCAATTACAGAAGCATCAATGAAGAAGATTTGTATGCAGATGCATCAAATGCATCAAATGACAATCATCAAGGGAAACCTTTCCCAGTCAAGAGAACCTAAGACAAGACATTGTAGATGTCGGATGAAATGGTCTCTATGTTCAGCCGACTTGTCTCACTTCATTAATACCTTCGAGGCAAATGCAACATACAGCCATTGTACAATGAGAAATGTTCTGCGTGTGATTACAATAACAATTAAATCCAAGCACAGTATTTATCAGTGACAAAAATGTTTCCAATTGAAAGTACCGTAAAAGGCTTACTAACTCAAAATGAAAACTTATAAAAGCAAAATCAAAGCAGTGATTGTTGTTTCCATTGTGAAATGTCTGGTTTAAAGCTAACTACAGGAATAAAGTCAGTCTGAACTGGAGAATTATGAGTGTTTTACACTTTGGCATTCACATGACTACAGACACACTGTGGAAAATTAATACAGTTTGCATAATGTGTCACGTAATGCAGAGTTTCAGCATGATTCTAGTGATATGAAGTAAATCTGATAAATGCCGCTAAATACTTAGTAGGTCCGATATAACAGATGCCTGGCAGCGCAAAAGCACACAAATAAACTAGGTCTGTGGATGTTAACGATTAATTAATCAATTAATCATTATAAAATCGATTAAATTTTCTTTAATCGATTATTTTTTAAATTAAATTTTAATATTTTTGTAACTTATTTACTTGAATACCTACTTAGCTTACTATGTATCTATTTCGTTCAGACAACAATGGCGAGTAATGAAAGCAATGTTACAGTTAAGCATTTACGGGGAGAGATGAGCAAGCAATTTTGTTCTGTTTTTAAGCTAACTGCAGACGGCAAAGTTGACTATGAAGGAGATCAGCAAGAAGCTATATGCAATTATTTTAATAGAAACTAATTGATTAAAAAATGTTCCCATTAATCGAACAAGAAAATTTTAATCGTTACCAGCCCTAAAATAAACACATAGCGCATGCTCAATGCCATTATATGAAGGAGCTATAACAATAAGTACTAGTGGTTTTCACACAGGCTTACTTAGCCTCCTAAACCACTTAAAATCACATTATTTCTATTATTATTAATTATTATTATTATTATAGTAAATATATAATAAGATTAAAGTATAGTTTGTGATAGCCGAATATACGTGAAGCGACAACAGGATTTTAAAATTATTAGGACATAACAGCGAATTATTTATTTAATCAGACTATTTTCGAGACAAAAGATGATCATAATTCATCGAGTGAAGAAGGAGGTAGAGTGGTCGTCTATGACAGCGAGTCAATTAATATAATAATATAATATAACAAGGTTTAAATTGGTTCAGTAGG
The DNA here is from genome assembly GCA_018105865.1 of Metaphire vulgaris. Classification (NCBI taxonomy): domain Eukaryota; kingdom Metazoa; phylum Annelida; class Clitellata; order Crassiclitellata; family Megascolecidae; genus Metaphire; species Metaphire vulgaris. The sequence continues at coordinate 248,700 of CM030833.1, read as the reverse complement.
GACTGCCCTGTGTGAGAAGTTGAGAACCACTGTAAAATTCACAATCACGACTCTTATTACACGAGATTCTCTCGCTAAATACAACAGAAAACACTTCGCAATCTAAAACAATGATCAAATGTGAAAGGAAGAGATTTTCTCACCATATTTTGTCTCTTCAGTTACACTTTCTAAATTATGCAAAATCAAAGGGCGTTAACATTCACTGCGACGAAAAAAGGTGCGGCTCGGTTAATCAACAGGTAGCAACGACTCAAGTTACACCTTCAAAGATAATATAATTATAGCGCCTGTATGCGACGAAAAAGCGGTCAGTCATGTTGGATACACTTCTCATAGCTTTGATTAGACTAATCTGCTAAGTCTTAGCAGCTAAGACAGTTCACACTATTAATAGTCGAGTGCAGACAAATCTGAATAATCAGGCTTATTTTTATATGATTGCAACATTTTAATGGCCCTATTAATGGGCTTCACACTGTTACACAGGACAAATTTTTTGAACATCTGTCACGTTCGTTTATTGTTGTTAGTGTTATTATTATTATTATTATTATTATTATTATTATTATTATTATTATTATTATTATTATTATTTCTAAGCACTATAATTTTATCATTCGTTAATCGGTATAGATAATTAAAATCTATGGTCGTGGTTCCTAGTCTAGAATAGTACATAGATTTATTATTATACAAAAGTCTATGATATTGGGAGCCTTGGGAGCATTAATTTCTATGGTTTTTCTGAGGCACATTATAGATTAAAATCTATGGGGGGCACATAACAGCCGCCATTTTGTAATTTGCGAAGTTGACGAAATCTTAGTTTTGATCTCTTCGACAGACGAATGAGTCGATCCGATCGCTCCTCAGACCGATCAATCGCCACCGAAGGCCGCGGCCGACCGCTGCGCCGCCTCCTGGACCCGTGAATCGGAGGCAGTCGCCCGGCAGAGGCGGCCGTTCGACGACCGCTGGTCCAGGTGTGTGACGAGGAGACTGTAGATGCATTGCTTCATATTTGGGCATTTTCATTCGACCGATCAATGAATACATCGCAGTTAATCAGGTACTCTGTGTGCGATCATTGCACTTTTTCATGGATTGGCATGCCCCATTCCGGTGTCACCGAGCGCCCCACCGGCCACTCCGTACCTAAGGTTGATTGCCATCGCAGAGACATGATCTCATGCTCCACCCAGAGACAGCATTCAGGCTGCAGCTTGACTAGGATTGGCATTGGCAGAAGGCTTTCTATTGGGAAATTTGCAGGGACCATCGATATCAAATGGTTTAAATGTTATTTGAAACGGTGTTGTTTCGTACCATTGATGCTGTTGGGACTGGTGGGTCCGATGGCACCGGTGGAATGATTAACAGGTCCATAACTGCCATACTGAAAGGCATGAGATATGTGTATCATGCAGCAGTCTGGAAACTCTTCCCTCGAAGGACCAAATTTGTAGCAATTTCTTTTTGCGGGCCATAGTTAGAAATCTTTGTTAGCCATGTAATTTTAGAAGAATAAAATATATAAGTTTTAAGTCCTTTTGCGGTCCTTTGTGTATTGGCCACTGCGCAAGCATTTCACAAACTAGACTGTTAGATACAAAGATAATGGATTTTATCGTTCAAAGTTTTATTAAAGTTATATTAATTATGAGTCTTGTCCCTCTTTATGTCTTCAATTCTCCCAAATCTTAGAGTATTTTAAGCAAATCTCAATAAAAATAATTGTAAGATATCTAGTTGTGTGGACCATTGCAATTTACTCTTCACTGCAATTTTCAAATTGAATCTTAACCACTTGCAGAAAATCAAGAACTCACTAACTACAGCCATTACTTGAACAGCCAAATATGAGCATATTACACCTGTTCTCAGAACACTTCACTGGCTGCCTCTCAAATGAGGACTTGATTTTAGGACTTGTCTCCTAGTCCATAAGGCATATCACACTAATCAACCAACATACTTCTGCTCCCTCCTCACTTTTAAAGATCACCAGCACTTAACTAGGTCCTCTGATGCTTCAACTCCTTTCATACCAGACTACAGGAGCACCAACAGGAGATCTGCCTTCTCTGTTGCTGGGCCGGGCTTTGGAACTCTGCTGGCACAAGTTCACCAAGCCCAATGCCGCTTAACTTTCAGGTCTTGACTAAGAACACATCTGTTTTTGATTGCCTACCTTCCTTAGTCAGAATCTAGACGGAACCTACACGTTGCAGACTGACCTATGGATTTGCAACTATGGACTACAAGGGACATGAATTTTTACTTTGAATCTCGCTCTGAAGTGACTATCATCTGATGATATATGCATTATTAATGGCGCTAAATAAGTTTTATGAATGAATGACATGAATTTGATTTATATTTTTCTTGTTTATGATTCTTATAGCTTCCAATGCATTGAGGTAATATCTGGAGTAGCATGGATATGAATGATGGTCAGCATGTTGATGGACCTCCGGCCAAGAGGACCCGATTGTCTTCTCCAGAACCAGGCTTCTCTGGTAGTTAACCATGCATACTTAGCTATTCTGTGCTTTAGATTGCATTTATCATACTGTAAGCCTTATACATTCTGAACTCTCTGTAAAGTGTGGAATTGCAGTGAAAATATCTCTATTTGCAAAAGATCATTTGTGTGATAATTGCAGTGATAATATTTCCATATGCAGAAGATCATTTCTGTGTGTAGAACTGTTTCAGAAAGACATTTTGCCTGATTGACTTTTAGCGACAGAAATGTCAGTAGCAGTTTTAGCAGAAGCTTTGCATTAAAAGCTTACATAAATTTTGTTATAGAATATAGAATGGAGTTATTTTTTGTGGAAGTTGATTTCTGCTTAATTATTCATCATCTTCTATTTTTCTGTTGGTTTACTTACTCAGGTTCGATGAAGCTTATAATCTACAATTTTTGAAAATATCATTTAGGAGCTACAAGTCAGAATTATAAATTTGACTTGCTTCAGATTTTTCATTCACATATGCATGGCACTCAGAAGACCTCCTGTCAGTGTGGTGCAAAAATTAACTTGATTGCAAAAAGATGTTTGAGTGATTACAAAGCTATTTCAAGTGCAGCTTACAGATGGCTGCCAAACAGATAGCTATAGTGTACATGCTATGCATCATAGTGGTGACAAACCCATTATGTAATTTTGATTGCCCATTATCTGCTGCAGTGTTGTACTGTAGCAAAACTGATGTGTTTACTTGTTTGTGGGTGCAGGTGCGGTTGCATGTAGCTAGGGTTGAATAAATGTCTTGATGTAAAGAGGGTTGGAAGTTAAAAGAGAAATATGCTGTGCTATTTTTCTACAGAATTGTCTTGGAGTCAGTTCAATTCAGAGCTTCCGGAAGAACTGGGAAACTTGACAGCTGCCACGTCTGTTACGGGCGACATTCAGCTTCAGGATGCAGATTTATCCCAGAGCACCGAGACGCGCTTGTCAAATTTACCTAATGCCACATCGAGTGCATTGCTGTTTTCTGGTGCAACGTCTCTGTCTCCTAGGATCTCGGTCGTCTCGTCTGCAGTCACGGCGTCTTCGGGTAGCATTCAGATGCACCAGTTCAGTCCGGTTGCCGGTAAACTTGGCCAGGGCCAGCTGAAATTGTCATCGGGCATGGTGTTGCCAGGTTCAACCGCTGGCATTGGAAGTGTTGTGATGAATCTCGCAAACAGTACCGGAAGCCATCTGGTTCCTTCTCTTGGTAACATCATTTCCATACATAGACCACGATCGAACGTCATGGCCGTCGTTGCCAATCGACCGGCTGGAATGGTGTCCCTGGCCCAGAGTGAATCTGGTGGCATGGTGTTGGCTGGTGCGGTCGGCGGTACGCTCCTCAGGCCGGTCATTCCTAATCGGTCAGTTGCACCAAACAGAGTCATTCTCAGTGTAAGCACCAACTGTCCACAGGGCCTGGCACAGTTTCCTACGGTTGTTGGAATTCAGCGTAAACTGCCGCTGTCGGTCGGCAGCACGAGCACGGCAGTGCCGGTTACAAATCTGGTGTCTATGCCACAATTGGGAATGTTGGCAAGAGGAGGGAACAATGGACTGTCTGTCCAGCCATTGGCTCCTTTGCAGGTACGACCGTCTCAGGATCTATTAAATAAATCAAACTTCAGTTATCATTCCCTGAAATTTGCAGAAATTTAGTCCGTCTATCGGTTTGAATTTCACGTCAATCTTACGTGGATGTTGCATTGTTATTTGTGATTTCTTTAAAATGCATGGCATCACAGCTGACTTAAGCACAACTGATTGCAACTAATAGCAGTAGTGTTGACTTTAAATCAATGCAGAATCTGCAGGCATTTGAATTCCATAAGATTTTTGGCATTAATTGCAGAATTTTTGTGCTTAATATATTGTGAATGGTGTCAGATTTCTGCACCTGGATCTTGTTATGAGTACCATTTTTACTTAAGTTTGTGTTTCTGCAATGAACATCACAGAATTGAATTTCTGGTGCATTTGGAATATGAAGAAGTTAATTTTGATGAAATGATAAAGAATCGTTTGACATTGATAGAAGGCAATTGGTCTTACGTCAATGTTGTCTTTTATTAGAAATATGCACTGCATTTGTTAATTTTGAGATCTTTAGTTCAGTTTGGAGCTTGTACAACATTGCTTCAATGCATTTTACGTTTAGCAATTGGTCATGGAGGTTAATTAATGTAATTATAAACTTCAACACAGATTGTCTAATATATTTCAATAACTACAGTATATCTATTTACTATTGGACTTTTGCAACCATGGTGAAGAATAGATTATTAGTGGCAGTCTTGTGTTTGAGAATTTTTCAGAACAGTATAATTGCCAACTGTTTAGCAGTTATTGACGAGCCGTGAGGTTTGTTAAGAAGTGGCTTGTGGCTAAGAAGACTCTCACGCCCGTATTACTCAGATGATTGAGTTTTTACACAGCTGTAGTTGCCACGAGCTCAAATGCTCTGTATTTTTACTGCTAACTGAATGATTTTGGACGTGTGACTTGGGCTGACAGTAGCACGGCTCATTTTGGCATAGCATATGATTTGGTTTTAGGATCTGCCTTGTTAACTAACAATTTAATGACTTCTCTTGTTATCAATAACTTCCACGCACTTAATGAAATGTTTTAGGAAATTCTTTCAGTGTTATTATGAGAAATAAGTTGTAGAACGCTTAAAACATTGGCTTAGTGTTTACTGTTGATCATTTTCTGTTGATGCATCGAAGCATGTTCAGGTCACTAGCCAGTCAACAAGCATGACTACTGCAGCAGACTCACGACCATTGTGCACTCCTACTGCTGCTGCTGCTGCTGCTGCTGCTGAGACAGTAAAGTGCCGCCTGATACAGCAGCAGCTGGTGTTGCTCATTCATGCCAACAAGTGCAGGCGCCGTGAGCAGGAGAACGGAGTAGTTGCCGGTCAGGTGGCGCAGTGCACGGTTCCACACTGTCGTACAATGAAAGATGTCCTGAAACACATGGGCGATTGTGGACTTGGCAAAGCATGCAAAGGTTGGTGTTATTTCTTGCCACGACATGACCTGAGCTGAAGTGTGGCTTTCATACGATTAGCACAGAAACTGATTGATTTTTGATTTAGAAAACATGAATAATAATTATTGTTGCATTGTTTTGTATTTATATTTTCTGATTTGCTTATTGTTCATGTTAACTCTTTCAAGAACACACATTCCAATTATGTTTGTACCTTTTGCTATCTATTACTTATTTGTCATTTTCATCTTCCATAATTAAACTGTTGTTGTCTGCTGTGGAGCAATGTGTTTGCAAAACAAATCTCTTACCAAGTATTTCTGAGCATTTTGTTTGAATGGCAGTTTTAGAATTTCCTCACCAGAGGTATTGCGAGTGCTTTGGGGCTTTTGTTAATGGTTTATCGAATAATTCCTGTTTGGTTGCATTTAGTGCCGCACTGTGCGACGTCACGGCAGATAATAACTCACTGGAAGAGCTGCACTCGGGTGGACTGTGCAGTCTGCTGTCCGCTGAAAAGTGCTCAAGACAAGCGCCTAAGCAGCATCCGTCCCGGACAGCCGCCGGCAAACAGACCACAGCCGTCAGATCCGGGAGCATTGACGTCAGAGCCTCAGAACAATCCGGATCTGATGCGTGCCTACCTTGCCCTCGGCCTTTCTCCTCCCGGCCTGTCGCAGCTGCGGCAGCAGGACCTCGGCGGCGCGTCTGCCCAACCGTCCACTTCAAACATTTTATCTTCCAGTATGGCAGCCGTAGCGGTGCCCGTTAATGCGCACTGGCTGGCACAGAACGTGCCGGAAACGGTTGCAAATCAGCCGCACAAGAGTGACGCGAATGCCGTGGCCCTCGGGAACTTAGCTGCTGTGACTGGACTGGGCAACTCGAGTGCTGCGGTTGGTTTTGTGGCTTCTGTTGAGGTGCCGCATCAGACACAGGCACAAGAATCAAAGTTGTGGCACGATGCAGTCACTGCTGACCTGCGTAATCATCTCGTGTACAAACTGTGAGTGTCTGTTGGCTTCTTATGTTGACTTTCAGATACTTAGACACTCATCATATTGTCTCTGGATTGTTATTTAATCTTAGTCGTTGCCGCTCTTTGGCTTGTGGCTGTCTTAAGGAAATTTTGCATTTGGCGCTCTGTCTGAAGTCAGAGTGAATGAGTGAGTGAGTGAATGAGTATTATGTTATTTTATGGCAAGCAAAAGAACTGATAATTATGATGACTCAGAAAGAATAAGATCATGACATGAAATCGTGGATATGACATTTGGAATAAGTGAGTTGAAAGTTGTTCTAGAATGATTTGAAGTGGTTCCGTGGCATTTCGTCTGTGGATGCCACATATCAGTTTCCTTTGTATGGATCTTCGCCAAAGTTTGAATAATAAAATGGACTTTGGGACACACATTCGTGCAGAAGTTGTCTGATTCTATTTTTGAAATTACTTTGGAGCTGCCATGGTCTGGATGCTGTTGTTTTGAAGACTGTCCTTCAGAGAGAGGGGGAGAGAGAGAGAGAGAAAGAGAGAGAGAGAGAGAGAGAGAGAGAGAGCAAGCAATCTATAATGCCTGAATGCATTGATCAGTAAACATTAACCTGTTTTCTGGTTTAGCCTATATCAGACTGAGTTGGATTCGATTGCAGTTGACCTGCTAATCTGACAAATTGTATGTATTCAGGCAGATTTAGTAGAGCTTCATAAAGTCCACTGTGGCTTCTGGATCTTCATGGTGGACATATAAGCTTATAGAGAATTGTTTGCTTATTAACAGAGGATGTTGATTACACTATGTATTCTGTTGCAGTGTTCAAGCTATTTTCCCAACACCTGACCAGTCTGCACTGAGGGACAAGCGCATCAGTAATCTAGTCAATTATGCTCGTAAAGTTGAGGCCGATATGTACGAGTCTGCTACAAGCAAGGCAAGTCTATGTTGGTTTTATATTTATGGTGAGCAGGTGTTCATAATGGCTATTTATGTGCCAAGGGAAGTTGGTATATTCTTTTTCTGCATTTCCATATCTATCCTGATCGCACTGACAAACTCAAAGCAGTTTCTTGCCTATTTAGGTTTACTCTGGTGCTTGTGTTATGGGCATTAAGTATACCGGTTGGAGAATGCTACATAAACAAATAATTCCTTTGATTGTAGAATTAATTAATTGGGAAAATGTGCACAAGCTCCTGATTAGTGCAAGGCATTGTCTTCATGTGCCACACAGATGAGATTGGTTACTAACTATTACCAGTATGGCACTTGTGCATCAAATAAACATTACCTGTTGTAAATGAGTGTAACTTGCTATAAGAGGCTCTCTATAAGTTCTTCTATCTCTTAGAGTGCATTTCATTCTGTTCATTGTCTTGTTGAATGTGAAAAATCGATGCGAGATTTTGCGTCTTAAGTAAAACTAAAATTCACATTTCATTTAATGATGGAGTGATATTATGGTAAACGTTTTGTAATATGTTATAATGCGATGTAATAGTTTGATGAAAATTTTGCACTGTTGAGCATGCTTAGTACTTTAATTTGACTTTTGTTTTGCTTTATTGTAATATTCTTCAATCAGCACACTGTCCAAAATGTTTTCCTCCAGTTCCCAGGAATTATATTTGCTGCTCCAACCTTTCCATTTCACCAGGTATTCGAATTTTCGTTTTCGCGTTCTGCGCTTCAGAATGGAAAGGTTGGAGCAGCAAATATAATTCCTGGGAACCGGAGGAAAACATTTTGGACAGGGTGCTGATTGAAGAATTTCAAGAGAAAGTCACTCCAGTGTCGGGAGCATCATGGCGGCCCTCGGCTGCAAGAGCAAAACACAAAGCGGTCGTTCAGCCCAACAACAACGGAAGCTCCGCTGAACCTCCCGAGGGCGAAAAACCCCGGGGCCAACTGGCCCCACCGTTGGATTAGGGGCAGCAATTTCGCCCTCGCCCCCTAGCGACCGCTGGCTTTGTCTTTGTAGAACTGATATCGAGACGAAATAACAAAATAACGTAGTTTATCTAATCTGTCTATTAATTATAACTGATTCGCCATTGTTTTTATCAGATGTTTTAAGTGACGTTATTGTAATATGTGTATAACTGTATATGTTTGGGTTATAGGAGCAGTACTATTTGTTTTTGGCTGAGAAAATCTACAAGATCCAAAAGGAGCTGGAGGAGAAGCGTCTAAGACGCATGCAGGAAAAAAGCGGAGGAACAGCAGCCATCAGTGGAGGAGGAGGAGTAGGAGGAGGAGGAGGAGGAGGAGGAGCCAGTGACCAGTCCGGCATTCTTGTTTCAGGTACTTTACATTTTCAGACTGTTCTGTGCAGTGACATCAGGAGGCTGTGACCCTGATGATGATAGTTTAAGTGAGGAGAGATTTTCATCTGATGTTTTGATTTAGAGAGCTTTGTCTTATGTCAGTTGATAGTTTATGGTTTGTTCTTTATCTTTTAAAGTATTGAACTTTTGGAAGAGATAAATAATGAACACTTTTTATTTTATAGTTTTGGCTATTGCATTGTTGATTGATTAATTAAATTGTATAACGTTTCCATTAATTGAAGAATGTCAGTACTGCGGCTTACTCTTATAAAATCAACATTTAAATCATGGTGGTGGTGGTGGTGGTGGTGGTGGTGGTGGTGGTGGTGGTGGTGGTGGTGGTGGTGGTGGTGGTATTATTACGGAATGTTCTGTTGAATTGTTAGCAATGAATTGTAGGCTCCTTGATCTTGTTATTTGATCGGAGCCTTATTGTGTTTGTGATGTAACATAGATGCTGTGAATAAACTTGACATTTTTAATTTCAAATGTCTCATGTAATTTCCTTGTTTTGGTTTCTCAGCTGCTGGTTTATCGCCTGGTCTGCGTTTTCCCTTAATTAATCGGTCGGCAGATGGAGCACTTGCAATGCCAAGTGTTGTTGGAACTAGCATACTTGATGGAAAGACTACTTCCATTATGAATGCATTTGTTGGAGGCCTAAGAACAACCAACACGATTTCTATAGCTCGGGTACTTGATGCTTCATTTAGCCATCTCATTATTTAGTGTTTTACTGAGTACATCATTGCATGTCAGTGTTGCTGCCATATTTTTATAGCTCAATTTGATTTTAATTTTTAAGCATGTTATGTTTTTTTTAAAATTTTCTAGAGTTGAACCTGTTCTGTAATAATGGGGAATTGTGTTTTGTAGCTGCCGGGAACACTGACTACCTCATCCACTGCAATGTCATCATCTGCTGAACGAACACAACTCTTCATTCAGGACGTTCTTGCCAAACAGAAAGTGCAGGTACTGTCATTGACTGTCAGCATGTCTTAAATTATTATTATTATTATTATTATTATTATTATTATTATTATTATTAGACAATTTCTATAGCTCAGTAGCAAGGCTGATGCCTACAAAAAGAGCACTTACACACATGTACAGTTGTACACACACATTAAATGTACTGTTTGTTAAAATGTTGGCCTACTGTGCACTTGAATGCCTCGAAACCACCAAGTAATTATACTGCATACAAGTTGTGTAGGCTGTTTTAAAATGAACTTTGGTTCATGTGCAGCGTCTACCATTAAGATTGATCACACACACACACACACACACACACACACACACACACACACACACACACACACACACAGCATTTTCTCAGAGAACCTGCAAATTTAAAGCAGTGCTGACTAATCTGAGTCAACTGCCGGCAATTGAAGAACTGTAACTTCATGGTGGAGAATTTTTCGATTGGTTCGTGGGAAGCGACAGTGCTGATGTGATGCATGTAGTAATCGTCTATTTTGCTGCCGTGAGTGTTGTGTTAGTTGATGGGATGGGCAGTGTTTTCTGGAAAGTGAATACATTCTGTTGACTGCAGTTCATAGATCATTGCAGTTGTTTTGTGTTTCTGAGGATGTCCTGTAATTTGCATTTGAATGTCTGCTTTGACATTTTGTCCTTAAATTCAGATTTTAATTTCTTTGCTAGTTGGAGCAGAAATCAGCATCAATGTCATCTGGATCCATTCAGATTCTGCCCAAACAGCTCACTGGACTTCTCCAGCAGCAGCAGCAGCAGCAGCAGCAGATTGCCAGTCAGTCGTCTGTATCTCAGGTGTTAAGGACGATGTCTACAGGAGTGCCTTTGACTGTTTCTGAACCATTCACTCAGGCAGGCTTTGTGTCACTGGAGCAAAGCATGGGCTCTGTATTGGTTAGGCCTTCATCAGTTGAAAGTCAGGCCATGAAGATGGTGGAAACAGGGACAGCTGTCCAGGACATGAAGTTGGAGGGTGAGACATCCGGTGTAAACGCCTGTTTGATTAGAGAAAATGCGAGTGAAATGGAAAAGTTGAAGGTGGAATCAAAGGATGACGTCACAGCATCTCAGTTGGACAGTCAGTTGGATGGAACAGCATTGGATGCTGCTGCTGCACCACCAAACCCCATCAACAGAAAATGTAACGTTGCTTAGTTGTATTACTGCTATTTTTCCACTTTTTTCTTCTGACATCTGTATTATACAAATTAGAGCTAACGCCATTATTTAGATATAGGATAATGGAAGAAATTACCTGGAGCTATGACAAGACTTCAAGGCTGCTTCTGACAATGACCTTTTCCATTTGAAAATGACATTGTCAGCCAAAAATGTTAACGATGAGTTTTTGTGTTATTTAAATCTGTTTCTTGCCTTTTATTATTTTAATTTGATTAGTCAGTAATTAATATTCAGCAGAGTGCAGGTCTCCCGTTGCACAGGGGCTTTTGTCCTTCTTGATTTTTAGCTTCTTGAATTTTTTCCAGTTTTATATCTTACTTGTAGGTTGGAAATTGAACGAATTAAGGCAGAATTTGATGCCAGTCTTGGAAAAGCTTTACCACATGGAACCTGAATCAATTCCTTTCCGTCAGCCTGTTGATCCAGTTCAATTGCAGATTCCAGTTAGTACTTATTTCCGTTGTCTAACTTCTGGCTGTCTCTGGTCTTCTAAATGGCTCTAGTGCTGTCAGAGTACTGACATTGTTGAGTGAATATGCTCTTAGTATTCTCAAAACTATCTTTTCTTAGCTAGCTAGAGAGATGCCTGTGTAGAAAGTCATATAACTTACACTTGGGTTGAATATATATTTTAACTTCATTTCTGAGTTTTAAGCTTTATTTGTAAAAGTTATTTAGTATGACCATCATTTTGCTGTTGTGAATAACTGTAGTGATGGGTTAACAGTTGAATTGAAATGTCACCTTAGATTAGCTGTGATATTTAATTTTTCAATTGAGGAATGATTTGATGCTGAAATGTAAGGATAACATTGGTAAAATTGTACATAATGAGGTTACACAAGACTAGTAATTGAAGCCTTTTTTAGCTAATGCAAATGATCTCTTTTGTTCTTTAAGAGTTTCCTTCAGTTGTAGGATTTTGCTTTATTTTGCACGTCCAGAAGCTTTATTGATACTGATGCTTACATTGAAAACTGTTGTGTTGTCAGTGAACGTCCGGTCATTTGACTTGTTAAGCAGATGTTTGAGTGTTGAAATGATTTCAATGCAAGTGATGTGGACAGATTCAGATCTCTCTCAGACAACTATATAGTTACTTTCAATTATTAAATTCTGAGACTCAGATACTGTATATTCATACAAACTCCCACCAAATCACTTTGTGTAAACTGAGTGAAATCTTCAGAACTCACACCTCAATATCAGATAGCAGTTATATAAACAGACATTTTCCAAATATTTATTATGTGTTGCCAAGCTCTTTCCTGATTTGTCTGTGGGCAGTGTTGTTTCTTTAATTGTCTTTTTTTCTAAAACCAAACTTATGACCCTAATTGGATTAATATTTTTTTAGCTGAGTCATGGAAATGTTTGAATGAAACGATCTTAGCGTCAAAATGAAATCTCTCGACAGATTGTTTGAGTTCTCTTTAACCAGCCATTAAAAAGCTGATGTATTCATGCAGATGCTTCAGCGATTTGGGTCACAAGATTTGAGTTATAATTAATTTACAATAATCGTGTTGAAAAGCATTATATACAATTTTTCTGTATTTCTCTGTTAGGATTACTTTGCAATCGTAAAAAAGCCAATGGATCTGTCAACAATAAAGCGTAAGCTGGATGTTGGCCATTACGTTGATCCTTGGCAGTTTGTTGATGATGTCTGGTTGATGTTTGACAATGCTTGGCTTTACAATCGCAGATCATCAAAGGTGCACAAATTCTGTACCAAGGTATAATGATTATCTGCTTTCCCAGATTTGAATTATTGAACAATTTTTGTGTTTTACCACGGAAATAATTCCTGAAGAGCTTCGAATCTGACACCAGATGGTGTTGTTGTTGGAGTGGTGTTTATATGGGGGCAGCTGGATATGAGCAAAAGCATAATTTGACTCCATTTTGCTTCTGATCACTTGTTTGTATTGATGTGTCTTTAAAGCCAAGAGCCTGGCTGTATTCTCACATGTTTACCCTTGCGCATAAATGCATTAGTGTCACCCAAGTTGCTTTTAACAATAGACTTCTGTGGTTGAACGTGTGTTATATGTAGTTGTCGGAGACATTTGAAGTGGAAATTGATCAAGTGATGAAGTTGCTTGGATTCTGCTGTGGTAGAAAGTATGTCTTTTGTCCTCAAGTTCTTTGCTGCTATGGAAAGCCCATGTGTACAATTCCAGTTGGAGCCAGTTACTACAGTTACCAGAACAGGCGAGTTTTTCCAGCGTATGCTTTAAGACTGTCTCTAATGATTTGAAACAGAAATTTATGACTTGAGCTTCAATGCATTCCTGTGACTGGACAGTCAGTTGACTGTAGACGTCATTTGTGATAATTATTTGAGTTCATCTACAGTTGAAGAAAAGTGAGCTGTTTGAACTAAGTGATGTGTTAATTTGATGCTTGTTGCACTGCAGTGGTGCATGGAACTTTTTATGAACTGCTAGATGTGAGATATTGTATTTTTGTAGCTGGAGTTGTTGTAGTACCCAGTGTAAGAGTGGATGACCTGCATTAGCAACAGTAGGTAAGAAATTTGGCTGATTTTTATGTCAGGTACGTCTACTGTGAGAAGTGTTTCACTGACATTGAAGGAGAAGAAGTGGAGCTCGTGGACGATCCAACTCTGCCCAGCACGTACGTTCCGGTTTCAGTTTGAGATGTAGTTTTGGAAATGGAGTCAGTAGCATTATGCACTTATTCAAGAATGAGGAAGAATTGAGATGATGCAGCGCAGTCATTGAGGCAGGATCTGTTTTTACTGCATTCGTGTGTCTAATTTAGTTGTGCGATTGATATGTGCATATATTGTTATGTTATGTTTAAATTTTCTAATGTTATTGGTTTTGTGAGTGGAAGTCATGGAAACCCAATCAGCAGATTTTAGTCTGTCTTTGTGCATTGATGCATTTTACTTTCTTAGAATTATTTCTGTTTCTGTTTTTAGGCGCATTCTAAAAAACTTGTTTACAAGATTCATGAATAATGACCTAGAACCAGAACAGTAGGTGTTTGTTCTTTGATAATTCGGTAATCAAAGTCTTCCAGTTATATTATTACCTTGAATTTTGCTTTTAGCTGCTGCATAGTGTAACAAAAGGGAGTTGTTGTTTGAACTTGCATTCTGTCATGGTTTTCTGAATAAAGAGAATGTATGTATAGGTATGCATTTTATATACCAGAGATTGCATGCTGAAGTAGTGTATGCACTGGAATGTAGAAATCAGATACATTTCGAGTCTGGTATTGACTTTGAGGAAGTTGATTGCATTTAGAATCAGTAGATTGTAAATGAACAGATTTTTTTCAGCATTCAATGGGTTAAATTATGAAATTATGTACAATAATAAATTAATTGGTTGTGTATAGTTTGTGTTAAATGGTTGTTAAAGGACTAATGTTAATAGATGATCTAGTGAAAGCAAATGTCTAATTTTGTTCAAGTGACAGTTTTAAAACTATGTAATTGTTGATTATGGATTTAGTTTTTCTTTAGCTTTTAATTTCGTTACTTTAGATTTGTGGTTTGTATGCATTGTGGTCGTAAGCAGCATCAGATCTGTGCACTCTACATGGAAACGGTATTTTCAGCAAATTTCATCTGTGATGCTTGCTCTCTCATAAGCAATATACCAAAGAAAACAAACAAATACAATGCAAAGAGTGAGTAGACGAGTGCCCAAGTGACCGGCATAAATTTGCTGCCTTAGTGTCTCGGGAGTTTGACTTAAGTGTTAGCGTTTATTGATTTGTGAATGCTGTTATGGTACCATCAAACTTTCTGAACTTATTTTGAAAAACTTAAAGCAGAATTATCTTAAGTTTGGACTTTATTCATTCAATGGTAGTCTTATTATTTGTTTTTCTTGCCTTGTTACCTGTTTTCCATTCTTTCTTTATTTGAGTGGAGCTTTCAATAAACCTGGAAAGTAAGCGATATTGAATTTGTTGGTTTGCAGTGAATCTCTATTAAAGATGTTGACTGCTTCTGATTGTTGATTTTTTTCCTTAAATTTGTGTTAGAATTACCACATACCAATTTGGGAAGCTACTTGGAAAAGCGTGTTAACTTATTCTTGAAAAAGAAAGATGCAGGAGCAGGAGACATAAGCATCAGAGTTCTTTCAAGTTCAGAGAAAGTTGTAGAAGTGAAACCTGGGATGAAGTCACGCTGTTGTGACAGTGCCAGTGAATTTGCCGCCAGTTTTCCATATATCGCCAAAGCAATTTTTGCTTTTGAAGAGATTGACGGAACAGACGTCTGTTTTTTTGGCATGCACGTCCAGGAGTATGGATCCAACTGCCCTGCTCCCAATTCACGGTAAGATTGGGACTCCCTGTCTTATTTTGACACTCCTGAAATTACTGCAAGTATATATTAATTTTAACCGGGCTAGCTGCGGTGGCTGATGATATCAGTTTTGTTCTGTGCTTAAAGGTTAAAGCTTATTATTGTTTTATGGTTTTAGGCGTGTCTATTTGGCATATCTGGATAGTGTCAACTTCTTTCATCCTAAGAATTTTCGTACTTCAGTTTATCACGAAATCCTGATAGGTTATCTTGACTACGTTAAGAATTTAGGGTGAGTTTTTTGTGTTCTAATTGGTTACTTCAGTGAAGTGAGGGGCTGTCATGATTTGAAATTCGCATGCGTTTATTTCTACCGATGAGCAGTTGTGTTTGTACTTGTGTTATTTCTCACAGCTTTGCTTGTGTTTATTGAAGATAATGTTCAGGTGACTTTTGATTGTCAGTTGGAATTTGTTAGTTGACGTAATAGTCATTTAATATTGGTGGTGGTGGTGGTGGTGGTGGTGGGGGTGGTCTTTTGTAGCACCAGTTTTAATACTCAAAGGGTATCAATCTATAGTACTCCGAATCCATACTCAGCAGAAGACCAGGTCATCTGAGAGGGTATGCAGACTTTTCATTTCCCGACTATTCATCTCCGGACTGTTCAACGTGGGCTATGATGAATAGTCCTGATTTGAATAGTCCTGAGATGAATGTACCTCCAAATGAAAGGTCCTGATATGAATAGTCCGTATTGAAAGTCCTGAAATGAATAGTCCTGATATGAAAAGTCCTCGATTCATCTGAGAGATCAGGCAGAGTGGGGAATAGTGAGACAGGAAGAACCAACTGCTGGAGACATTACTTGATTCATTGAAAGAGGAAGAAAGTTGCATGTTTTCAGTCCTGCAACAGAAAACATGGATTTATGGATAAGAAACTTGTTACTTTTGAATTATTTCATTATTTTTCTTGTGAAATCATATAAAAGTTGCAACATATTTCTGTTATGTATGCTATAATTAGTGAAGCCATGTTATGTGTAGAGGTCCGTTGTGTGTTTAGCTATATGGCTGCACATATTTGGGCATGTCCACCTGGTGAAGGCGATGACTACATCTTCCACTGTCATCCACCTGAAATGAAGATTCCCAAAGCTAAACGCCTGCAGGAATGGTACAAAAAGATGCTGGACAAGGCCATCATAGAACGAGTTGTAGTAGACTACAAGGTCAGCGTTTTCTACTCTTTTTATTTCTATACCACATTTTGTTATTTCCTATAATGCTGATTATATGGGTAATATGTCTTGGTAATATGCATTTCCATTTGTTGCTATTGCGTAATGCCTAGCAATGTGGCATTATCGTCATGTTCCATCATGTTGCCGTCGACCCCTCTGGTGATACCGTGGATATATTTTTTCCAGTCATAAATATGCCTAAAATTGTTGTAACCTTGAATTTCTCAGGACGTGCTTCGTGATGCAAAGGAAGGAAACATCCAGGATGTTGCAGAGATTCCATATTTTGAGGGTGACTTCTGGCCAAATGTTCTGGAGGAGAGTATCAAAGAACTGGAACAAGAAGAACAAGACAAACGCATGCGTGAGCAGACGGAAGCCGCTATTGGACTGGACGTCGAAGATCAGAAACCTGAAGGGGAGGAAATTCTTGAGGTGATTTTTTTATTATAGGAGTATTTGTTAGCGGACGAGTTGCTTGCTTACTGTGTGGAGTTCATTTTTTTAACTTCCAGACCAAATGAAGAAGACTTCTGTGATGGAATTATACTTAATGAACATCAGTTATTGTTTAAAACAATTTAAGACTGCATGTTTTGTTCTTATAATTATAATTATATTTATTATTATTATTATATTATTTTATTATTACTACTATTAATATTGGAGATAAAAATTACCATCATATGAAATATTCTGCCAGGGATTAGTGCAGGGGTTTATAGAATGGAGTCCTTTGTCTTATTACATCTCAATTACAACTGTAATTAGACATTACTATGAAAGTTATGAGAAGAGAAACGGAAAAGAATAATTTATGTGGCAGTGATCGTTACATTGTGTCTAGAGAACATGAAAAATACTATTTTGCTGTCAGCATTTTTGATCAGTGATTGCTACTTTGCTCATGATCTAAGAAGTGACCATTGACCAAAGATAAAGTTTTCTTAAGAGAGGTGATGTGTTTGTTTTGACAGATGTCACAGGGTGGCAAGAGAAAGGGTCAGAAGGGTGTTGGTGTCAAAAAGAAAAATAATAAAAATAAGACATCTGTTCATCGAAAAGCGGGTAGAAAATGCAACCAGATCTACGCTGGAAATGACCTCGTTCAGAAGTTGTTTCTTACTATGGAGAAACATCGTGAGGTGGAGTAACATACTGTAACTGTTATTTGCGTCTTTAGGCTTAAGGGCAAAGCCCAGTAACTGTGTGTTTAATTTTAATTTTTGTACGTTGATTATGATAGTTGGAAATTTGAAAGTGACTTTCTTGTGTATTGTGTGGAAATAGTAGAATGTGTATTTTTGCAGTTCCCCGTCAAAATGCTTAAGACTTACATATGTAGAGTTAGCGTTAACCATTTCTGTTCTATTATATTCCTGTATTTGCTTACTTTTCTGAGAAATTAGTTTTTTATCGCATTAATATTTTGTCAGTAAAACATTATAATCTGTGGCTTTCATGTTTTATTATTATTCAGCGTCTGCTGTTAATGTTTGTTTGGTTGGTGCATTTGTGGAATTGGACATGGCAGCTAGGATATGGTCTCTTTCCAAGGCTCTTCATTGTTTTAAATTACGTAACTTGAGAGTGTGGTTCATATACTTAATTAGTAGTTGATTTCTTCTGTGATCTTGTTTGCAGGTTTTCTTTGTTGTCCGGCTTCATTCATGTCAGATGGTTGCTTCGCTGTTGCCAATCAATGATCCAGATCCTCATGTTGTCAACGATCTCATGGACGGGCGCGATAACTTCCTGATGATGGCCAGGGAAAAGCATTACGAGTTCTCATCGCTACGCAGGGCCAAGTTCTCCACAATGGCAATGCTTTATGAGCTGCACACTCAGGGACGCGACAACTTCGTCTATACGTGCAACAACTGCAAAGCTAACATAGAAACGCACTACCACTGCAACACCTGCGACGTATGTATGCTTATTCAAATTCCTCTAATCACGGTCATAGACTGTCATTGAAGACCAATTTGTGTGTGTCCATGTTTTGTTGTTTTCAGAATGGCTGATTGGTACAGTAACAGTATCTAATGGCAGTGTAGCATTGTGTCATCTTCTGTGTCATGAATGCATTTGTTGATGTTTGCAGTAAGATCACAAGCACATTGAGGTGAATTTTAATGCTTAATTTTAATCTTATTCTGTTTTTCTTTTGTAGGACTTTGATCTTTGTCTACCTTGCTATAGGAAAGGTGATCATCAGCATCCAATGGAAAAGCGCGGTTTAGATCTTGACGAAGGAAGCGCAGAGGGAGAAGATCGCCAGCTGAGCCCCGTCGAGTCGAGACGTCAGTCTATTCAGCGATGCATTCAGTCGCTCTGCCACGCGTCCCAGTGTCGCGATGCCAACTGCCACACGTCGAGCTGTGTTAAGATGAAGCGAGTGATACAGCACACCTTCCTCTGCCACCGTAGGACGAACAGTAACTGCCCGGTGTGTAAGCAGCTGATCGCTCTGTGCTGTTATCACGCTAAGAATTGTACGGAATCAAAATGCTCCGTTCCCTTCTGCCTGCAGATCCGACATAAGTTGCATCAGCAGCAACTTCAGACGCGCTTTCGTCAGTCTCAGATGGAGCGCCGACGAATGGCGCTCATGACTCTTCACAATCCATCTTCTGCGGCCGCTGCTGCTGCGGCCGATCATCACCGCACTCCTTTGCCGTTTGCACAGAGTGGCATCGCCACTGCAAAGTCTTCGGCCGAAAGTATTTCGACCAGCGACAAACTGACGCCTTCTGCAGCAGCAGCAGCAGTCGCCGTCCAACAGGTGGATGGCAGTGCATTTTCAACTAAAGCTGATCCATTTATTGGTCAAACATCTTATGTTGTCAATAAACCTGCACTGATTCAGGTACAAGACAGTACTGGAGTAGAGCAGGTAGATCCTTGGAAGAGTCTGGCTTTGCCCAACGGACAGGCAGTGGCATCGCTGTCTGCAGGCGATCTGGTGCCCGTTGCCACGGCTACAGCGTCCAACGGCACGGCACTTGCAGCCTCGACTCCGAGTGCGTCGTCGGTTCAGCAACGACTCTTGTTCCAGAAGTTGGTGGCCGCCGTCAAGTCGTCTCAAGGCGCCGAGCAGCAACAGCTGCTGAAGATGATGGCACGCACCAATCCACAGCTTCTGAGCTCCTTTATTAAGCAGGTGAGAGCATCAGATTGAGTTCTTTTGCATTTCCATCTCTTCTCTGCCATTTTCTTTATCAGCGCACAGAGCTCCTTTAGATTTCACAACCTTCTAGTTGCTTTACTTGGACATTTAATTAATGAAGAAGAATGAGGAGAGGATTTCCTCTGACGTCTGATGTCAATCAGAGTTTGTGATTTGACTGAAATTGTCTTCATGTCTGACCAGTTACTGATCTCAACCTGTAGCTCAGTTTGTGATTTACATTTTATCCTAACTCTCAGTTATTCACAATCAATGACCCTCCTCCTCCTCCTGTTGTGCACTTGTGGCTTGGTGTTTGTTGATTCACAGCCAACAAATAGGACTGTGAATGTCAAGAACAGGATAAACGGTTATTCTCTGTTCCTTCCTTCGATGTTTTATTTGTCAGGTGTTCTGGTGCTTGGTTTTGATGCTCATTTGTAATCATTCATGTTGTAAATACACTGGCCCTGGCTTCACTTCTGTAGATTATGTTATATGCAAAGTCCTTATACATCTGACGTTTAGTCTGACAATCCAGCAAATAGCTGCCCCTATTTGTTGCATTTGTGTGTATGTGTGTCAGCTTGTTACCTTTCAGTAAAGTTTTAACTGTATGTCCTATTTTCTACTTCTTTGTTCTGTCTTCATAGTGAAGTTTTTCCAAAGAGCACTGTCAATTTTGCATGCAGATATATCAGACTGGAAATTCATTTGGAATTTTGAGTCTGGATTTGAACAGGTGGTAGAAAATGGATGTGGTGCATTCTTGATTGACATATTATACTCAGCCGTGGGATGAGGTCACGAGGTCTGGAGGTTGAACCAGTGCATTTGCCTTAGAAGCTTCTGTGCAGAATAATTTATCTAGGTTTTAGTATAGTGAAAAGTGCTTAGAGCGTATTTCTTGTGAAAGAGGATTATGGATATTGAATTTAGCCTTTTGTTATGAAACTAGATTGTGATGTGTCGTTTGCTTGATTTGTTTTCTGTAGATGTATGCAAACAATAGAAAACGATTGGAGTTGGCTGCAGGAGGTGTCAATCCTCAGACTCCAAATCAGGCACAGTCGGTCGACATAGCAACAACCGGACAGGAAGCGGCTTCTTCACAGGTGACCATTCAGCTGATGCCAACACAGTCGTCAGAAAATGCAGCAGGCGTTGGACCTGTGCAGGCGGTCATTGGAATTGCGCCGACTCAGCAGAGGACTCTTGGCGTTGCTTCTCTTTCTCCCAGAATAGCAATTGCAAATGGCAATCGATTGAATGTTGCCACCGAACAGACAAGATTGTCTTTCCAACCACCGTTTCCACAGCATCTTCTGCAGCAGCTCAGTCTCCAGCAGCAGCAGCTGCAGAGGACTGGAGCTGCTGCTTCCTCTGCATCCATTCAGTCCCCACGACTGCGAATTAATCCAAACATTTTGCGCCCTTCGCAGGTGACCGAAATAGCATCTGGGGCATTATCGCAGCAGCAGCAGTCACCAGTTGTCATGGTGACTCTAACGCAAGCTGGAAATGCAAGGCTTCCTGGCATGAGTGTTGGCTCCTACCCAGTTCAAAGTGCTGGAAACATAATAGTTGGACAGAGTCTTGCAATGCTTCATGGACTTCATTCTCCGCTGATGACGACCAACGCGTCGTCTGCCGTTCGACCGTCTGGCATCACGACCCACTTTACGCAGAATCCTGCCTCTGCTGCTCCTCCCTACCCCATACTTTCGGTTCGCGCCGAGCCATCATCGGACGGGGGAGGGTCTGTCGTGGCGGACCGACCCGCCTCTACCGACCAGGTGATGCTGTCTCAGCTTCAGTCAAATTACCAGGTCAGTAACGACGGCAGCGTGGTGCCTCTCACTGCACAGGACCAATTGTCACGATACGTGGAACAGCTGTGACCAATTCTACCTCTGTATCCACCGTTCGTAACGGAGAACGTCAGTCTCAGGCGTGCAGCCATCGTGTAAGAATTTGTAAATAGTCAAGCGAAACATATGTGCCGTGGAGTGTACTACTCACCAACTGGAATCAATCGCTTGAATTTTGCCGAATATGTGAAGACGAGCGGCAGTCCTTGCGTGTCTGGTCGTGGCGGCTGATGTCGGCCCCCTTATGTCTGGCTCCAGGCATTCCCAGCGATCCCTTCTATGAGATGCAGAACTGTCGTCTGCTTATTAAGAAGCTTCCGGTTGGTTTACTGGGAGGTGGAACCAGGACTGTGCACGGAATGCCCCTGTCTGGGCACTTATGGGTGTCTGTGCGTAATTTGTGTGTCTTGTCTTGTTTAGCATAGGCTTCAGTTCTTCATAATGCCACCCAGTTCTTCTGAGCATATTTTAAAGTAATTAATTAGGACTGAAATGGTCATGGATGCTAATGTGAATTTACATATGATTTTTTTCTCTCATGGGTGTTCTTTTACTATAGCATTATCACTGTGTTATCAGCAGCAGATTCATTAGCCATTGGAATGTTGTAATCATCTCAGTTTCATTATCATGTTCACAAAAGATGAGACAAATGAAGTTCAAAGTCTAGTAACAAAGTGTTACTGGTCTTTTAAGGGCCATTCACTTAAAGTCCCTTTGGTTGTTACTTTAAAGCCTCAAAACTAATGGATCTGACGGTGACGATTGCATTCTATTGGGACGTATGGCGCTGTTGCCGTGCATTTTCTGCTCAATTGGACAATTTCATGTGTGCAATATCTTTATCCTTCCATTGGTAGTTACACAGTCTGAATAATTTGGCCTCTCCAGAAGAAATTATTTACATAAAGTGTTTTCATAGGAAGTCATTTAATCAAGTGACCTATCTTCAAAACAGAATTAAGTGAAATCTACAAGTTTTGTTTGGATATATAAACTACTCTTAGATATTTAGAAAGTCTGTAGTTGACCAGTTGCTTGAATGTATTAGCTTTTTCAGTTGATTCTTTGGGTAGATAACATGATTCCTTCTTCTTTGCACATGAAGACCTGACAGTCAGTTATTCATAAGTGAACCTGTACATTGTATTAGCTGTCTTCTAATGTAGCTAAAGCATGCTCAGCTGTTTAAGAGAGAGACTGAATATGTCTTGTTCTGGAGTTTGCCACCTAACGAAAGAGTTTTCATAGATAAAGAGAGAGAGACTAGGAATGATTACTGTTCCAATTGAAGTTTTGAATTGCTGACGTTTGGCTGCTCAGTGAATGATGTTGAATGTACAGAGGAAGGTTTGTTGTCAGGTGTTGTAAAGTGCTTATATGGTCATTTAAGACTAAATCTGTAGTAATTATGTATGTGTCTGGACTAACCAAAATGTCAGTTGTTACGTAGAAAACCGCTCTTGTGTTTTGCCTTTGTAGAGATTTAAATGTGAGTGAAGGCTCTTTGCACGTGACATGAATTATGTCTGTGTCTTGTAAGTGCTTATGGTTTAGTTGTCTGTATGAGTGTGTGTGTGTGTGTGTGTGTGTCTGTGTACTTGTGAGTGCTTGTGTGTATTTCAGATGCTTAGCCTATTGGTACCATTACATGGAAAAGATGATGGCTATGTCTTGAACTTCTTGTAATGACAGATTTTTCAGTTGTACTAATAAAGCAGACGCAGTTGTTGGTTGTTTCTTTTACTATTGTCTCTTCTAATCATGTTTTGTGATTTCATCATCATCAGTGATTCTTTTACAGCAGCAATCCACAGATCCTGGCCCCCACGAGATCCTCTCACAAGGTTTTTGACAGATGCTTATAAGAATGCCACTTTTCATGTGCATTCCATACAAGGTCATGTCTCTAGATGCATAATATGTCTGTATGTCCACATGCCTGATTTTCCCATTCATGCACAAGCGACAGTTTGGTGTAAAAGGCGCTGGACCAAAGACCTGAACAGAGTCCTTCTAGACTTAGAGCGGAAGCTCCGTCTCTGTGAGAACCTTTATGAAGGCAACGGTGTATGACTTCTGAGTGTCAGTTTGGCCCATTCAGACCCAAGTTGCAGTGTCTGTGGTGTAGGCAAAAAGATAATAGAAACGAGGAAATAGAGTTTGCATTCCTCTGCATTATAAAAGCACTATTAGGCCTACATCCCATTCCATAGTTCATACATTGGTGATCTGGTGCTTCTTGAAACAGTTTGCATATGGCACATACAGACATGGAGTGGAATTCCAAGATGTAAGCTAGGGAGGCAGAGGGGAAATGCCCCTGGGCGCTGAGGTGGGGGGAGGGGGTGGCGCCAAAATCAGGGTTTGATTCCCATTTCTCGAAACGTCAGCAGATCATTAATGTTATATATGTCCAATATCTCTGATCTAGTAAGCGAGCCCATTGAGCAAGTTCAAGATCCTCATTAGAGAGTAATCTGTTCGCAATTGACTCACTGAGTTTCTTGTAAAAGACATTGGGATCATACAGAGCCGTAACTGCATGGGGGGCGCATTTTGGGTGTGAATTAATTAAATAAAACACAGCAGCTGTGACTAAAAAGGTCATCACCTCGAAAATGGAATGTTTTGAATGTTTGATAGGATTAAGAAAATTTTCTGACGACTAAAAAAAGGTCATCACCGAAATTTAGGGGCGCAAAATAGAAATCTTGCCCCGGGTGCCGGAAACCCTAGCTACGGCTCTGGGATCATATGCGGATGATGACAATATCGATATAAACGAATCGGCAAAAAAGGTTTGTGGACGCCGTTCCCGTGCGTTCCCTCCCACCAAAGTTGTACATACTTCTATTAATAGGTCAATGGTTACCACCGAAGAAGAAGATAAGTAAACACGAAATTTCTATAGCGCTGCCCAAAAGCTTGGCGCAGTGCACCAGCTTATTCACGAGCGCTCAAGGTAACACTGACTTGACTACTATCTGCTTATTATAAATCCATGCAGGCAAAATCATTAATTAGTTGCTAATACTGATACAGTGACATTCCAAAGCAGTACCTGTCAACTTAGCGTTGTGTCGACAGTGTCGGTCGGCTTATTATATACAATTATCCACTAACGATGCGATTTTTGCACTGAATCTGATAAAACATGGGAGAGCGACTATCCTCTCTGTGTCGTTTGCCCAGAATCAGTTACAAGAAATTGGTCAACACCTTCAAGTGTCTTCACTCCTTTGCCCCTCTTCGAGAGTCATATAATATAGGACGACATGTCTTTGTGCTTACTACTAACTGTTCTGTCCTTAAATACGCATGGTAGCTAATTGCGCTTATTTCAGGTCGGTCACTCTCCCCCTCAACTGTCATTCGCTTATCCACTGAACGAGTGATTGAGTGGACGACTTTTTCTTTTCCCATTAAACCTTCTCTTGCGTCTTCTAACATCTTTCGAGCAAATTCTTTCTGCGACAGCGGCGCTTTCTGTGCTGCGTCTTGGAAAAGAGGGGGGATAGAGGTGGTGGAGGAGGAGGAGGTTGAGGCGTTGTACGTCGAAATAGCCAGAGATGAGAGTCATCCGGCGTCTTCGTTCTTCGTCTCCCCTTAATCCGTCCGTTCGATGTTCTGACGTCATGTGTCGTCGTCGTCGTCGTCGTCTTTCTTTGGAGTCTTTTCGAGTTCTTTGTGAGTCGTTGATCTGAGTAGATTGAGTCGTTAGCCATGTTCTTCAGATGAACCTGAATGAAGAAGGCTGTCTTCGGCGGGTGATGCTTCGCCGTCGACATCTTGCGGGTCACGACCTTCGAGTTGATGACGCTCAGGTATCGTCTGCGGCCAACGTCACGGGGAGGAGGAGAAGGAGGAGGAGGAGGAGTGGAGTGTCTGTGAGTGTAGTAAGTGTCGTATTGCAACAAAACGACCTCGTGCTGGAAAACGCAGTCATCCACTTTCCTTCTGTAATTGCCTCTCTGTACACAAAGAAATCGCTTCTGTAAGATTAAGTAATTTAGAAATTCCAAAATAAAATGCTAAGCCACGGTGCTTTAGAATTCCCTGCTGTCAACTGAACTCAGGGTTTCACGGAAACCGATCAACGCAGCAGGTGCTTAGTTATTCGCTCCTCTATAGAGTCCAGGCCAATGCATCATAACTGTCAAAACCAAGACCCCGCGCAAATGTTCTAGGCCATTTAGGGGCTGTCCCTTAATTACGTCAACAATTTAGGGGGAGGAGGTTTGAAAAAATTTGACAGTTGTTGACAGGGAAGGGGTCAAGGGAAGTTGACGTCAAAAATTTCACCTTTCACAAATAATCAAAAAATAGGAAATTTCATGGAATACTACTTATTACAATGGAAAAAAGCATGGCAAAAAAGGTCATCACCACCACATTTTGACACTCGATGAGAAAAAAGGTTAAAAATGGTCATCACCGCAAAAAATAATAACCTTGTTATTGGGGCCTGTCATTGATCTTGGGGGGGGGGGTCAAAAGTTTGTGACGTAATTATGGGGGAATTAAGTGAAAGTTGACAGTTGTTGACAAGGGGAAGGGGGTCAAAAATTGCCCAAAAATTGTTGACATAATTAAAGGCACGGTCTACAGTCTCGCAAAGGTGACTGATTGTTCTTCGTAAGTGAAAGAATACGGGGTGGAATACGGGGCAGGGCAGAGATGGTAATGGGTCAGAGGGGTCATCGAATTTTCTAGACTGCGGGTGAGTGCAGCCACGCAGCGCATGGATTTGCAAAGTAGCCTCTACATTCACATTGGCAAATAAAACAGATGAAGTTCAGTCGTTGCTTCTGCTCTTATGAAGACCAATCAGTCACCTTTGCGAGACTGTAGACGGTGCCTTTGCGACTGACGCACAGAAATCGCTGAGAGCGAAGGAAGAGCAGAAGGACGGAACGCAGGAGGACGCCGCCGGGCGGGCTCTCCTCTCCTCGTCCGGTGGTTCCGTTGTAATGACACAGCGGCGGAGATTCAACGGACCCCAGCTCAGCTGCCACTCGGCACAGAAACAGCACTTCGAAAGCGCCTGAAACACAATCATAGACAAAGTGATTCAAACCAGATCACACAACTCAGCATATTCGCTCAGCAACAGTATTAGACAACAGTGGCGTAACCAGGGTTCCAGGCATTGGCGTTGCTGCGGGGGAAGATTCTAGTTGGAACTTGCGCAAAATCGTCGAGAAATGTTTCGAAGTGTGGCTGGGGATGATGGGGCAGGATGATTGCAGAAGAAGAGATGACAAAATCTCTCCATTATCTCTTTTGTTTGTTTGATTTCTTACTAGAAAATAATGTTGGGCCTTGTGTCGGTGCCCCTCTGTTCCTGAATCCTGGTTACGCCACTGATTTCAGATTAGGAATGCGCCATCACTTATAAAGCCAAATTTAGCTGGTCTGACTGCAGAGGTTGGTACAGTGAGTTCAACTGCGGAACCTAATTAATGAATTGTGGACGAAGAGAGATACTCTACGTCGCCGCAGTGATGATGATGCATGGACTTGATGGTGCATATATATATATATATATATATATATATATATATATATATATATATATATATATATAATGTATGTAGGCGTGTATTTATATCTTATGTTTTTATGCTTTTAATCGCCGACGTTAAGCGCGTTCAACGAATTTTTCACAAAAAATCGTTTAAAGGATTTCCTTACTGAAGAGAGAATTGGCAGATGTTGTCGTAGCAACGGTTCCGTTGTCATGGACGACGACTCTTCTCGTTCCTTGGTTCATGGCGTGTACCATGGCAACTGGCGACCGCACACCGCCCAGGTTCAGACTGCGGCGACTGAGACGGTTACCATGGCGAAGGCTGACTAGTTCAATGTCGTCATCCTCAATTTCCCGAAATAATGGGTCGGGAAATTGGCTGCTACGGGCGATCGGCGGAGAGGGCGGAGGAGGAGGGAGGTGAGAATGCTGAAAGACAGGTGAGTGGACAGGTAAAGGTGACGCCAAATATGACGTCAGAGTGCCATTGGACGAGAGCATCCTTAGAGGAGAGACAGAAAAGAAAAACAGAATGCTGAAGTTGCAGAAGCACTGTTTCGTCCATTCACAGCAAATTGTCTCTCAATCGCTGCGACTGTTTATAACTGAAAGACAATTGGTTGTCTCGGCTTCAAAGACTAACACGACATCTCTCTACAATAATTGTAAATATGCGACTGTCATAGAAAGTAAAACAACGCAATGCAAAATAACCATTGGCTTCGACTTCTCTCGCCTATTAAAATTGGCGATACAAGTGCACTACTACTACTACTGCTGCTGCTGCTGCTGCTGCTGCTGCTGCTGCTGCTGCTGCTGCTGCTGCTGCTGCTGCTACTACTACTACTACTAGGGGGGCCTACTACAGACAGGAGGCTGCCATTTGGTTGATTCCGCGTTTAGCAGAAATCGACGCCTGATTCGTTCTTCCTCCAAATCAACGACTCTCGACATTTTTGCGGTTTCATTTGTAAAATCCCCTTTGCATTCACAACTTCCAGTCATTACAGGCGATCATTCTGTCTCGTTATATGCACATTGTATATACAATCATACATACATTATACAAATATACATTATAAGCTTATACACAGCACATACAGTGTTTTATCCAGATCTGTGAGGGGAGACTCCCAAAATCCCTCAAAATCCCCCCCCCAATGTCAGCACTGACACAAATTTTTGTATTGAACTATGTTTCTTCCCCTCCAGCCAAGTCAATCCCCCCCCCAAAGGCCTGGAGTCTGGACAAAACCAAAACACTAGCTCTACACGCACACACATACACACCCCGCCTAACGGTCACTTAGTGAAGTTATAGTGTACATCAACACATCAACGGAAGACGACACTGGAAACTCGGATATGAGTAACGGTAATGATGATGATGATGATGATGATGATGATGATGATGATGATGATGATGATGATGATGATGATGATGATGATGATGATGATGATGATGATGATGAGGATGATGATGAGGAGGAGGAGGAGGAGGAGGATGATGATGATAACTATGAACTTCTAGCATAGCGCCAATTTCAAAACACAAAGGTATCAAACGACGGCTCTCTGAATCAGTCAACCCGCAGAAGACCAGGTCGAATACAGCGAAGTCGCCATGCATGTTTTCATAAACCAACTTTTAATGATGGAAAGAGAATAATCTGAATATTATAATAGCATTTGTCTCGTTAGATTTCACACAACACTTCATAAAGTATTACATCATGTTGAAACAATCAAGTCGACTGCTAACAAGAGACCGATTGCCTCCTATCAGATGAACAGTGAACCAATCGCGAAAGAGAGAGAGAGTGTGTGTGTGTGTGTGTGTGTGTTTTGTTTCCGCGACGCAATTCTCTGTAAGAACAGAGAAGATTAAATCAAAGTGACACAATGAAACCTGCGAGAAAATGAGAACTTTCTTATATTATTACACATGTCACTGTATACGCTCATCTGTTAATCTAAGCGATGACGCAAGTCTCCTTGAACTAATCTCTCATATTCTCTGTTTTGTGTAGAACTCCCATTGAAGCCTCTCTCTCTCTCTCTCTCTCTCTCTCTCTCTCTCTCTCTCTCTCTCTCTCTCTCTCTCTCTCTCTCTCTCTCTCTCTCTCTCTCTCTCTCTCTCTCTCTCTCTCTCTCTCTCTCTCTCTCTCTCTCTCTCTCTCTCTCTCTCTCTCTCTCTCTCTCTCTCTCTCCGACTCTTAATATCTCTGCCTACCTCTGCGTGACTGCGTCTGCGAAGAGAGAGGCACTACAGCTGGCCACGCTTCCCGGCTAAAACACCAGTTACATTGCATAGGCGGATTTTATTAAAGGCTAGGCTATAGGCTTAAGCCTACCCAACTAATCCCACCAAAACAAAAGAAATTTTTTTCCATCAACACCAGGTCTGTCGCGTGCTGGATGGCACCCCCAGGCCCCCATGCTAGCCTACCCAAATATTAAACTCTAAATCCGCCTATGGGTGGCATGTCGCTATTCTTCCCAAGCGATTTTGCTGCGTAGTTCGAATTTTCACGCGGGAGACATTTTAAGGCGTCGTTATTCTGTGAACACGCATTCAGTCTAAGACATTCTCCGATATTAACCATCGCTGACATCAGTTGACGACTGATGACAACTCCAAACTCGGAATTAGAAAAAACCGGTCTCGAAATATATCAGAAGAATATCCGCAGAACAGAAAAGATGCTTTCAGGAGAATTGAGTCTCTGTAGGTTAACATCAGACACAAGATTTCGTATCTAGAAATGTCCGCCTATACTGACCACTGGTCATTCGTTCAACAGTCATTCAATCACTCCGATCCTATTGTTGCCGAATGATTGATTAGTGATAATCACTCAGTTCCAGTTCCATTCCTCTCTTCTCGTTCGCAATTATTTTCAATCTTAGATTTTCACCAAAAGAAAACGAAAGAACGCGACTGCGTTCAATTTCCTCTTCTTTATGAAATTCCTAAGCACAAGAAGACGCGATCAGCTGTTCGTCACTCTGTCTGCCTCTCTGTCTGCCTCTCTGTCTGCCTCTCTGTCTGCCTCTCTGTCTGCCTCTCTGTCTGCCTCTCCGTCTGCCTCTCTGTCTGCCTCTCTGATTAAGGCTAAGGCTACGTTGGTCACAGACTGTAGCTTAAAACCTTCAAAAGGCATAGACTGTCACGTGCAGTAGGCCTACACTATATATATATATATATATATATATATATATATATATATATATATATATATATATATATGCAGAGCAAAATATACACGATCGTTCGATTAGCTTAGCTCTATGTATGTGTGTCAGTGGCTCTCTTTAAGTCCATTGTATTTTGCATGCTCAGCAAAAAGTCTCCTCTTAAGAGACGGCGACGGCAGCCGAGGCGGGCGAGCGACAGGACGCAGTCACGTGACCGCTCTGCGCGAATTCTGCTGCGTCAGCGAATTCTTTTCGAGGACACAAATTGCCATAAAAGCGCTGTACAGACACTTAGCAGCTGCGCTTCAGACGACTTAGCGCTGCCCACAAAATGCTTCGCTCTCGCATTCAAACGAAAGGCTCCGAGCGGAATTTTGGCCAAAAAACTATTGAAAGACCAGAACAGACATCGAAAGAATGAATATATGAGAGAGAGAGAGAGAGAGAGAGAGAGAGAGAGAGAGAGAGAGAGAGAGAGAGAAACAATGCCCTGCAGGTGAATATGGGAAATAGAGGAGGAGGAAGAAGAGCAGAAGAAGACAAGGACAGCGGGAAGGACAACAGGACTTATAGCGAGACGAAGACAAAACTATAGACAGACGATCGTGGTTTACCGTAGAACTCTTATGAAGCGCTTAGCATTCGCCTGCACACAAAC
This sequence comes from Metaphire vulgaris, assembly GCA_018105865.1. NCBI lineage: Eukaryota > Metazoa > Annelida > Clitellata > Crassiclitellata > Megascolecidae > Metaphire > Metaphire vulgaris. The sequence goes on along the minus strand of CM030833.1, from coordinate 217,697 downwards.
TCTTCAATGGACTAAATTTTGCCTCCCACGCAAAAATCTAAGCGTATATGCAAACGAAGGACGCGCAGATGAGTCGGACAGAGAAACAAGGAGCAGAAAGGACGCAACAAGAGCCATATTAACGCATTCACACACACACACACACACACACACACACACGTATACACGCACACACGCACATACCTACATACATAAAGAGTACATTCACATACACTGTGCATATACAGAATATATTTTCACACCAAAGAAGAATGAGATTCAGCGCTCTCCATTACAAAAGGCTATATACTTCCACAGACAAAGATCGTCTGTTTCGGGAATAGACCTCATTAAGCACTTTCCTACAGAATTCCGTTTGGAGGTGCAGGCTCTTTGCCTTGCCAAATTATGGAATTATGGACCGATGCATGGTTGAAAGGAAATATACAAATTACAATGACAGTCGCTTGCTTACTCTTAGAACTACGCCGTCTCGAACTTGGAGATGTTACCAGAAGTGAATATATAAAATTGTGACTCAGAGTTTGTTATTTGACCATGGTATAGGCCTATAGACTGCGGGAGGGATGTTGGAGCAGATGAAAAAGCACGATTTGTAAATTTTGAGAGATGATTGATTAGAGGACGAAGGAGAGAAGAAGATCCGAGTAGATCGAGGATTTTGTAGCATAATAGCATTATCAGAGTTCGTAGGTAGAGACTGATTTTGATGCAATAGCCTAAGTGAGTTATCCGTCACATTAGATATTCTAAATCTCAAAAGAGACTTTATGCATTTTAATTAGGCATAAGACAGCGAACAAGACTTAAGCTTACATCTTTCGATCGGTCGATTCAGTTTAAGCCAAATTATTCATTGAAGATTTCGGAAAATAAAATGTGTTGAGAGTCTAACATCATGAATTATGTAAGTTTGCCAAGAATAACATAGCAAAATAAATAAAAAGCAACTGGATTTATAGATAATCACATACAGTATGTCAACAATCTATCCAATGCCATAAGAAATTACATTAAATTCGCTTAAGCGTCGCAGTCCCGGCGGGGGCTCAGAGGGCCTTGGGTCCTCATGTTCATCCCTGGCCTCAGTGGACTGGTCGCGAGATTCGTGCAAATCGATAAAAATCATCGGTTGATGGAGGTCGAGTGATGGCCGATCTGCTGTTATGCATATTGCCTGAACATAATATTATGTTCCAAAGTCCAAATTTAAAATTACGCTAAATATGAAGTCTCATCAAAATGCTCCTGCAAAAGCCTCTAAACAGTCAGAACTGGAAATGGTGGCCTGTAGAAGCCTTGGTGTCCAGTCCAAACTCCGCTCCGGAACCATGGCTATACGCCAGTGCAGTGTTGCATACAGGCCGGATAGGGGGGAAATTCTCCCCCCCCCAAAAAAAAAAATCTCAGAATTCCTCCCCCCAAAAAATTCTATAACTTAAAACACAAAATTTCTTGTTAAACACAAGATATAGAAGCTAAACTTCTGTGAAAATTAAAAACCGGCTTCACATAGATTGTGTAATGTGTGACGTTTTATAGCCTATAGGTTATGAACCATAGTAGGCTATTTAGGTATTTTAGTAGATGTCACATTATAAGGAATTTAGCAGTATATATATAAGGCATTTCTGTGTGTAATTCGATGACAATTTCTCACTCCCCCCGAACTGTCTTTAATCCCCCCCATGGCAGAGGGGAGTGTATGCAACACTGCGCCAGTGTTATTCTAGCGCCAGGCTTAGTAGCCAATTAGGCAATTAGGCAACAGATTATTCGGTTCAAATGCAAAAAAATTCAATGCCGCTGCAGCGGGAAACAGTGGCGGCTCCACCGGGGGGCCAAGGGGCCCGTGCCCCCTATTGAGTGTCTGCCCCCCCCCCAGTGGCCCCCCAGTTGGGACCCTATACTTTATACTTTATAATCATCTTCCGACCCGCAGAGGCGTCAACGCTGTCAACGGTGCCTCCGACGTTGGCTTTGCCGGGTCGACAGCGCTAACCGCAGCGGGAGCGCTTAGGGAGTTCTTTTAATTAAGATAAATAGGCGCCATATAAATACTCTGTTGATTGATTGATTGATTGATTGATATACTTAATGCTACATACATTAAACAACAAATGGTTGGCCCCCTCCATGATTATAAGTTGCCACCCCAACGGCCCCCCCCCCCCCACTTGCCAAATCCTAGAGCCGCCACTGGCGGGAAATAAACGTTTGAATACGTGCTTACTTATTGAGGTTCCATTCGACGAAGCATTCAGGCGAATTTCTCTCTTCGCTCAGTTGAGACTCATTGCTAAACGCCAGATGATGTTCGATGACTCACGTGACGTCTGTAGTCATAGATAGGCCTAAGCCTACTCTATGAAAAGCCAAAAACTATCAGAGATCATTCCTAATCGCACTTGTTTGTCTCTGCTGTCGACATTTTTACGGTTTGAGAAAACAACGCTAATTATCGTTTGCAGAGTTTGAGTGTCGACGGAAATAAAGGCTGATCAGTCTACTACAGTGTATGATATCCGGTCATTTTGGTTTCATTCACCGATCATAATCGGTGGCATTCTAAAGTTTTGTGGTCTACCAGCTGACATGTGTTAATTAGCAAGACTAGAATCGCATTCAATACATTATATAGGCCTTCGGTTAATCTTATACTAGGTCCTATAGGGGCCTAGTATGAGAACTAATCATTAGTAGGCCTATATAGCCTACGTCTTACTCTACATAGGCACAGCTTTCCAAAAGTTTGGCTGACGTTCAGTCCGAGGGTTTTAGTCGTCTAATTACGCCAAGGGATGTGTTAGCCTATGATCAACATTAATTAAGGTTCGAATTATTCTATCAAACATATTCTGACACCAAAGCCCCACCGAATCAGTGGCGGCTCCAGGATTTAGCAAGTGGGGGGCTTTTGGAGTGGCAACTTCTAATTGCATGGCCTACTCTGATGAATGTTCATCCCATATTAACTTAATTACATAACACTGTTGATTGCGCGTAGTTAAAATGCTAACATCTCTTTAAAGCCGCTGCATAAATGGCCAATCCCAACATTTTCATTGCCTGTCACTTGATCCAATTGCGCCTTATAGGCCTATAGGGCCTAATTAAGACCGCTCTATCTTTCCGAGAACGACCGACGCCGATATAGTTCGTTAATTTCATCGGCCAGTTGGGCCTCGAGATCTAGCCACTCCGGGTCCACCACACTCGACGGCACTGCTTCATGAGTATCCAAGTCAACGAAGGACGACAGAAGGAGAGGAGAAAGTAAACATACGAAGACAAAAAGAGTGCATCAAAATATACTCAAGAAATGCTCAGTCAATGCAAATATCAAGAGAGAGAGAGAGAGAGAGAGAGAGAGAGAGAGAGAGAGAGAGGGGGAATGGGAGGGGGAATAGACTCGTGGTCGTCGAATATCATCGTTGGTTTATTTAGAGACGTGTCCATCGAAAGACTCGGGGGGGGGGGTTGTCCATGGCGTCTACGCCGATCGAGCGTTCACTCGTCGGCCTATTCAGCGGCCTTTGTGTTTCTGTCGTAATAATAAACCGTATTCTGGGCAAACACAGAGATATGATGTCGGAGGCACAGTGTTTATTCTAGCCACCTTGACATTGGGGGGAGTTTGAAATGTTTGGGGGACAAGATTTGTCTCTCCACGCTTGGGGGGATTTCCATTCCCCAAGCCAACATATACAAATTGGGGGGGGGAGGGAGAGGAATTTTAAAACTTTGGGGGAATTCCCCCAAAACAGGCCTAGAATAAACACTGCGGAGGCCTAAGGGTGTCATCGCCGCACAGTCTGCGTTGGTCCACTCGACTCATTTACGCCTCTGATTGGTAGACTATATTTAGCAACAGACATGTAGTCCCTCTGCTGCTCATAAGACGTACCTCTTCTATCAGGGATAAACAGACCCCTATATAGCTGCAGGGCCATATTAAGGCGGGGGCTTAGAAGGCTGCAGCCCCCGGCCCATCATGAAAATAGGCCCACCGATTTTCGAGATAACCTTTTTTTGCTTGTCAGAGATTTTCAGTCAGTAGGTCTATAGGCGACGGCCTTTTTTCTCAGCCCCTGCAGGCCCACTTGGACCTTAATCCGGCCCTGCCTATATAGGGCGCAACAGAAGCCTTTGTAAAGAGTATTGAAAATTGCCAATTCTAACTAGTTTTTGGTTAAATCAAACAGTGGCGTAGCCAGGGTTCCGGAATAAGAAGCACCAACGCTTCTACAGATCGACCGACATTTCCAGTTCCGAATAGAGGACCTGGGGGAGTCTGGGGGGCTCCTTCGACGGGGTCAGCCCAATCAAAAATTTGAGAGCAGCTTTGGATTCAAATTTCAAAATCAGGAGCAAATTTGAAGATTATATGACAGATAACTAAATTTGTGATTTTGTGTATACAAGCAGGGCCGTAATTTCAACGCAATGAATTATAATAAGTAAGTAATAATTCATTGTTTCAACGTTTTCCAGAGGCAAGATTTTTAAAGTCTATGGATTTGCACATCTCCGAACAACCATAGACTTTAATATCTATGTATTATAATAAATCTATGGGAGCAACTGTATTTATTATTATTCTTTTATTTATTTTTTTATTATACATACAGACATAATGACTGGTGCGCTGTTGACACGTTCTTCAGTCGTTTTGTCGTTTGTTGGTCGTTCGTTGTCTTTTGTACGAAATAAATCAGAAAGTAAACTACTTCATTTGTCGATTAGTTCTTTTTGTTTCTCTTTGGAACTCAATTCCAGCCTCCCTCCGCAGCCTACGACATGGTCAAACAATAAGCTCCGAATCCTCATTTCCTTTAATTCCTTCACTGTCTCCTCAAACCTTTAGGTCTAAACTTAAAACCTTCCTATTCGAAAAGTCATTTCCCCCATAGCAACAACAACCTGACCCGCCGCCTCATAGATACACTGACCTTTGCACGGCCGACAAACCACCCTGGCTATAGCTATTTCAAGAAAGATTAAGCGCATAAGAATAAGCAGCTACTGCTGTGCTGCTTTCCGGGGCGCTGTAGAAGTTTACGAGATTTTACTTTACTTACTTACTTTGTTATTCATTTTCTGCTTGAACACTAAGAGAGATTAAATGCATTCTGTTGATCAGTTAAACATAGGAATAAATATGTATATCAAATTGTTATTTATATAGCGCTTTCCGTCTTCCAGTAGATAAAATTTGCTTTTTGCATTATTTACCCCAAGTTGATATGCTCTCATGTGACTACTATTACAGTGATATTCTAGTAATACAGAAGATGTAGTCACTAGTCACATTCATTTCTTAATAATATCAAATATCAGTGATGTTCTATGTAGTAGTATAATAGCACAGCACACATCACCATTAATTCTTGTGTCACGTGCCGGTGAACATACTGCGGATGAGATATCTAGCAACCATCTCCAGTCACCAACCGTGGGACTTAAATCTAAATAGATGGGATCATCCTGCCAGAGCTAATTGTCTGAACACCAAAAATGCAAATAAGATTAATTTATGGAATAGTGCTTGGCTCAATTTTATGACTATTTTATGCTTAAGGCATAAAAGGATGAGAGTTATATTTAATACATTTAAATATATGTAGATGCTTTCAAGTATTTGATGGTAAAGACAACTGGAGAAAAGCAAAATGTTGGACTAATTCGCCTAAATGATCGCAGACGAATGAATTCTCTGAGCATGAATTTGGTGTCTGAATTAAACCAGGTGCTTGAAAATTTTGAGCGAGATGATGCAGTCTTGTGTACCGTCGTGACAGGCAGTGAGCGTGTTTTCAGCGGTCAGTGAATTCCCTTTGATCATTTTCTTAATCGTCTGTTTCTCAGCATCTTCGCATTCATACTGTCATTGATTTGATCTCCTAGGCAATGACTAGTTTTGTTGCAAGCAAATACATTTGTTTCGATAATTCATCTGTTTGTGTATTGGGAAGGACTTCACATGGTACAATGTGGAATTTCACTTTAGATTTCACTGTTTTAGGTTTTTATTGTGCTAATGAAGTTGCCAAGATGAAATGAAGTAGAAAGAGAAAATGTGGTTCATTGATATTTAGTAAAATTATAAAAATCTAGACTAGAATACTGTACTGTAGATTGCACATTATTGCAACTTTTGTTAAGTTATTGTTTATTTATGTACAGCAGCATTGCACCTGCCCACAGCACTCCTGCACCTTGCACAGTTAGATCTATTGAAAATGCAATCTCACCTGTCAATGCGTTTAACTTAAGAATGCACGCAGAGACGAATACCTTCCTTCCGATAGCTTTTAACGAAAATAAACACCTCTTAAATGATGCCGACCTTGACCCGGATATAAACTTCCTAAACTTAAGAATGTCACTAAATACACCCTACGTCAAAACTACCGAACTAAATCCACTTCTATGCTCCCCAAATAATGATGTAGAAAAAATTAAATTCTCCTTACTTCATCTTAACTGTAGAAGTATTCAGAAAAATTTTGATAGCTTGTGCGATATCCTGGAAGATCTTAAAGTGAGACCTTCTGTTATTGCTATAACAGAAAGTTGGACAAACGTTAGTAATGAGTCGAATTTTAATCTACATGGATACAACAGCACCTTCAAATCTAGACAGTATGGAAAAGGCGGAGGCGTTGGTCTATATACTAATCTCGACTTCACCAGTAAACGACGTCAAGATCTCGAATGTGCTAACCCCATGATTGCGGAAACCTTATTCTTGGAATTGCCTGATCATGGATTAATTATTGGTTGTATATATCGCCCTCCTGGAAACCAAATTAATCCTTTTATCGATTATTTAGATACCGTACTACCAAAGATTAATAAAGAAAAAAAATTAAGCTATATTGCCGGAGATTTAAACATCGATCTACTTAAACATGATGATCATCAGCCCACAACTGATTATATAAATTGCTTATTCTCGCAAACTTTCTTTCCCATGATTTGCAATCCGACCAGAATTACTGAATTCTCAGCAACTCTCATTGACAATATTCTCACCAACTCACTAACAGCTGAATCTAAATCTGCAATTATTTATTCTGATATCTCAGACCACCTCCCTATTATAATCCAAACTTATCTCCCAATTTCAAAACCACGTAAATGTGGCTCTAAATGTTCAATTTTCGCTACACAGGTCTTACGATAAAGCGTCAAATGCCAAATTTCTAACACTGATCCAATTAGTAGACTGGCCCGAATAATATATCCAGCCTCAAGAAATGCTGACCTTGCTTACGCACTTTTTATTCGTAAATTTACTGAAATTTTTGAAATCTGTTTTCCTCAAAACCAGTTAATCGTAGAAATAAGAACACCCCACGTAAGCCTTGGGTCACCTGGCATTGCTAGGGCTTGTATTAAGAAAGAAAAACTTTATATCAAATTTACTAGATCTCAAACATCGGAATCAAAACTTCAATATACAAAATACAGAAATATCCTAAATGCTGTCCTCCAAAAAGCCAAAAGAGATTACTATCAAAACTTACTGACGGAGGCTAAATTTGATATGAAATGTACCTGGAAAGTTTTAAAAAAACTTGCTCAACCAAGATCAGAATAGAAACCTACCTGAATACTTTATACACGATTGCCAAAACATTACAGACCCGTACACCATTGTTACTAAATTCAATGAATTCTTTACCAATATAGGTCCTCTTTAGCTAAAGAAATTCACACCCAGCCTGGTCAAAATACACAAACCTATCTCAGACATACTAATCCAAATAGCTTTTTTCTCAATCCGACAACTCCGGAAGAAATTATCACTGTTACTAGGAACCTTAAATCTAAGTCCAGCTATGGGTTAGATAATATACCTATGAAAATTATCAAACCAATTATTCCTGATTTGGCTAGCATACTATCTTCCTTATTTAACTTATCCTTCTCAGCTGGCATTTTTCCCTCAGACATGAAAATTGCTAAGGTCGTTCCCATATTTAAAAATGGCGATCCGCATCTAATAAATAATTACAGACCAATCTCCATGCTTCCTGCCCTCTCTAAAATCTTAGAAAAACTAGTCTGCAACAGACTCAATAACTTCTTAGCTAAGCATGACCTACTATACCACAACCAGTTCGGGTTCCGTAACAATCACGATACTTCTCTTGCCGTAACTGAACTCATTGATAAAATATCTGCAGCCATGGATACTAACCTATTTACTCTCGGCATTTTCATCGATCTTTCAAAGGCATTTGATACTCTTGACCATTCTATACTCATAAATAAACTTAGCCACTATGGCGTCCGTGGAACTGCTCTAAACTGGTTCTCCTCATATCTATCTCACAGAAAACAGTATGTTCAAATTGAAAACAAGTCCTCAGGTCTTCTCGACATTTCATGTGGAGTACCCCAAGGCTCCATACTCGGTCCCATCCTATTCTTAATCTATATAAATGATATTCACGAATCATCAGATCAATATAAATTTATCCTTTATGCTGACGATACTAACTTATACATCTCAAATAAAGATCCCAAAGTCCTCATAGACGTCGCATCTAGAGAATTACCAAATGTACTCCAATGGTTTCAGCAAAATAAACTTTCTGTCAATGTAAGTAAAACTCATTTTATATTATTCCACAAAAACGATCAGCTCAATTCTACATACCCGATACCATCACAGCTGGAAACCTTAGCATCACTCAAATGACGGACCACACTAAGTTTCTCGGTATAATAATACAACAGCACCTAAATTGGGACAAACATATCCTTGAAATCTCTAAAAAAATTACAAAAAATATAGGAATTTTAGCCAGAATAAAATCATCACTTCCCTCTCTTCACCTAGTCTTGCTATACAAATCTCTCATATTACCATATCTGACCTATTGCAATCTGTCCTGGGGAAATTGCTCTAACACAAACATAAATAATCTATTTCTCCTCCAAAAAAAGGTGATAAGGATTATTTCCCATTCCCCCTTCCTCGCTTTTATACTGATCCCCTTTTCAAACACCTAAACCTATTAAAAATCCACGACATTCAGGTTGTTCAGGTAGCTACCTTCATGTTTAAAATAAAGAATATGCTTCTTCCTGCCCACTTTCAAACATATTTTAACCTCTGCTCTGATATCCACTCGCATTATACTCGAAGTACTACTGACAACTTCTTTGTTAATACTAGAAATACGTCAATATATGAAAAATGTGTTAGATTCTCTGGCCCCAAAGTTTGGAATTCTCTATCTAATGAAACTAAGAAAATTAAATCCCTCCATAAATTTAAAGAAACTATTTCAAGTTCATTAATCTCAAAATATATGTCACCTTGATTCTGCGAAAAATTAGCTTAAATATGTATATGTATTCGCACTTTGCACGCTGCACCCTCACTTTGCACCATATGTTAAAATTTGTTTCCGGTTGCTACTTGCTTTCTGTATTTATAAACATAGTACTCAGTCAATTGGAACATGTCCATAGCTAGTATAAGCTTACTGGTTCACCGGGAAAGCAGGCCTTGAACAGAGAATATTTCTCTTCTCCTGCTTCTCCCTTTAGTTTCCAAATTATTTAAATGTCAACATTTTTCAAATATTACTATTATGATGTTATTATTACTACTACGATCTTTACATGTAATCATTGTGATGATGTTATTATGCACTTATTTGGAAAATAATAAACTAATTTTGATTGATTGATTGATTGATTTGAACGTCAATACTTTTTATAATCAAATATTGAGGCCTCGTGGGCCATTTCTGAGAGCTGACCACAAGTTGTCCACCGGCTGTGGTTTGGGAACCTCTGAATTGGACTGTAGGAAAGAGGCAATCCAAAATCCAAATGGTGTGAAAGCAGTGTGCAGGAATTAAGCCAGAGTTGCAAACAGACAGGACTGGTTGAGAATTGTCAAGGTAACATCAGATGCAAACAAAGCACTCATCCAAAGGTTACTGATTGTTTGCTAGGATTTGTAACTTCTGAACTACAGCTCTGTTTGTTTGTTTCCTTCAGTTGGCGCTGACATTGCAGAAATGCAAAATATGAAGTTTGAAGATGTGTTGTCCCACGACTTTCCATCCCATTTGCTGACAGTTGGCAATTGTCGAAAGCCTGTCATTGCTGCCGTTAATGGTTATGCAGTAAGTACTGTTATATGCTATATGTACATTGTGTGCGATTGTTATCTATTTGTTATCTATATGCTCAAATGAAGTTAGGCACATGCACTGCAGGTTGCTTATGCGTGAATTCTAATTTGAGTTAGTTTGAGTATCAGGTGCACACAATCTTCAGACAGCAATAAATCTGGTAAAAACTTTGATCAGCATATGTCTTCAATTACCAAAATAATGTGTACTTTAATTAAATGAAAATTTAGAAATTCAGGACAGAGGATTGCCATGGATATTAAAATCACTTTGTCAAAATAGTGAAACTACAGAGGAATATGTTGCTTAAATGACATTTGATACGACTGGAATGGCCGGGATTCCAGAATAGAGGGGACACCATCACTTCTACACTGGGCCAACTGGGTCAGCATAATTAGAGCACATAGGGTACGTAGGGTAGAAGTGCAGTGGGATGAAAGCAAGTCTTCGTTTGAAAATTGAAAAATTTTGAAAAATTTTGAAAATCTTGACTCAGGTAAAAAACCAATCAAGTGAATTGATATTTCTGTCCAAATCTTTCTGTCTGTCTCTTCTGATGGACTGACCTAAGGATTTTCAACCACCAACTAAAATGAACATGAATTCTGACAATGATTTTCACTCAGAGGCGACCATTGACTGATGCCAACTTCGTTATTATAATGTTGCTAAAGAAGTTTTATGATTGACTGATTATCAGAAATAGTTTACTTATTGATCCTGCTGATCATTTTCTAGTATTAACTGAATGGTTTTACATTTACAATTACAAAGTACTTTGATGAAAGATCATGACTCTTGTTGTTAATTTTGTGTAAGAAAATGTTCTACTAATAGAGGCTTGAACTTGGTTTTGACCAGATGGGTGGAGGCTGTGAACTGGCCATGATGTGTGATATCATCTACTCCAGTGACACTGCAGTGTTTTCTCAGCCGGAGATTTTGCTCGGAGTAATTCCTGGTATTGGTCGTTTCTTCTGCTATTGTTTCTCTTTGTATTATGATGCTGGTACATTTTGTCTCAGTTAGAATTATAAAGAAACTTTGAACTTGTTTTCTGGAAGTAAAATTTCAAGAGTGCATTTTTATTTCTTGTCTGAAGTTACTTTATCAAGCTTTGATGCGTAATTAGTGATTGGCAGATAAGAGCCAACAGCTGTTAATGATAATCCTGTCCAAGGAATCTGCCTAGGTCGTCGTTGGTTTCTTCCTTCTCATTCATCCTTGATTATTGCTCTGATTACTAAGTTGCACAATGAAACTTTGAATAACTAATGCTAACAATTAATGCTGCTATTGGTTAGTTTTAACCTTGAAAAGACAGAGATGGTAGTTTTGAACAAATTAAATTAAAAGGAGAAAGTTGACTGAATCAGAGTTAGAAAATGCGAAAACTTAACTAAGAAACTGTAACAATTAGAAGTATCATGTCTTTGCCATATGATGTTTGGAAGCTCCTCTGGGTAGAAATGTAAGGAACACCTTAAACAATTTCCAGAATATAAGAGTGATATTAATTATATTTCATCACCCCAATTACCTTTTATCTGTTCTGTAATTCCTGACGTAGAAGTAAAGTATTACAGCAGATATGAACACTAGATGAATGCTGTGTAATGTTTACTTGAGTTTTAATGTTTGCAAATTGTTTGATCTTGAGAGATAAACAGAAGTGTGGAGCTGTTGGTGCTGATGTTGATATTTTTGTCGATGTGTTTTGCATTCAATGTTAGTGGTGTTTGTGTTAAGGTGCTAGTGGAACCCAGAGGCTAAGTAGAGCAGTGGGCAGGGCAAGAGCTTTTGAGATGGTAGTCAGTGGAGACCAGATGTCAGCACAAGAGGCTTACCATGCAGGTCAGTTGCTAATTGAGATGTTCAGTCTGAACATTGTATTAATGTATTATAGTTTAGTGTCTGCTTTTGCTTTTCTAGTCAAACTATTTTCAATCAAGACTAGTTAATGGAAGCTGATGTTACAAAAGTCCAACTGTTGTTGGGTGTTGGCTTGGCTTATTCCACTGAGCGCAGTTTCAGCTGTTTGTTCTTTTAATGTGAATGGTATGGTTCCTATGGCAACAAGGCTCTATTGCACTTGATCTATAAGTCCATAGTTGACAGTTTTAGGATTCATAGTCACAATCTTTTCAATTGTGCTGTTAATTTATGATCTATGATTGGGTCTTTGAGAAGAAAACAACCAAAAGGTACTAAATAGCCATGGAAGTTAAGAGAGGGAAAGGCATTCTTGTTCTGTCTGCAGCAATTGGTGCTGGTATCGACTCTATTTTATGCACACTAACTAAATAAATGGACACACAGAAAGTGTGTTGGTTGAGTAGGAAAGTCTGTCACCTGAGTGCAACTGAAATGATGAAAGGAGTCCAGCCTATTAATAGCAGATGGAGTTGCATTGGAAAGGCTCGATTGAGGGCTCAGTAATACTGCCTTTTCCACATAATGTATCATTAGGATATTGGAGACTGTACTCTCTCTTTGCCCGACCTACAGTAGCAGAAGTCAATGAATATGTTGATGCACTCAGTTGAACAGAAAACAGCCACAAGATGCTGAGTTCCTGATTAATTAATAATTATAGGTTCACAGAGACTACTGAGAATATACTGGTTTAGGCTTGGACTAAATGAGGACAGAGGCTTTGTTAGGTAATGAAGTGATTTGAATTTGTGATGGACTTTGACGATGCTTACTTATTGAAGACAGTTTCAATTTAATTTTTACAAGAGTGGTTCATGTATGTTGTACCATGTGTTGGCTGCTATCGTTAATTGCAATGTAGTTAATGATAACATTAATTGGTTCTATGTTATGGCAGTGATCGATTATGTGATTGCTTTTTAAGGACAATCCCACTGATTTCACTGATCTCATGTGAGAAGTGATGCCAGTTATTGACTACAAAGAGAAGCTATAGATGCTTATTAAGCTGCATATATTTATGGCACTCTTGCTGTGCATTTCCAACTTTGTCTTGTCTTCAACCATTCTCATTCCAAGGTTTGGCTTCATCTTTGAATGTAGTACTATATAAATTACCATAATAATAATAATAATTATAATAGGAATTCAGTTTGTGGATATTTAATGTCTGATTTAATATGATTTTTGTTTTAATTAATATATAGGTTTGGTGAGTAAGTTGTACCAATCGGATGCAGTTCTTAATGAGGCCGTGAAACTGGCCGAATGCATTGCCTCTCTTCCTCCACTTTTGGTACAAATGGCCAAACAAGCTGTTAATCAAGGTGAGACTTCAGATTTAATTTATCATTTTGTTATAAACACTAAGACAGTTTGTCTGCACAATGCTAAAATGGGAATAATATAAATTTGTGTTTAGTATAATATTAATATATAATGTTTCTTTGTCTTTAATTTAATTAGAAGAACTTGAACCGTGTTGTTTATCTCTTTTTTTGCTGTTTATGCTGAAGACATTTGAAAATGCTTTTGTTTCAATCAGCTTTTGAATCATCTCTCTCTGAAGGACTTCAATTTGAGAAAACGTTATTCCTCCGTGCGCTTTGCACTTCGCATTTAAGGTCCGTTTGCTCTTTAGGCTATTTATAGTATTAACAGTAGCTAAAATGAACAACATTGCTAGGTTTATGTAAATAATTTTGTTTAATTTGTCAATAATTCAAATAGCTGCTTAGAGTTTGCAAAATTCTTTTCTGTTTTTGAGTCAGAATTTTCCGGAGCAGAAAAAGATCCATCCGATGCTTTTAGATTTTGCAGTGAAGACGACAGCATTCTCTCCTGTGATGCTTATAATATCGTATTGCTAAGTATCTATGTACGAGTGTAATGGCACAAAATCACTGGGAACTGAAGCTGCCATTTAAGTTATGCCTACGGTGCATATTAGGAGTTAAGCATTGCCTATATGTTCAATTCATTTGACTGTCTCGCTTTTACGTCCAAAAATTGATTTCCTTTTCGTTTGACTGTTTCTAGCATCGTCAGTCGGTTCAGGTGGTTGATCTGAAACCTCCGATTGATTTCGATCAGACTGTTGGCTTTCTCTCGCCAGATCACTTCTTCTATTCATTGACTCGTCATTCGACATCGACTCACTTGGTCGTGGCCCTGACATTGCCTGACTTGGTTGTGGTCCTGGCTTTGCCCGACTTGGTCGTGACATCCTCTCGCTAAGTCTCTTGACTATAAGACTGACCCGACCCGACTCTCGTCCTTGATTCTTAATGATGTTGCTTCTTCTGTAATTTTCAGATCCAATTAGTGGTTGAGATTCCAGATTCTCAACTCTTCTCGTCAGGTTTTCCATCCACCATCTCTGCGGTGAAAAGGTGTCTGGTGGAAGTCGGATGCAGGGAAACACACCGGAGCAGAGGCCTTCGTGGTCGTACAGACACCAGATGCACGCAAACACGAGCGTTCCGACCGCAACGACGATCGCGATCGAGATGACTGCGATCACAAACGCCTTCTGTTGGCGATTCAGCTCAACGACCCACTTCCTCTGATCGGACGCATTTGTCGACCGATTTCCCTGAAAACAGTTTTCTTTGCATTAAATGCTGCGATTTGCTATTCACCAACTGAAAACCTTTTATCTGTTTTACCTTCATGTAATAGTTTTTTTTGTCTTTGGTTTAGATAATTTGGTTTAGATAATAGAGCATTAAGTTTTGAAGAGGTTTTATAACTTTGGCTTTGTTTTAGAGAGGCTGTTTAAATTTTGATCTGTCAACTGTAAATATTTTAAACTTTTGGACTGCATGTTCAAAATGTTTATGTTGCTGCAGATTCAAAATGCTTTTTCTCTAATCAATTTTGTTGCTTTGCTTTTGGGAGATTATTTCACTGAGGAGTGCTTCTTAGACCGTCATTGGATGAGTGCATTGTCTCTGGATCAACGTCCCCTCCCCAGATCTCTTACTCTGATCGTGTAAACACTAGAAGCAGTGCAACTAATTGCCATGAGAAGCGGTGGCTATTCTAGTCACCTATACATTGAGGGGAGTTTAAAATTTTGGGGGGAACAGACATTGGGGAGGTCATACTACTTGCCAAAATGCCAAAACAAAATTTGGGGGAGAGGAATTCCCCCCAGAGAAGGCCTAGAATAAACACTGGCCACGACGAAGTCTTGCTGAGTCTTGTGTTGTCGATGAGTGCCAAGAAAAGATGATTACCGAGAAGCTTT
Organism: Metaphire vulgaris; assembly: GCA_018105865.1. Lineage (NCBI taxonomy): Eukaryota > Metazoa > Annelida > Clitellata > Crassiclitellata > Megascolecidae > Metaphire > Metaphire vulgaris. The sequence goes on along the minus strand of CM030833.1, from coordinate 202,340 downwards.
CTTCTGGTCTGTGAATAAAAGGACAATGAATTCCTTTATGTCTTTTATGCTTTTGACAACGCTTAGCCATGTGTAGTGCAAGGCTGTGCCTCTGATCTAATAGTTTCCCGTCTTTTAAATGAAATTCTTACGGAAAATAGTCTTACTCTGAAGATTTATTATGTTTCAATAACTTTGAAGTATCTTTGAAGACGCTCTTCAGACCCGTAGGAAGTGGGGATGCAGCTGTACCCTTGGAAAAATTTAGGGGCGCAGTGGAGGAAAGAAGATGTTCTGCACCCTAGCTGGCTGCACCCCTGGAAAGAACCCGTAGAAATTTTAAGCTCGGACGACCTTTTTTGCTTGTCAGACCTTTTTCTAGGAAAATATGAGAAGTTTTTGGCCTGATAAGGTTTTTCTGCTTGTCGGGATTTTTTAAGAGACGACCTTAATTTTTTTCTTATAACAACTTTTATCTTGGTGGAAAATCTGCACCCTCTGCTGAAAATTCGTTCCGACGTGCCTGGCGTTCTTTGTGTTTGAATCCATCCAGCCATCATTAGACCAAATGGGTGGGTGGGTGGGTGGGTGGGTGGGAGTCAGCTGATCTCTGCAGTTACCAGTTGTGATAGGCAGAATTAAAGCGGTCAGATTAAGACTTATCGAATACGTCGACGACTGCTTATGCCAATCTAAACTTAATGGAGTCTACTCTGAGATGCCTACCAGTGGATCCAGTCTTATGGCGACCTGCATTCCGTTGTTTGGATCGACGACTATGTGCGCCAACTCCTTTGATTTGGAGCCTTTGGCCAGGTGAGCGGAAATGATCAATCCCGATTCCCCTGCGTCGATGTTTAGTCGGGACTTGTCCACTGCTGGCATAAGGAGTGCGCCTGCCCAGCTGCTGACCAGAGGCATCTGCTGGACATCGAAGTCCAAGCGGTCGAGGTGTCTGTCGGTCAGACGACGCAGCCTCCTCTCCTCAGCACTCATCGTCACTTCCAACAGACGACGTAGAAACTTCATCTGCAACTCCCTCTCCACTTTCCTGGCGCTTCGTCTGCTGACCTTCGACTGACCGTCGTCGTCTGTCGCTCTGTCGCCGATCGGTTCGACCGCTCCTCCTTCGCCCCTGCTGCCTAATGGCGGCGGCGGCGACTGGCGTGCTGCTCGGCGGCGGCGGCGGAGTAGGTCAGTCGTCGATGGACTGTGGTGTTTGTCGGTCGGTGACCGTGTGTTGTCGACGGCGTCTGTTGTAAGATTCCGGCGAATCTTCGTCTCCGGCGACAGTCTCCGTCCGTCGAACGCACTTTCAAACGGTTCGCTTGGAATCAAAGAATCTCCGCTTCTAATCGATTCTGCAAATTCCTTTCGGTCTTCTGCAACAACAACAGTGAACAGGAGAGAGAGAGAGAGAGAGAGAGAGAGAGAGAGAGAGAGAGAGAGACTATAATTACTATAATTAGTTCACTTCAGTCATCAAAACCTTTCTATATGATCTTAGAACACTATTAACCCCTCCTCCTCCTCCTCCTCCTCCTCCTCCTCCTCTACCCACACGATCGTCATCTCGTCTCACTCTTTTACGCCCGCTGCATCAGTCATCCATGAAAATCCCGCCTCTTCATAGACCCTACTCCCCTCCTGAACTTTGGAACTCGATCCCAGCTTCCCTCCTCAGCCTTTGACACTGTCAAACAATAAAGTCGGAATCTTCATTTCCCATAATTCCTGTATTATCTCTTCATGCCTTCAGATCTAAGCTTAAACCCTTCCTGCTTGTAAAGTCATTTCCTCCATAGCTAGGCCTATAACATACTAACATCCCTTCGGATATATCAACCATTGCGTGGCTGACCATGCACACTTTCCATGGCTATTTTAAGAAATACTATAAGCGCCTAAGAATAAGCAGCTGCCGTTGTACTATAATGAAAAGCGCTATATGAATCCATAAGATTTTACTTGCTTACTTACTTCGCATACGTGGTCGTCCTCTGTGTCTGTCTGTCTGTTTTGATGTCTCGTTGCTTACTGCTGAGCGCCAGCGTTGATCTCGTCGAAGCGTCAGTTGCTCTTCGAAGTCCACCTGAGGCGCCGACTTTTGGCGGAATGAGCGCCAGAACAACAACAACAACAACAACGGAGCCACCGAAGCACTCGCCCCTTTCACCAACTGACGTCAACTGGCGAAACCCACTTAGGCAAAGAAGGGTCATGACCCTCAGATTCTACCCTCTAAAATGACGAAAGTGTCTGTCCGAGCGCAAAACAACTTTAGAAAACCGAAGTCTCCGATTGGACGCTGGCTTTTGAGCGACCATTAGATAAGCTCTGAGTCAAATCTCTTCATCTCTTTCATCTGAAATCTCTTCGATGTGCAGCGCTACATAATCCATATACTCCAGCTGCTGCTGCTGCTGCTGCTGCTGCTGCTGTCTTCGGCCTTTCGTCCATTAATCAAGACCTTCAGTTACGTCATAAAAGAACGTCACTTGGTTTCACTCGGTAACCATGACTATAGACCTACTGTTTCATTGAATAAGGCCAAAGAGTAGATAGGCCTGTCAGACCGAGGCCTACGTAGAGGACAGATTTTGCTCAACGGTTAGGCCTGAGGCTAATAGGGGTCAGGGGGAAATCAGACTTCAACTGATTTCCCCCTGACGCAGGTCTAAATAGATGATGAGCAAAAGTGATGCTACGTCTTTTGGCTTTTGCCAAATTTTAAAAAAATCCTTCAATTTCTCCTCTTTTTGTTTGCGTCGAGAAAAGACGCGGCAAAATAGACGACCGGATGTTGGGAATGACGAAAAGAAGAATATATAGTGAGTCGAGACAAAGAGATGACTGAAATTCTGTATAAGACATTTGGAATAGTAAGGCTTCATCTGGAATACTGTGTTCAGGCATGGAATCCATTCTTGAAAAAGATGTAGAGCTTTTAAAAAAGTGAAAAGACGAGCAACAAGGATGGTCAATGGATGCCATAATTTAAGCTACGAAAAAAGACTTCAATATTGTGGACTGACAACATTTGGCAGAAATGAATCATCTGCAGTCATCGATGCTGAGTCATCTGATGGGCATCTGATTGCTGAGAGATTTTGCGATGTCTTTAGTAAGGTTTGCACACCCATAGGCCTATGGCTTTTTTCTGCCGGAGCGAGGCAGAGCGGCACTCCGGAAAATCCGAAGACTGTAGTTTTTGCAAAACTAAATTATTAAATAGAAAATTTAGAACTATATCTATCTATACGTTGTTGTATTGTATTGATTATAATCATTATATATATATATATACTGTATATACGTCGTGTTGACAAGTGACTTCCGACTGTTACGCTCCGGAAAATATTTTGTTTTACAAAAAGCGCCCTGTTCACACCTAACTCAAAAATCGTGCTCAGTTGCTAAAAGATAAGTTCAGTCTGTTGGTTCACGAGTATATCAATGGCGAAAGCCTTGACATTAGTCCGATAACTGTTGAAACCTTTGATAACTAACTGCAGCAGAAAGTTGAAGCGAGGCACAGCTGCTGGTTATGATGGTCTGTCAGCTGAGCGTATTGCTTATTCTCATCAAATTGTCATAGTTTTGCTGTCTTTACTATTCAAACCTCCGATTGAGTGTAGTATGGATGGGCAGATAGATATAGATGCCATGTTTTTTCCCATTCTAAACGGCCGAGTGTCATCGAGAGAGCAGACGAGAGAGGGCGTTATTGTTTCGGGCGATGGGCGTCTATTGGTGGGCGTTGTTGTTCGATGACCGAACGGAGGAGGGTCTGTGGAGGGGGAGGGAGGGAAGGAGACGAAGCCACCCCTCGCCCGCCCGCCGATGTCCAGAGACAGTCAGAGGAACGCCAGACGCCAAGGTGAGAAGACGCTCTGCTCTGCCTCTTCCTCCTCCTCTGGAAATCTCTTTCTTGATTTCTTAGTGTTTAGGAAATTACTTTTCTGTCGTTTGCTCATCCGCCACCTTTGCACTGTACTGTAATGTATTTGTATTGAATTTCATGTTTCTACTTAAATATGCTCCCGACAAAGTGTGAGACTTAGCTTTCTCATTGAATTGAGCGAAGGAGCAAGAAGTGAGGTCCAACTGAATGAGAGGGTCCAGTCACTCTGAATGCTCGATGCTGAGTGAAAACTGTGCGTAACCTGACGGACACAAAGATCAACAGCAGCTCAATTGACACGGACAGCCCTGTCATTGTCATTTGATGTATAATTTCTATAACGAAATTATAACGCAACGAAACTTTAAAAGGTCCTCAACCCTCTAAGTTCGAAGTTTCAAACATCTGCCAAAAATTATAAAAATTCAGTTTAAAATATAAAAAATATCCTTAAATATAGTAATTAAAAATGAAATACATTTTGCAATGTGTTTTTATCAAAATTCATTGTTCGTGATGTGATATAATTTATTTATTTTTAAAATAATAAAAATTAAACCCGTGGGCCTGCATGGCTCAAGTGCGCCTGTTGCGCCGTGGTTAATACGACACTGGACGTAGGCCTGTGTTAAAACCCCAGTGCTGCATGTGCGCTATTATAACAGAGTCAAATCCGCATTGTTCCAGTGTTTTTTTCATTTTCCAATGAGAGATAATCGACAGTTATCTGTTATGGCAACATAAAAGTAACCAGTTAGTTGCAACGCACACTCTCTTTGAACTTTTGTCCATTCATCTAACATATGTCCTAAGTTCCTAACCAAGTTGGAGCGTTATGTTTCCTATCTTCCATTAAACTTGATTTCCGCTGAACACTGGTCAGGAATAATCTCAGCGTATATCGAGCTGACCGACACTTCTCTTAACCACAGAGCCTATATATAGACGATCGCTCCGAAGATCTTCTGCTGTCGAAGTCGTTCATCCAACTGGTTCAGATTCGTCCGCCCTCTTCACCGTTGTCTTCTGGTACAATTGGTCAGTGATGGGCACTAACTAATTTTTTTTAGTTAAACTTTAACTAAACTTTTTTTGCAATCAAGCAGTTTAACTTTTTAAGTAACTAACTTTTCACTGTAGCAGTTTAACTTTAACTGATAACTAATTAAAAGCAGTTTAACTTTTACCTTTAACTTTTTAACTTTGACATGAGCTACTGAGCTATTAAAACTATGTTACAAGCTGCAACGAACACGATTTACGATTATAATTTTAAACAGCAGCTGTCACAATATCCACAAATTCACTGATCGGCATATTAAATGAGGTTGTTTCAACGTTACAATGTTTCATTCCTTGAGAATATACCGCAAAAACACAGACTGATCAAAGTTTTCATCTGACATAGAATCTGAATAACTCCAGTTTAACTAAAAAAAGTTAACTTTAAAAAAAATCAGTTTAACTAATGCCTTAACTAAACTTTTACCCAACTACTGGCAACCAGTTTAACTTTTGATGCAACTAAAAAAAGTAGTTTAACTAAAAGTTAACTAATTTTTAGTTAACTTTTGCCCATCACTGCAATTGGTCCACGGCACCTTTATATTTCATGTTGTTCGGCACAATTCCAACAGGTTCCCCGCATAGGATTTTCCCCATTCGCCACCCGGGGGACGGCGCCTCTACGCCGTTGTACCCCAGCGCGAGAAAATACTATAGCGCCATTTATATGATTTCGTGTAATATATCATAGGCCTACTGTAGAGTAAATAGATGTATGTGCTTCCACAACGAGAGTAAGTTGCATCAGTTTATTCAAGTTTCAACACAACTCTTAGTCTTAATGGCGAGTGGACATCGACGAAACAATAGATCCCGCGGCCCATGAATTTCACGCCAAAGATACGCGCGATGATATCCTATTATTTGGCCTAGTTTTCATTTAGCGGAGAATAAAAAAGCAACACTGGTTCTCTAAGATGTCTTTGCCAGATATGTTCTAGGCTGAGGAGGTCTTAAGTTCTTAACTTTCAAACGAATTTCTCTTATACAGCGACTGTGCGCTGAAATATTAATAAACAACTTTATTTGCGCATGGCAGAAACAGACATCAAAATAGGCCTCCGATGCTTAAATATTATGAGCAAGACTCATTAGAAGTCTTGCTCTTAGATGTAGCTGGATTATATCAGTGATTAATAATTATTCTTTGTTAATGACTGCAATCACTATGCTATATTGGTGCCATAATAACATGATTCATGCCTCTGAAGAACTTAGAAACAGCAGACGATCATGTGTCATCCAATCCTTGCAGCGCTGGGCTTAAATTTCCTCACCCAGGGAGCCCCTAGTTGCTTATGGTTGACTATAAATGGACGATAATCACAGAGGCAGAACTAAACACATTACCGGTAAGTTAGTATACTGTGTGTAAGTATAGGTCCAGTCCTATGTGACTGATACATGTAGCTCTACTCGAGGGCTTGATTGCTCAAAAGCTCCACATACAGTAGAATGCAAAGAAGTGTTTTAATCGGGGACGGTTCCTTTTTGGCGTCCTCTGCTTTAATCCGGAATATAATATAACATATGCGTGTCTAAAGAGAAGAGCATGTTGGGCAGAGTCTTATGTGGCTAAACTGCTGGAAAACATTAATTGCTCTTCGATCCTCGTTATAGCAGAAGAAGTCGGGGCACATGTCGATCAACTTGCGCTAACAAAAAGATAAGTTTTGATAACCTAATAGCTACATGTAGTAGTCTTAGCATGTTTATGACGTCTATCAATAAAATAGTATAGGCTTAAATTACTACCGCTTAATACTCTCAGTGTTAAGTTAAAATGTCGACCTCTAGAAAATGGCTAAGCCACACTAAACGGATGACATGTTGCGTTCTTTTCGCAAAATTGATGAAAATTGCAGGATAAACCGGAGTTTGTTGGATTCAAATTGAATACTTATAAAATAATTTTCTTACGTAGACATCATGACTGAAAAATATTTTTTCAATATTTCAATACTACACTGTTTCCAATAAAAAAACTAAGCTGATGCATTTATCAGCACAGTCTTACTAATGCTGAACCGCTTTTAAAATTCTGTAATTTTTGAATCAGGATACAATTACCTAAGAAGTCACTCTGAGTTTCGTTTTTAATAAGTCAACTTTCATAATGGATTTGTAGCAAATTACTTCGAGAGCCTTTAAACGTTACGAAACAGCCACAATCGCCCCGTGATCATCCATCGGCCACCGTTAAGTTGTTGAAAAAATAGATACCAGACTTCATCTCCTCCCATCTATGTCCTTCAAATTCCCCAGATCTGAATTCCGTGGATTACAGTTTCTGGAGAATACTTCAAGAAAGAGTGTAGAGAACACACATTGCTGACCTTAGAGAAGTTAAATAACGATTGTTGGTCGATTGGGTCAACCCGGATCACGAGGTCATTTGTTGTGGCAATACGTCAGTGGCGACGACGACTTTCGACTTGTGCAAAAGCCAACGGTGGACACTTTGAACACAAATTCTGATAAAAAAATGTCCGCTCGACGACGACATTATTTGACGAGTCGCCTGCATGAGAGCTGTTTCGTAGCGTTGAAAGTCAAATTCCACTATAGCTCTAAGTAATTTCTTACTAATCCACTTGGTTTATTATAAACAGAGCTCAGATTGACTTAGGTAATTGTGTCCTGATTCAAACAATAGAAGAAACAAATTAGAATCGGTTCAACATTAGTAAGGTTGTGCTGATTAATGCATAGGTTTAGTTTTTTATTGGACACGGTGCACTTAGCAATTGCTTAAAATGTAATAATCCTGGTCCTTTTGAGCGAATATCTCAGTCATGATTCTGTACACGGGCGTAGTTATGATAGTTGTCTGTTGTGAAGATGACTGATGCGATGATCTACAACTCTCGACGCGGAGTGATTTGCGTTCGAAGAGCAGCGATCGCTTCGTCTCAGCCACTGGCCACAGAGATCGGTCTGCGTAAGTGTCATCATCATCATCATCATCATCATCATCATCATCATCATCATCATCATCATCCGACGCCAAACGAATGGCATGTAATCTGCACGTGTGTTGTGTTAACTCATTGCCTTGCAGGGGCGTAGATCACGAGGGACGACTGTGGGGGACGGTCCCAATCAATAATTAGTGACGGGGTGTGTATTGTATATCATTTTCCCCTCCAAATGTTTTGTGCTTCTTGCGTTTCCTTAACTTTCTAGAAGTCTGACAAGCAAAAAAGGTCACCACCAGAGTTTAAGCATATTTATAGTTGGGTAGGTTTTTGACAAAATTTCTATCACTCAGTGCTGATGACAAGAATACGTCCCTGGTGCCTTGGGATTCCTTTATGCAGCAGCAGCAGCAGCAGCAGCAGCAGCAGCAGCCAATGTCTGAGGCGTCGACTGACTGTATGCTGGAGTGTTGTTGTTGTTGAAGAGATTCTTCGTAAGGGAGGCAATGCAGCGGATGCGGCGGTGGCTGTGGCGGCGGCCCTGGCCCTCACCCAACCGACGTCAACGGGACTCGGAGGCGACGCCTTCTGCCTCTTCTACGACGCAGCCACCAAGACCGTCAAAGCCCTGAACGGAAGGTGAATATATTGCGCTTTACATCATCGTTACAACTTCCCAGCACAACAACAACATCTCACGCTCTCTCTCTCTCTCTCTCTCTCTCTCTCTCTCTCTCTCTCTCTCTCTCTCTCTCTCTCTCTCTGTCTCTGTCTCTCTCTGCGTGTTCACTGCGCTTATGTCTTCGTTGTCGTTGTTGTTGTTGTTGTCAGTGGTCGATCGCCGAATGCGTTGACTCTTCAGAGAGCGAACGAAGACGGATTCAGCGAGACGAATCCCTTCCCCCGGCAGCACGGTCACCCGGTCACCGTCCCCGGCGCCGCCGCTGCGTGGACCGACGCCGTCGCCAACTTCGGCAGCGGAACAGTCAGTGGCCCCCCACGACCAACACCAACTCTAGCCCCCCCCCACTTACCTAGGGGCCTACTTAAATAGGCCCGGTTGCCAACCCTCGGCTTTTTCCACATTTTTCTGAGACGACGAAATATTTTCAAGCGCCTTTAAAACCTGTATTCGATCCATTTTCTCTCACTTTTGTACCTCTATTCTGCGATCTTTTTCTCCAGGGATCATTAAACTACGACCATGTGCCGAGGACATCAGGAGGGTGGACACCACCCCTGAGTTTTCCTTATTACTAAGTATTTTAATTATATTCAAAACAGCGTTAAATAGTTACGAAAACCAGCGTCGAAGCTGAAGAAGAAGAAGAAAAAGAAGAAAAAAAGAAGAAGAAGAAGAAGAAGAAGAAGAAGAAGAAGAAGAAGAAGAAGAAGAAGAAGAAGGAGGAGGTTCGTAGGCCTAAGCGCCGAACGTCTCCGTCTCCAATGTCTTTTGCGTCGAAGTACAGAGGAATCCAGCATATATGTTGCTCTCTCTGAGATCGTCTGATGCGCTTTCTGTTTGTCAGTTGTCGTTGCTCGAAGTCCTTCAACCGGCGATTGATTTGGCAGAAAACGGATTTCCCGTCACACAGACGACAGCCGACCAATGGAAAAACGGTCAGACGCACTTCCACTCTCATGCAGAGACAGACACTTTCAATTAGAGAGCACCAATAGAGGATTGATAGCCTACTAATTTGTCTGAAATCCAACGATGAATTGTATCCGTCCACTGTATAGATCATCTAAGACCGTTGATTGGTTTCCTTTGTCAGGCGAAGGATTGCTGACGAGCGCTCTCAATACATTCGGCGGAGATCTGCTGATCGACGGAAGAGCCCCCAAATGGGGAGAAATATTCCGAAATCAGAACTTGGCAAATACAATGCGGGTACTGCTACTGTAATCTCCTGTTTTCATATTTTGTGTGTTGTGTGGAAGCTGTTTGAATTGGTCAGATTGATTAACTTGCGATTAATTGATGGTCATTCTGTGCTTCAAAGACTTTGGGAACGGGAGGGAAGTCGGCCTTCTACGAGGGACCGATCGCCGATTCGATCGTTGCTTCTGTGGAGGCGTTTGGAGGAGTGATGGTCAACGACGATCTCCGCAATCATCTGTCAACCTTTGACATTCCTGTCTACACCGATTACAAAGGATTGAGGATCTGGGAATGTCCTCCAAACGGCCAAGGAGTCGTCACTCTGATGACGCTCAATATCCTCGAGCCTTACGACCTCAAATGTAAGAACTGCGCAACAAATGAACGACCCAGTGGCGTAGCCAGGACCTCATGTCTTTTCTCATCGCGTCTTTGTCTATTGCCATGAGCTTTGCTTGACGTAATGATGGTAATACAAATGATCATCAGTTTCTATCGCAGAGAGAGACAGAGAGGGAGAGACGCAGACAGAAACAGATACGGAGAGAAACTAAAAACTGCTGAATTATATTTTCATTGTTTTCTATCTGATCGGCCGATGAACTGATCGCAGCTATACAACAGGTCTTCTTCTTCTTCTTCTTCTTCTTCTTCTTCTTCTTCTTCTTTTTGATGCTCCATTGTGTTCTTGTAGCGATGGGACATAACACTGTGCAGTATCTGCATACGCTGATCGAGGCGATGCGTCTGAGTTTCGTGGATGGCGTCACCTACGTGGCCGATCCTTCGCTTGTCTCTGTTCCGACTCAAGGAATGATCTCGAAGGACTACGCAGCGACACGTCGACCCCTGATCGACCCAGACAGGTATACGCTTACTTACTTACTTACTTACTTTCATCGCCATGATTACTAATTACCTCTGCACTGTTTTTCCTTTTGCCAAGTGCAGAGAGAGGCTGTGTTCTTTTTCTGCTGATTTCTCGGCTCTTCTTGCACGGTTCCTGGAGTACTTTCAGCATCGTCGCCATCACCTTTTCGGAAATCTGGATAGAGACAATAGTTGTTTGTTGACAAGAATCGAACTTACAAAGGTGTTTCTAATGTTTCAGTGCCATGGCAACGGTCGCCCCTGGAGACCCGTGGCCCTACAACCCGACCGGCAAGGACACCGTCTACTTCACTGTTGCCGACGAATTAGGCAACGCCTGTTCCTTCATCAACAGCAACTACCAAGGCTTTGGAACGGGCATTGTGCCACAAGGCTGTGGATTCACTCTCCAGGTCTAGCCACACGCAATGACATCGCAATTATAACAACAACAATTACGCGTTACTTGTCAAAGCACAGCGATACTTTACACATTGCGCAGACTAGTTTAGCCTCCACTGCGTGCCATCGTACACTCTTAGCTGATCTATTCCATCGCGGTGAAGTGTGCTGACCCAGATGAAAGAGCTATTCTCACACATGACTAATCCTAGAAAGTCTTTTGGTGAATTGGAATTCGATGAATTCAGAGACAACGACCGATTGGCTGCAGACGTGTGCAGCGTATTAGAGACTCTCAGCAGAGGGAAAAATGATCCAGCATCCGAACCATCCAGACGTCCGTGGAGGCGACGCAGTGACTGAGACCGATGAACAAGAGCGTGCCCTATATAGGCCCTATAGCCTACAAAAAACGTCTCCAAAGCGTTGCCTATATGCATATAGGGTCGTGGCTCCGTTCTCTGTTACAACACGCAGACTGTTTGGTGTAGTCTTTGATTCTGAACGGCATTCAGCAGCAGCCATGCATGTCTCTCGGGCGAAATGCTCATTCGACGTTCACCCTGTTTTCCCATCTGTCTTTGCGCGTGAATTGAAGTCTTTTGTGTGTTTTGTAGAATCGTGGAGCCAATTTTTCTCTGGAACCAGGACAACCGAATGTCTTAGCTCCAAACAAGCGACCTTACCACACAATCATCCCGGCTATGGTCACCGATGCCGCCACTGGTATAATATGATCACAGTCGCTAACCTCACTGTATATCGATGATTTCATAAAATTAGCTGCTGTCTTAACTCCTTGGTTCTATCGTAGTCTGTGGTAACTCTATGTTTCTGTTATGCAGTGAATTTGTTCATCGCAGAAGTCGATTCTTCTCGAGTCCTTCTAACAGTCCTCGAGCGAAATCCCCGGTCAAAGACCTCTTATATCCAACTGACCCCAACGGATAATGCGTTCTCCGCGTATATAGCACATCTTCCATAGCATTCGGTCCTTCTCTCTTTATTTGCGTTTATTCATCGACTTCATTTAAAAGCGAATCCTCGTTCTGACCTCGATAATTATAATAATTATGACCGATTTAAAGTAGTTTCGCCGGATGTCCCATGTGTTGAAAATTGAAATCACAGCGACTTAGATAGGCGACAAATAGACCTAGTATTTCCCATCGCCGATACAGCGCCGAGAGTTTGACGTTATAAAGAACAATAGCAGCAGCAGCAGCCGTAGTACAACTGATGTCTTTGTGTGTCGTTTGGCGGCGCAGGTGATTTTCTGTGCAGTTACGGTGTAATGGGAGGATTCATGCAGCCTCAGGGACACGTTCAGGTTCTGTTGAATATGTTGGAATTTGGAATGCAACCACAGGAAGCGCTCGACAGAGCGAGATTCTGCATAGAAGACAGCGACAGGTTAATGAGCAGAACATCTACACTACAGATTATAGACTTAGGACCATACATATACACCTGTTTAGGATTCAGTCGCTTAATTAATCATCATCATCATCACGCGCCACCGCTTAATTTTAACCAAAACAATAGAACAATGCTTCAACTTCGTAACTGTCATATTACAAAATCAAATCGTCATTTCTGCCTAATTTATTTCTATAGTAGAGTGTATATATGCACAAACAGATGACTTTTGAAGACAATCACTCAAATAAGATCTCTCCTTTGAGTGAGTGAATAAACAAACACCGCGATAGGCCAAAGGCGTTAGAGGCACAGACAAACCGAGGCAAGAACCTTATAGGCGAGCGAACAGTACGACTGCTTTCTTTTGAAATTGTTGATCTGAAATTTTCATTTGTTTATTGATGGAACGTTTATCCGTGAAGCGGTGAGTTATATAGGCCTAAATGAATATTGCTAGTAAGGTAAACTTATTAAATATTTGTCTAATTATATATATATATATATATATATATATATATATATATATATATATATATATATAGGCCTATATAGAGCATATATAGAGCATATATACAGATGGCATATAACTTGTAATTTGGAATTATAAATGATGGGAGCGATCGAAAGACGCCGGAAACTCGCCCCTGAGCCGAGCTGCATAGGCAGAGAGTATAGAGGCGTCACTTGAGACTAATTAGGCGATGACGGCAGACGAGAGAATAGGGAGGATAGGGAGGCATTTGCGTTCGATTGTAGTGGTCAGCGCTTTGGCAGTGTGTCATTGGAAGACGGAATCGGTCAATCGGTCATCGATGGTCTGGCTGCGATGGGCCACGAGACGAAAGGTCCGGTGACGGGCGCTGGACGCAGTCTGTTCGGATGGGGTCAGGTGATAACAAGGGGCGCCTGGTGGAGTCCTCCCTCCGATGTCAACATCGTCGACGATCCGAGCGTTCTCTGGGTCGGAGTAGATCCAAGAAGCGACGGAGCATCCATCGGATACTAAAGACACACGCCATTCGCTCCGATTATTGCCCTCCGTCCTCTCCTCTCTCTCTCTCTCTCTCTCTCTCTCTCTCTCTCTCTCTCTCTCTCTCTCTCTCTCTCTCTCTCGGACTCTGCAAAGGCACTTTCCGATCGTAATCAATAGAAATAAGTTAGAGCGATTCATTAAGCACTCTTTGCCTATTCTACTGTTGGGCTACAGAATGGTATCAATATTAACTGATGAATAACTTTTTAATGCAGTTCACGTCTATATTAATTATAATATCCAAATTTGTTTCTCTGTCTGTTCGTCTTTCATCTTGTAAATTGCAATGTTGAAATAAATTTATTTTCAAGAAATGTGCCAAGTTCAAACTTTCATTCTGGGCACAGACGTGAACGTCTTTTAAGTTTTTCGAACTCTTCGACATGGTGCCTTTCTCAATTGCAAATGTACGGCCTGCACATTTTCTAGCCTATCTATACACATACAGTAGAACAGGGGTACTCAAGCCGCGGCCCGCGGTCCGCAGTCAGGACCGCGAGGATAATTCTTGTGGACCGCCACACGTCATTGGATGTGATTGAAAAATTTGAGACTGAATTTCAGCGGCTTTCAACGCAAGAGAAATCTTACTAAAGAACTCAAAATTACAAATTATTGTAAAATATTACCGCATATATTAACTTACTTACTTATTGTTGTCACTGCAATCACAAGTTGATGTAGGCCCTGTTTGCTTTTCAGTTTTCATACTGTTCTTGTTTTATAATTATTGTGAGCTAACATGTTGATATCGGCTGAAATCGTAATCTGAAGAATCGCACAGGGTCTTGGTAGCATTGGCGTCGGGGTTATTTCTAAGATTATCAATTGGAGGGGGTGGTGTTGGTATATTCTGGGGCGCCCTGCCGGAAAGGTTCTCAGATTCGGGGTGTTGGGGTGGGTGGGGTGGGGTGTTGGTCTCAGGCTTGCGGGGGGTGTTTGGGTGTTAGGGGCGCATATAGGCGGATTTTATTAAAGGCTAGGGTAGGCTTAAGCCTACCCAACTAATCCCACCAAAACAAAAAAATGTTTTTCCATCAACACCAGGTCTGTCGCGTGCTGGATGGCACCCCAGACCCCCATGCTAGCCTTCCCAAATATTAAACTCTAAATCCGCCTATGGGGGTGTAAAAATATCCCTGATTGGCGTAGCCGTGATCGCTCGTGATATTTGCGCCAAAAAGATAAGAAGACTTTTGGGGGAAGGGTGATTGTAAACAGAAGCGATATACGCTATATGCACTGTAGTTGTATTAGAGCTTTTGTTGATCAGTAATTAATCAGAAATAAAGTCTTTGAAGCGTCCACCAGAGATCGACGTCTATTTCCAATAATATTGTTTTAAATTTTTCTACTGGAGCTTTGCCTCAGACCCCGTTGACAGAACTGGCAAACGTTTTCCAGGGTGAGTGGTGGATTGACAATATGCTGTTACAAGTTCTAACATTTATTATTTGTATTTTGGGGTTTTGTCATTAATATCTGTTGCTTTGGTTGGTTCACTTATTACAGCCTATATTAAGAGGACCCGTAGTTACTCGTGGTTACCCACTGCGCCGTACGTAGTAGGAATAGGAACAATACAGGACTTCCTTTGTAACTAATGGACCCCATGCACTAACAATGGAGGAAGACGAAAGACCCGCTTCAGAAAGTCTGAGTAACCCTGAAACAGATGAACGCATATGATATTATTGGCGTAGGCAGGGTTCCAGAATAGATAGGCACCAAGGCTTCTACCATGGGCGTCGAGTTCAGGGGTGCAGTTGTACCCCCTGGAAAATGGTTAAGTTCTGAAAAAGTAAAAATATTAAAAACGTAACCTACACTAAGTAAAGTAAAGTAAAATCTCGTGGATTTCTATAGCGCCTTGGAAAGCAGCACAACAGTAGCTGCTTATTCTTAGGCGCTCAGCCTCTCTTAAAATAGCTATAGGAAAGGTGTGGGATCAGCCAGGCAATGGTCAATATCCGAAGGGCAGTGAGGCTAGGTTGTTACAGCTATGGCGGAAATGATTTCAGAAACAGGAAGGATTTAAGCTTAGACCTGAAGACTTGAGGAGATAGTGCGGGAATTATAGGAAATGAGGAATCAGATTTTATTGTTTTAAAGTGTCCAAGTGTGCGAAGGGAAGCTGGGATCGAGTTCCAGAGTTCAGGTGCAGCATATGAGAAGGCACGGTTGCAAATTTTCAGGGATGACTGATTTAGCGGGCGTGACAGAGTGAGATGAGATGACGAACGTGTGGGTCGAGGAGGCTGAGGGGTTAATAGTGATCTAAGGTAGACAGGTTTTGATGACTGAAGTGAGCTATGTGTAAGTGTTATTATCTTATATTGGATACGTTCTGTTATTTTAAGCCAATGTAATGATTTTAGTATGGGTGAAATATGGGAGAATTTAGGTGACTTAGTAACAGCACGAGCAAGTGCATTTTGTATTGATTGCAATTTGTTGATGGAGGCTTTGGGAAGGTTATAGTAGAGGGAGTTACAGTAATCTAATTTGGAGTGGACTATAGAGGTGGCGATTGTGGACGCAGTCTTAATATCAAGACAAGGACGTAGGCGACGAAGGTCCCGAATATGAATAAAGCAGGCTTTTGAAAGTTGGGAGATTTGTGATTCGAAGTTTAGAAAAGAGTCAAATTTGAATCCGAGATTTCTAGCAGTTGGAACAGGGATTATTGTGGTGTCAGGAGCCAAAACTAGTTTAGGATTGTCAATTTTTTTGAGTTGTTGGGGTAGTCCGATTAAAAGAAACTCTGTCTTAGATGGGTTGAGAGCGAGGAGATTAGATGACATCCATGCAGAGATTGACGAGAATGCAGATTCAAGCTCAATAATAGAAGCATTGAATGAAAGAGGTGAGAAGGAAAGGAATAGCTGAGTGTCATCGGCATAGAGTTGGTGGTTTAACTTGAGGGAATTAATTAGAGATGAAAGTGGTGTGGTGTAAAGGCTGAACAGTACAGGCCCGAGAACAGATCCTTGAGGCACTCCATAATCTATAATATGAGAAAGAGAAATTTGGCCAAGACAGGACACTTGAAAAGACCGAGATTTGAGATAAGATGCAAACCAGTTGTGAGCTTTTTCAGATATGCCAAACCAGAGAGAGAGTCGCTCGAGCAGAATTTTTTGTGATCTATGGTATCAAATGCTGCAGAGAGATCAAGGAGACAAAGGCCAGTAACTTGGCGAAGACCAATTGCAGTTAAGAGTCTGTCATAAATGTAGGCGAGGACAGTTTCAGTTGAGTGATGTTTAGTGTAGGCAGATTGATGAGCATTATATAGTGAGTTACTTGAAAGGTGTTCATTCAGTCTGGAAAGCACAATTTTTTCAGTAAGTTTTGATAGAAGAGAAAGATTTGAGATGGGGCGATAGTTATTGAGATCTTGTCTGTCAAGACCAGGCTTTTTAGGAGAGGAGTGACAAAAGAGTTTTTGAATGCGGATGGGAAAGTGCCTGAGATAAGAGAGAGGTTGATGATTCTAGTTATAATAGGCGTAAGCACGGTGGCACACTGTTTGAGTAAAGAGGTAGGTATGGGATCTAGATCACATTGTTTGTTTGGCAAGGATAGTAGAAGTTTGGATACCTCTTCTTCAGTTGTAGGAGTGAAGCTGGATAAATTGCATGGAGGTTGTGGGGGAGGAGGATAATGAGGAGAGGTGGTTTGAGTAATAGTGAAAGACTTGAGGACACTGCGAATCTTGGAGATTTTTACAGAGAAGAACTTAGCAAAAGATTCAGCAAGTTCTGACAGGGAAATGGATTGAGGGAGAGGTTTTGAGTCTTTGCGATGGAAAAGATCATTTACAGTTTTCCAGAGCTTACGTGGATTTGAGCTATTTGTTGAAATGATGTTAGAATAGTACTTCTTTTTGGCAGATGTAAGGAGATTATGATAGCGGTTGGTGGTGGAACGAAGATTTAAAAGGTCAGATGGAGAATGTGTTTTATGGTAGGTTCGCTCAAGACGTCTGCGAAATGATTTGAAAGCATGAATGAAAAGAGTTATACCAGGGTTTGCTGTTATGAGACGAAAAAGGTCTAGTGATGATAGGAGCATGTTTATTGAGAAGACCAGAAAGCACAGAATTGTATTTATCGATCAGTGATGACAGGGTAGTAGGGGTGTTAGTAATTAGGTCAGATGACTTAATGTTATCACAGAACAAGGCAATGTCAATTTTGTTGAGACGGCGGAATGAGTAGGTGCCACGAGGTGGAGGAGTTGGTGAGCAGATACTTAAAATGGTGAAGATGGGAAAATGATCAGATGGAGAGACTTGACTAATTGCTGAGATTGGAGATAATGATGAAGAAGATGACGTGATAAGTAGATCTAAAGTGTGTCCAAAAGTGTGAGTTGGAAGAGATATGTGTTGCGTGAGGTTTGTCTGTGTGAGCAGCTGCATGAATTGGGTAGAGTTAGGATCATCACTCTTGTCCACGTGTAAATTAAAGTCGCCAGTAATTAAGAATTCGTGTGGAGTTGTAGCTGCAGAGCCCAAAAAGAGGTAAATTCATCAAGGAATGTCACAAATGAGGCTGAGTATTTTGATGATAATGGGGACGATAAATGTTAAAAATAGTTAGTTTTGAGAGAGGAAGATTGAGGGTGACTAATGAGCATTCAAATGAAGAGAAATTCATTGAAGAGGAATTGCTAATTTGTATATGATCACGAATAAGAAAAGCAGTGCCTCCACCTAGATTAGAAGAACAGTTGGTAAATTTTTTTCAAACGGGGAAAGCTCAAGAGGAAAAGCCAGGTGGAGTTGCCTCGATCAACTGGCATGAAGTTGTAGACGGAGATACCCAGGTTTCAGTTAGTGCAACTATGTCTATGGCTGAGGAGTGAAGCATGTGTATTGGAAAGAAGGGGTCTAATTTTGTGTTAGCAAGTTCGTGTAGTGAATGTGTGTGTTGAGGATTAGTGAGGGATCTGATGTTGAGAGTGCATAGTGTCATGTGTGATTGGGATGGTCCGGGATTTGGGTGGATATCGCCTGAAAGAGCGAGAAGGATGATAATGATATCTGTACGTCGGGTGAGATGGAAATGCGAACGGCGAAGACGAAGATGTGAACAACGGAGGGTTAAGGAAAAGGAGATAGGAATTTTGTTTAAATGTGAGTATTGATCAACGGCAGTGCGGTAGGTCCAATGATTAATCGGTTTTCGTATATCAAGCTTAGGGAAAAGAAATGAACAGTTAGAATAAACAAATAGAGAGGAAATAATGTCATGATGTCAGGCTGAGATTAACGAGTAAAATAAAGTTGTGAAGAAAAGTCAAATTATCTTTCAGCTCATGCAGCGGCTCACAAGCTCAGCACGAGGTCAAAAGTGCAGCCAATATTAGTGTGGAGTAAAAATTTAATTTGTAAAAACTAAGAGAAGGCCTAAATTCAATTCAATTACAAATAGTAACGGTAATGAAATGAGCGATAATAGGTCATGTTGATTCTGAGTCTATAAATTCCGGCAAAGTTAAATAAAACTGGTTAAAGAAAAATATACCGACATAAACTGCAGGAAACAGCCTAAAAATTAAGAGTAAAAATTTTAACAATTCGCAAGAGCAACATTCAAATTTGTCGAGTTAATAAACAAACTGAAGAGAACAAAATCTCAAGCGACTAATCTGCGTCACTGCCCCTCAACACTGTATATAATAGGGCTAAGTGAAAATATGAATTTATTTAAGAATCCGATATCACGTAGCCCTAAATAATTTACAATTTGTCCAATAGATCTTGACAGTCTTGTACAGTAAATTTTTTTCTTTCTTTCAGCACATGACCCTGTTTTAAACCCCTAGAAATAATTTTCATTTCTTTCACTACAGAACCCTGTTTTGCACCCCCGGGAAAAATTTCTGTGAACGTCCATGGCTTCTACAAGACTGCCATTTACAATCCCGACAAGGTCGCTCTGAGGAATCGTGGTTAGCTTTCTGAACGGGGTCTGGGGAGCAGCCCCAGCCGAAAACTTTAGGTGTTAGGCCTACACTAGACTCATGGCGTATCGTAAGAATTTTCAGACGGTGCATTGGCAAACACCAAGTCAAAATTATTGTCATTACTTCTCATAGTTTGTCTAGGGCCACAAACGCCCCCAATTTCAAGGGGCACCCTTTTAGTAGTTGCATGGACATTCGCTAGGGGCGCCCTATTAGCAGTTGCATTGGCATTCGCTAGAGGCGCCCTATACTAGTTACAGTGGCATTCGCTAGAGGCGCCTTTAGTAGTTACATTGGCATTCGCTAGGGGCGCCTTTAGTAGTTACATTGGCATTCGCTAGGGGCGCCCTATTAGCAGTTGCATTGGCATTCGCTAGGGGCGCCTTTAGTAGTTACATTGGCATTCGCTAGGGGCGCCCTATTAGCAGTTGCATTGGCATTCGCTAGAGGCGCCTTTAGTAGTTAAAGTGGCATTCGCTAGAGGCGCCCTATACTAGTTACAGTGGCATTCGCTAGGGGCGCCCTATTAGCAGATGCATTGGCATTCGCTAGAGGCGCCCTATTAGCAGTTGCATCGGCATTCGCTAGGGGCGCCTTTAGTAGTTACATTGGCATTCGCTAGAGGCGCCTTTAGTAGTTAAAGTGGCATTCGCTAGAGGCGCCCTATACTAGTTACAGTGGCATTCGCTAGGGGCGCCCTATTAGCAGATGCATTGGCATTCGCTAGAGGCGCCCTATTAGCAGTTGTATCGGCATTCGCTAGGGGCGCCTTTAGTAGTTACATTGGCATTCGCTAGAGGCGCCCTATAGTAGTTACATTGGCATTCGCTAGGGGCGCCCTATTAGCAGTTGCATTGGCATTCGCTAGAGGGGCCTTTAGTAGTTACATTGGCATTCGCTAGAGGCGCCCTATAGTAGTTACATTGGCATTCGCTAGGGGCGCCCTATTAGCAGATGCATTGGCATTCGCTAGAGGCGTCTTTAGTAGTTACATTGGCATTCGTTAGAGACGCTCTTTAGTAGTTGCATGGACATTCGCTTGGTGCGGCCTTCTAAAAAATACAAAATTGCAATTTTTACCCCTCCCTGTTGCACATCGAACATTTTTGGGATCCCTCCCCTATGCATACGTATACATTAGCTACCCTGGTGAAAAATCAATTCAATTAGCCATTAATTTAGCCATTGTCACAGCATTTGTTTTACTGTTAAATAATAGTTTTGTAATATCGTGTTTTCTAAATTTTAAACTGCCTGTAATAAAGAAATACAATGGGACATTCAAATGTTATTGTGGCTTTACGCAAAACCAGGCTTATTCCAGTCTAAATGGTGGGAACGGACCTTCTCGTGGCTACGCAAATATGCCTTAATGAGCCTCAGTTTAGAGAAGCTTCTTTTGCCTGAGACAACTGCAATCAGAAAAGAAACTTTTTAAAATTTTGTATTCAAGGTCAGCCACGAACAACATTAGATGCCACGAATCATCTTGTGTGCAGAAAGCACACGCTACTTTAGCAATCAGATGTCGAGTTCAATTCTGTCACTCTCTTAATTGTTACATACATACTGGTGCATATTATAAGACCAGGCCTAAAATACTAAATAGTATTGACAGAGGATCAAAACCAGGTTGATGGCTCATCTACATAATGAGCTATCAGAGCAATGACAATTCCTTTAACCAAACTGTACTGTATGTCGCACAGTAAATATGCACAACGTCAAAGCAGAATTAATTGACATTATAATGGTGGCTATCTGGCATAGACTGCAACAGACATCTATCTCAGAAATATTTGCCAAGAAATCACTTCATAATTTGAAAAAGAATCATTCATTAGCTGCTGTGGAAAATCAACTGCAGCTCTGAGGGTTCCACAGTCAACAAAGTGAGTCCAAGTTTCCCGAAGAGCTCGGCAGGGGAAGACAAACAACACTCACTCTTAATGAATTTAAAGCCTAAAATGAAAATGATCCACTTACAGTAATAAACTTAAGTTCAAAAAGTCAGCATCACAAATATTTCATAACTCAAAAAACCAAAAGTAGATGTCACATCTAGTCCACTGATAATTATGCAGCAAAAACATATTAAAATTATTAAGCAAAGATGCACCTTGGAGAAAGAGCAAAACAGCCACGTACATCATCATCATCATCATTATCAACTTAAAGAAATGACACTATAAACAAAGCGTCTCAAAACTAATGCAATCCAGTACTCTACATCAAAACTAACAGTAAATATCTGTGACTGCACATCAAGCAAGTGAATGAATGTGCTTGATAAAAGAATCCAATGGTTGTTCAATCAGTCACCATACATCAACAATAACAATGTCACAATAAACAATTCTCAAAACACACATCTCTAATCCATCAAATGTCCAAAAACCAGTTACACAAAAGTCTTGCTCAGCAGCAAAATACAGAATACACATAAAACACTGAAATGTCTCAAACATACGAAAACACAACACTAATAATGAGAAGCAATCTTAAGACACCCACCCACACACACACACACACACACAGACAATGATGACGATGCTGATATAACAATCGTTTAAAAATCAACAACTAACACCATCTGTTACAATATCTCAACATCCTAAGCTGTCAAATTCTGAAACATAAAAGCAGACATAACACAACTGCAAGGACATCGGCACTACGAGGCGATCGCCACCGACTGAAAGCCCTTAAGAGTCCAGTTGAGATGATGTGAAGTCACTACACATGCAACACTTCAACTGCTCAAAGCTGTCCAGAAACTCCCTTTCGAGTGCAATCGCATTTCGTGCAATGTGAGAAGTTCTGTGGTTGGAATCAAAACAGCCGTTGAATATATTGAGAACATCAACAACAAAGTCCTTTAAATGCAGATAAACACGTTCATCGATCTTCTTTTCAACAGAAGACAAATCTAAAGAGTCAATCAACAGCAATACGTCAAAGATATGGACAGAAGAAATACACAAGCAAGCATAAAGACTAAACAAAGATGTCTTTTCATAACCCTAACCCTATCATGAGTTCTATTTCCTCAATCTAGAGACAAAGTTCTTCAAAAGACCTCAGCTGAAAGCAACAACAACACTAGAAGACAAAGCTTTAATTAATTATAAATGAAAGACAACAAATGCAGATCCTTTCTATTACGGTGACAATCACAGCCGGGGTAAAAATTAGGAGTGAAACCATGACTAACACCATAAAAAGGCTGATTGGAAGGTGTCTGACATTCTATATATGCCTAGTCACAAACACAAAAGGATAACAAATTATACATAATACAGAAGAGAGACAAAGGAGATAAGTTACCAAATGGCTCCTTGACAAAACTGTTTCCATCGTAGCTTTTAGCAACAACAGATGATTTACAGGATTGCTTAATCAGCAAGTTTCTCTAAAAAATGCAAAGTTCATTTGTAATCAAAGATCCTTATTTTCTAACACTAAAGATTTCTAACGCTACAAATGTCTAACACTGTCTACAACACAGAACAACATCAATCCTTACAAGCGGTCACTCAGTAACAATTGCAACAACAACTACTGAGACACCGACACACACACACACACACACACAGAACATGCACTTAAAACTGACTTCAATTAACTAATTTTCCTATTCACTCACCATTTCCTTACTTTGCTATACATGAATGTTGTCATAATTGATTGCTTTAAAATTATTATAAGCAATTACTGGTGACTGCATTCTCACTTAACAATTTATAATAAAATTTCATGAAATTTACAGTACATTAACCCTTTCACCCTGGAAGGCTGACATTTTGGCTTCCTAACCTACTGGTTATGTGGATTGCCGGGGTAAGAGGGATAAAACTGCACTTAAATCAGATGTGCCTTTGTGACTATATTTCAAGTAAAACAGTCAAAGAGTTTTGTACAAATAAAAAATAGAAAAAATCTCAAATTATGAAACAACAGTTGAAAATGAAGTAATATATTTCAGACTTAAATCTTATACACTGCTACTGGAGTACAAGAGATGCATCAGTGAAATTGAAAATTCAAAGTTGCAAAGCTGAAGATATGTACAGGAAAGTATTTGAACAGACAGTATACAACAGCTGTATTGTAAGATGAAAGAGGAAAACGCAGAATTAAGTGGAAGAGATATTGTCACTGACATCTGGTCAGCAATTGTTACCATACAAAAGGATAGAGGAATGACAAAGAAACACAGTGGATGACAATACAGTGCTTCTAAACATCATATCTAATGGCTTACTGATTTCCTCAGAAAGCAAACCATAAGAAATGATTGTAACCTTCAGCATCGATATCAATTTCTTAAGACCAGTCCACTGTTTCTCCTTAACCACGACTCCATCACAGTCTCTCTTCAAACAACAAACACGACACCGATAGCCATCCATACGACCAACGTCTGCAGGAGACACTCCAACACAGGCTCCGTGAAACCATCCACCACACTCATCGCATCCAATGTAAAACCTACCAGACAACAGCAACCAAAACACTTTACAACAACAACAACAACAACAACAACAATATGCAAACTGTGTCTAGTCACAAGGTAAGGGCAGGTGGACTATCTGTTCTGACATTCATCGGCATTATCTGTGTGAGAATACTAAATCAATTCAACATCAGTGGCCAACAACAGTGGCCCGAGTGTCTCGGTCAATACATCTCACCAAGTGAAGCATTACTGTACGGCAATTCCTAAGGCACGAAACAGTTTACGACACACTATTACAACTGCATAAATACGCAAAAGACAAAAGGAGTTGCAAATACATATTATTTGAAATATTAAATTCAAAAAAATGGTAACCAACAATCTATCACATAAATTATATTAAGCCCAGATACTTTTGCTTTCTCAAACGCCTCACCTTCAGAACTTCCAACAGTTTTCTGAAACTTCAATCAGCCACAGAGAGTTGGTCGCTACAGCAGGGCCAGCTTCTGTGCTTTCTCATTTACAGTATATCTACACTGAGATGCCTTCAAAATATCCATCCCTTCCCATAAATCAGGCTGCTCTCATAGTTATTACTAGATAAACTAACAAGGACCATGGAACTAAGTACTTTTAAAGTCACAATAGAACCAAAGTTCTACAGAAGAAAGCTTTTAGAAGCCGTTAAGCCGCCTGAGTCTTACATCGACTCATCATATGGCTCTCGGCAGATGCAGAACAACTCCTGTCTCTGTGACTGGTGACGTTGACAAGCCTCACAGACATACGACTGAATGGCCAGAACCTTTGATCTACTGAGATTCACGCACGAAGCGTGAAACCAGTCGAGACAGACGTCACAGCCAACATATAACCTACAAAATAAAAATACATCATTAAATGAACCTGTCTAGAATCAAATAAACAATTATGCTGTTTCAGTGTTCTCAATCTCAAAACACAAAGATGACATTCAAAGGACAATACAATCAGTTTATCAATCTCTCAATTAATGACAAATAAAACCTCATTTAAGCTCTCTGCAGCTGAAACAAAGACATCCAGTAGAGCATGATTTTCAATATCAACATAACTTCCTGAACTATGCAAATATCCAATTAAGTAATTTGAGAGTTAGCATTAATTTATAAGAAACTGATATGAATTTATATCAACCATATTCTACAGATTTATTAAATTTCATGATAACATGAGGAAATCAGATACCAAGGAACATGTCCATAAGTGGAATTGAGAGCACATACCGAGTAGAATCATACGGAGTCCTGCAAACACAGAACAGTTGACGACCAACGGCCTCTGTTTCGGAAGCAGACTCCATCATGCAGCTGCCTGGAAAACGATTTTTCACAGACTCTGATCGCAAACTGGATGAAGATAGACAAGTCTTTGCACCCTTCACCTTTGCTCTATCAAAGTCCATAAACTGATCTTTACTACAAATCTCTTGTCTTTTTTCCTATCATCACTAAAACATACACTTAACTGAAATAAGAAATAAGCATAGACTTCAAAGTTCCTAAATACTGCTCAACTAAGATTCTCAGATCACTCTTGAAATATTAACTTTTATGCAAAATCTAAGATGGCCTGCTAAAATGACTCAATGACATCATCTCCATAGCAACATTAAATAAATTAATTAACATAAAGCCAAATATACTTAATAGTAAGAAAATATAATGCTTAGCTCATTTTGCGAGATAAGTCAAACACAGCGCCACCTAGCAGCTTCAAATGGTGCTACAGATATCAACTTAGTATTGTACATATTAGAAAATTCAAATGATTCATTTTGGAGTTGAAATCACTTATGCAGAATAAGAAAACAATTCTACTTCTCTGCTTACCGGTAATAGGAATTTATGCATGAATGTCTAGAAGCCATAGTTCACAATATGAGAATCAGAAATTTCAATATACTGCCTCAACATGTCTATATACAATCAGGCACATCAGAACGAATTTTCAGCAGGGGTACATTTTTCCCCCAAGATAAAAGTTGTTGCAAACAAAAAAACAAAACAAAAAAGTCGTCAATTACTTTACTTTGACAGCTTAATTGAGTCACATGGTCTGACTCATATCATAGACATCAAACTATATATATATATATATATATATATATATATATATATATATATATATATATATATATATATATATACACACACACACACATATATATATTCATTCATGGAATGAATTCTTTAATTATTGCACTCGAAAGAAATACAAACTTTGTCTCATTGAGTTTTCTCTTGAATTGTCCAACTACAGCTGGAACAACTGGACTTGGGGACCATTTTTGTTGAGATGTTGACTCTGCTCTTTGTAAATCTTCCTTGACTGCGTCTGCTTCACTATCATCATGATAGTTACTTGATGCCATCTTTTTACCAAGTGCTACAAAATACAATTCAATCACTCTACATACAAACCACAGTTACAAAAACAGTGACACAAAAGATTGACTAATTTCACTAATTGTGAAGAAATGCTTTCTAAAATGTGACTCACAGCCAGTTTTAGACATATATAGACAGAAAAGGCACCAAGATGTACGACAGCCTCTTCTTCTGTGGATAGGATTGTAGAGATATTGAAAAGGACCAGTTCTGATCATTTGGAAATTCTTCAAGGAAAATGTTCTTACATCTCAGGTCTGGATATTTCTCAACATTGAAGACATGTAGCAGGCTGAATCCAACTGCTTTGCAAAACCGATTAGATTGTGGAAACCAAAACTCAGCTGAACTTAAATCTGTGGAACCAGGTCTAGTAGTCTAATCGTTAAGATGAGCGTACAAGATTAATAATAATTTCAATCATTTATTGCAAACTATGAATAAAAACAGTCACAACAATAGATACATGTTTCTGGCATCAAAGTCATTATACCAAAAATTTCAATGATATCACAAAATAGGCTTTAGAAAAATTAATCTGTACTCAAAATACAAATACTAAACTCACGTGAAAGAAGCAGCACTTGCACAAATTTCTAAATTACTCATTGAAATACCTTTCTTTTTTGAACAGTGACTGAGGTCTTCTTCTTCTTCTGATTCAAGTTTCTTTCTCTTGTGAATTTCTTTGATCTCATTTGAACCTCTACATAAGGCCTCAGTCGTTGGCAAGGGAGTGAAAACATGCTCTCCATTGTGACCATTACCACTGGATTCCTTTTCAAACACAGAAGCTTTAACGGAGTTTCCTTCTGTTAAAGTTCCATTTCCAGAAGAAGGTGACTGCACCGTGATGAGAAAGGCGCCAGAAACTGGCGTCAGCGCTGACATCGGCATTAACTGTCCACGCGTCAGAGTCTTTTGTGACTCTACGTGAACGGGCAAACTGGAAGAAGAATGACAGACATTGACGGCTGATGGAGACTTTGCAATTACTCTGTCATTCTCAGTCAATGGTGTCTGTGACAAATTACCTGTGCAACGTAAACTATTCAAATCCTCCTCTTCTTCCTCCTCCTGCACAAAAGCCGTTGAAGAAACAGGTGCCACGTGATTGTGAGACAAGACACTGGAATGATGAGAAAGAGAAACTAGTGAAGCGTCGTCAGCAGAATTGCGTCTGGCAAGTGAGTCCTTGGAACGGTTCTTCTCATGACCTGGCGACTGGTTTTCACACGCTTTCGTCTCAGACGATCTGCATCGGTTTTTCAGTCGAAGAGGAGATAAGCAGGCAAACAGCTTTTCAACAGCATTTGCAACAGTTGCATTTGTCTGTTGCTCAGGAGTCACTGGATGCAACGGTTGTTTCTGTTGTTCAATCTCCTCAACTTCTGATGATTTCTTTTCCAACTGCAAAGGCGGCGACATAAGCTGGACCGGTGAAGAAAATCCCCCAGCCTCCTCAACAGAATCACTCGATTCTGGTTTTCTGTTTGTGGGAATTGTTTCCTCCTTCTCCTTCTTCTCCTCCTGCTTCACAGATTCTGAATTCCTGACGAGGGATGATGCCTGATGCTGACCAGAGGAAGGAGATGCGCCACCAACGGTGCATGGATGACTCGGCTGCTGATGAGAAAGAGGAGGAGACGAAGACGGTGGCTTTGTAATCAGTCTCAGTCGTCCATCTGCTAAGTGAATGATCTCCTGACCTGCAATTCACAAAATCAACAGAACAATTCAAATGGCATGCAAGCTTTCATACGCACAGCAGCTCTCATATTCGGCATAAAGGCTTCAGTGAATAGTTTCCATTACACATAACCTAATATTTCTAGAACATCGTGGTAAACAATTAGTTATGAAAGCATAGTTATTTATCAATGCAGTCAGACATATCTAGACAAGGGGAAATTCGACTGCGATAAAAGACAAAAAATTGGAAGAAATACAGAGTGAAGAAATAATGAAAACACAATGACTGAATGATTTTCAAAAAACCAGACATCACTCTAAATATACTGAATGCAATTCCCAAAAGAGTAAAGGAAACAGGGCTGACAAGAAGACATTCATTATTGATCACAAAAAAACAGTAGTTGCATTGATGAGATACAATGATAATACTGCCAATGATAATGATGGTAATGATTACATGATGATAATGTTCACATAAAATGTTCATAAATGGATGTAAACAGCTTCTCTAACATTTAAATTCTTACGACAACGGTGTTCATAAAAGCATTTCACAATCAAGAGATTATGTTTTAAAGTATTTCTAGATTAAACATTGGAATTAAATTACAAGAATTAATTTTTATTTGATAGTTCTTCAAGGAGGAGCTGCACTCAACGTTGCTTAACTTCGGTGTTTTGATGGAAACCGGTCACACGTCAAGTAGGTCAATTAATACTTTGTGCATTGTATATTGACAGCATTGCTTGAATACAACACAAATCATATGCATCAATATATCAATCAGTTCAGTGCAAAAGTTCATGTACCTGGTTGAAGCCCAGTCACCTGAAGTTGTCCATCAGCACCTTTCTTTATGCGAATGCTTTGAATGGTGGATGGTTGCGGCAGAGGAGACCGAGATGGAGCAGGAGATGGAGGAGAGGTCGCCATATTAGATGCCGATGGATTTTGACAAAAAGACTTCACTTCAAGAAACAGGCAACATAAAGAAGTTTTGCAGGAGTGAAAAATCATCTGCTAAACAGTATGGAAGACTGTCTATTAGAATAATCAAATTAATTACAATAAAGTAAGTATGACACAAATTATAAACCAATATCATAAATACAGACGATGCCTTTGTTAAAATCATACCAAATGAATACCATAAATAGATCAATGCAAATGTATAATCATATAGTTTAAATCTGGCTACTCAGCAAGTATTTCACATGCAACATTCAACATCATCATCACTCCTGCCATTCTGCAACACTTGAGCTGGGCAATGAAATGGGCTAACTGCCTCCACAAAGTCCTGTCTTGCACGACTCAAAGTACTTTTGGTGTACTGTCACAGAGGCCCATTATTCAACGTCATCCATTACAAAATCATGGTACGAGTCAGTTGATGAAAACTGCAAAAACTCGGCCACATCTTGATGCTTAGACAAATAGAAGCAGCAGTGGGTGCACAGTCAAGCCCAGCAACACCATTAATGGGATACATTTATTCAGAAATCTTCTAAACTTGTTAGCCACACAGTTTTTATCCACATAGCATCATACCATAACACTATTTAGCTAGCAGCTAGTATCACGTTCATCATGTCACCCGTCAAACATCAAAGTCCTTTTGCACTTGATGCTTTCAGCAGTGAAAATTATGCAAAATCTTCAACAACATTCAAGTAAATTTCCATACAAATGTTTATATTAAGAGATAACACACAACTCTGATCAGAAATTTGACAAAATACGCAGAGATTCAGACCAGGAGAAGACGGTGGCCGAGTGAAACGGTTGCTCGATACACTGGACACTGAAAAACTCCTTTCGTGCTTAGACACCTTAAAACACAAATGCACAATCTACTAAAACAGTGAAGCATTAACTATTAAACAACAGGAATACATTTCAAACAGAAAGGATTTACTGCATCATAATTAAGATCAAAACACTGAAAGTTCCTTGTATAGTAATGCTGCAATAATGATCTGAACAAATTCATTATTATAGAGTCATGAAATCTACATCATAAGAGCAAAATAAAGAGTACTTTGGATGTTATCAGACGTCTGCCAACCAGCTTCAAAGACCCAGGAATCACGTTCTGCGCTGATTCCGGTCGGCAAGTTCCAGAGGCCGTCCTTTCGTTTGTCCTGATGACAGGCGGCTGGTGATTCAGTTGCTGTTGGCCTCTGAGGAGAAGTCCAATGCGCTTCTGCTGCATCTGCAGCCTCTGCTTCTGAAGTTCCTCCTCAACGGCTGCACTGACCGTCTTGAGCGGCGGCGTCTCCAAGTGCTTTGTCTCGGTGTTCTTCTGCAAATGCACCTTTGCGTTCTGACCAGCAGCCGTCGGCTCCTGCAACTTCACTAATGTAGTAGGAAGAGCCTTTGACTTCTTCTCTGAACATCTCTCTCTTTGTTTATGCTCTTTCTTTTCTAACCTAACAGAAAATTATAATCGACAGAAACTGCTTCTATAACATTTTCTTCCAAGCTCCCACAAACCCATCACTACAAAGCAACTGCATTAAAAAAATGAAAAACGATCAAAATAACTAAGCACTGAAAACAAACCCAGTGGTCAACTACAGTGGATTAATTGTTTAATTATTGCAATGCAAACAACTCAGGACCTCAAGAATTGAGCTGCTACACAATCTGATATGTTCTAAGAGTAATATTAAGCAACTGTGGCCTGTACCTGTCAGCAAATAGCCTCACTTCCCACAGCTCCAGCTGTTCCTCTGGCATCCACAGCTCACTGGTCACCGGTCTCTTCAAAATGGAAGCCTCTGGCTGACGACGCTCTCGCAGACCGCTTCGCTGAGGAGGCAATGACCTCTCTACAACACACATACATAGACCCATGCATTGCTCACATACCTGCCAGTAACTACTGCAAATCCCATTACCTTTCATATCTCACCACTTACAACAGCAAGCAGACAACCATTCCGAAATTAGAGAATCAGAACAATCTGCAAAGATGTGAATTCACAATAAAAAAAATAACTGACAAAATTCAGCAGACGTCAAATTACCAAATGGCATGAATTACCATAAACTATGCATCATCAATCAAATGCCATCTAAAGCATAAACAAATACACTCACAGACAGTATCAATCAAGTAGAAATCAGAAAAACAAACCAAAACAGAGTTAAAATGTTAAATAATCTATCAAGTACTGGTAAACTATATTCTGAAAATGTCTAATTAAAATAACCTCTGTTAGCAGCTGGGGCTTCCAGTGGTGACACGGTCTTCTGAACAAGATATTCTGCTCTCAAGTTCGTAGGTCCAATGTCTCTTCTCTTCAGCAGTTCCACAGTCGTAACATAATCATCCGTAACCATCGTATTACTTTTACCAACCGGATACTTTGTGGCCATGTCATCCCAACGAATGTTTGCCCACAGAATTCTCAGCTGCAGAGCAATGGCACTGAGACTGGCTGCCGTCAGCGTTCGATATCTCCACGCCGTCTTGAAATAAGGACGAGGGCCGGGGTATGGCCAGTCAACATCAGACATCTTGCAATTATAGCTGAACCCAGCGACTTCAGTCTGGCCTCCCTTTCTTGCCAATGTAATGAGTTGGTCCTTTTCTATAACAAATATACTTCTTTTGTTGCCTCTTGTCTGAAAATTGTGAGCCACTGGAATCCCACCCTTTCTAAAATGCATTCTTCTCTTTTTTCCAGAAAGCCTTGATAATTTTACAGGAAACTCCGTCCTTCCAATTTCACTTAGCTTCTCCCTAATTTCCTTTGCAGTTGGACGAGTCAACAACACATTTCCTTCCTTAATATAAGCCTCAAGCGGATAAATGACATTACATGCAAAATTAAATTCGATTTGTGATTTAGCATTAAGACTATTGACATCAGATCTTCTGACTTCAGACTGCAGACCATTTGAAGTTTCCTCTGCATTGGTTATAAGATCACAAAACGTCTGCTTCACAGGTGGTTTTCCAACTGCAGCGCTTCTAATGGGAGGTGGAACTACATTCGCAAAAGACGAGGCGTTACTTAAATTCGAGTCTTCAGACATCGTAATATCATCAGCATCACCGACCATACTTTCAACGCTGCTATTATCATCGCGATCCTCTTTCTCTAAGATCACTTCGTGATCCGACTCATCCTCCTGCTCCTCCGTCTCCTGAGGCTCATCTAAGCAGTCAGACAACTGATTAGAAAATTTTAATTTAGCCGTGTAAGAACTGCAAGAGTTTAGTTTCAGTGCACGGGCATCAACTTCGCTTTCGCTGCGTCCTTCACTTGAAGTGCAATGTGGGGTAACATGGTTGATCAATGCAAATTCAGTCTCAAATTTCTTTAAGGCCAATTCTAATGAAACTTTCTGCTTTAATTCCAGCTCTAAATGCCTTTTTCTCTTTTCAAGAAGCTCATCAAGGAAGCATTTAATCAGTGGTCTTTTGTGATATGCTGAACGACTTACCAAAGCATCACTTATGTCAAAAAAGTTGCAAAACTTATCAGCATTTTTAACAGTGTTTCTTTCTAAATGCTTCAAGCAGGATTCCTGATCCCGTGTGAATTCATCGCTCAAATTGGCATCAACAACGGATTCAGTTTCTGTGATGCGACGGCCACTGCCACTGCCCGTGACAGACTCCGTCTTGATTGCGTTTTCTTCATTCACAGAATCTAACGATATGTGATTTGATGTGCAGTTGTCCCTGAAGAAGCGGCTGCGTTTCATCAAAGGACGACGACAGGAGGACCGAGTAAAACTGATCCAAAACCAACCTCCCTTTCCAGTGCTGCGGTATTCTTCACCCTTCTGTTTCCACACCTTAAAATTTAAGCCAAAAATAAAGACAAATCAGTAAAAATCAAACCCATCAATAATTCCATTCTAAATTATTACAACAGTTTTAGCAATTGTCAAACTCTCTTTAATTCTTTTACAGGCCATTTATTTGTAACATAATGTAAAATGGACACATAAGTGCATCAGGTTCAGCAAAGGGTTAATCAAATCATATGCATTTGGAAAGAGAAATCTGACCTGATGATGTAAACCAAGAGAATATTTGACCGTGGTTCCAGATGAGAAATCATCTTCATTTCTAAGTCGTTTCCAATCTTTCTCTTTTTTCTTTCGTTCTTCTCTCTCAGATGCCGTAGTTCTGTGCAGCTGCACATGGCCTTTGACAGCAAGTTCAAATGTTTTAATAAATGCAAAACAAAATCCAAAAACCTCTAAATATTTTACATAAGGGTTCTGCATAAACTGTCCATCATTATTTTATCTACGGTAATATTCTGAAACAGGCAAAAGAATCAGAAAGCATCACATAATCCAAAAACACAACAGGCATCAGCCGATGGCAGCACCAATGAGAAACATTTCTAAAAGCAAGATAAAGCTTATGTTGATATCTGAAATTCCAGAGGCCAATCAACGGCACTCTCCATTCAACCAAACAGTGAGTTGCAATTGACAAAAGCTGGAACTGAAAAACCACTTGGTGTCAATTATAGAAAAAGTTCATCATCTTCAATTAAAGTATTACAATTATCCAGTTCTAAGAAATCACACATCACTTAAATTCAAATCCAAATTCTGATCAGTGCTATGGTAAGCAAGTTAATCAATACAAATTAAAACAAAATCAGTACTCTTAAAAGAAATCTTGAAAATTAACCCGAGTTGGTCACATGCCAACAGTGTAAGGCCTCATTTGGTAAAATCTGTCACCAGAAAAAACAACTACTTAGCAGCTATCAAACAGTGAATTAAATCTTATCTTTGAAACAATTACCAAGACTTTCATGCCAAACATTGTTAAACAGAAGAGGCTTCATGCACGTCTCAAAGATCATCAGAGCAAGGCCAAATTCCAAAGCCGATGAACAGAAACCGACAGCCCTCTGCCATCGTCCGCTGTTCTGACCCCAGTTCGGGTGAAGATAACAACGATCAATATTTGCCTCAAGGCCAAGTAAGCCCTTTCTGACAGCGTCTATCGTCTGTCGCATAAGGCCATAGACAACTGCGTTCCAGGAAAAGTCACTTCGGGGCGTAAGACTGAACTTGTAGGAGAGATGTCGTCGTCTGTCTCGCTCGTCATTCTGTTGCTGCTTACTCAGTGCCACAGCGTTAGTGCTGTACAGATTAACATAATTCTTATAGTTCCCTTCCATTCCTATAAAGAATAATAAAACAATTTGACAAACAAAGCGCACAGTCAATCAGACAAACACACTGTCAAAACTAACACTCCAACATGCAAGTCAATCAAAACAAAGCAAGATTCTTGGAAACAATCATCCAAATATCTTCAATGGAGCAGTGACATCTGTCTAATTGCTCAGTATTAAAGGCTGTCCTACAATAGACCACCAGCTAAACAAATTAACCTATGATAAATTAGCTGTCAAATCTAATGTTACAAAGACTCATCCTCCAACAATACAAAGCAGTGCTGGGTCAGTGCATGCAACTTTTGTTCCCTTAACACATGTATGTGATGTCAAGTGGGTTTTCTCACCTCATCATCTTATACTCCTGAATTCATCATAAAAACAACACACAACTGACAAAAATATAAATTCTTCTGCCACTAAAATGCTTAAAACATGCTGAGGATTAACGCTACACTTACCTAAATAATGTAAACCATGCCACCTAACAATGGAACCCCAGTACACAATTCTTGAACATAAAGTGGTCATAAGACACATTTTATTCATTTAGATAATCCATAACATTAATAATAATGTTACTAAATACAGTTTGTTTACAATGACCTAAGCGCACAACTGCATCACATTAACTTATCAATGCAAGTAACAATAATTAAGAACTGACCAAGCTTAAATAGAGAAGTCGTCGTCTTAAGTGCATCTGTCATTGATTCACTTTCTAATTCAGGGAAATTGGTAATGTGCCTTGACATAGATCTTGTTTGTCTCATGTCAGGTGCTGTAATGCAGATCAAACCTTTATAGACATCTCATAAGCAGTTCATTTTGAAATGGTATGGAATGAGAAAATTGAATTCTTGGTAAATGGAATTAAACATTTTAAAGCACAGATTGAAAGAAACAACTGTAATAAGTCATGTCCCAAAAACCATCGCCTAAACATAAATCCTTGGAAGTGAAAATCAGAACGATTTCTCAGAAACGTCTTTTGAATGTTAAGCCCATTGTGTGCTACCAACAATCAATTGGTCGTCAGAGTGTTTGTTGCTGGTGAACATCACTGACAGGCAGCTCTAAGTCGGCCAAATTGGCAATGTACAATTCTGCATTTAAAAACCACCATTTGCGTCCTCTCACTACTGCTTTGTCAACATCATTAACTGCATATGCACCTGCAAACAATGGGTACAAGGGTGGTATAGCGACTGTGGTTCAAGCCAAGTGAATGTGGAGTCACTGGTAAAAACTGAATGCATAGCCTGCCCAGAAATTATGAAATTCTGAACAAATTTCTCATCTCTTATGAGATTAAATATTCGTAATTATCATGGCATCACAGAAATGGAAGCATCATGATATATACAATGAGATTGACTATGTGACTGTCTTCACCAGTTAACATGAATTCCTCCTCATCAAATTTAATACTCATTATGTCATGAGAATTGAATAACAGAAGCAAACACCCACAACAGCTCAACTATTAAGAAGAGATCAGCAACTCATATCTGCCATTTCAATTATAGTCTGAAATACTGAATACCAAACAACAACAACACAAAAATACCTTAGTAAAGATTTTCCTTTCCAGCATTGATATTTCAAAACTGAATTGGCAAATATTATACACTAAACACATAAATGAAAGTAACATGATAAAAATGAGGTAGATTTAAGAATGGAGCTTTTAACAAGTTATCTGAAAATCTTGAAGAAATTGTTTTACCTAAAAGTGAAGCTGAACTGTCTTTGACAGTTGATGTGATCTTGTCATCATGCAAAGTGTCTGCAATCAGTGCTGAATGCACGTCATCACTGTTCCCATCGTAATGTTCCTTGACTGCTTCTTCCACACACACTGCACTGTCATTCTCACCAATTTCCTCCTTAGACTCCACTTGGTTGCTCCCATTACGCACATTCTCGTTGACGTCACTCCTGCATACGTTGGTATCACGGTCCGCTGAGCAACTGGTCATCTGAGTATGGGTGACACAATCAACTTCCGTTTTGCCTTTGAAGTCTGATGATTCTGATGGATCCATTGTGGTTGATGCCGGAAGCAAAGACATCTAACATAAGCATTATCAAAACCAGTCTCAGCTAACTGCAGACATCTATCACCTGCAGGACACATGCAAATCATTCTGAACCAAGTATCGGTAAAGGATTAAAACTTCTGATGAGTAAAAATGTATCAATATTTTGCCTAGAAAAAAGTTATTAACAGCATCAGTGAAAAGAACCTTTAAATTAAACTCACTTCATCTGAATTGACCTTTTCATTGCCTGCCATTTCCTCAACTGACTTCTGTGATTTTTCAGATTCAACTTTTACACTCAGTTTAGATCTCTGCTCTAAAAGAAACTCTAAAACACAGATACTGGTAATAAAGATTTATCAAAAACCATGTTCCATAAATTTCTAGATTATTTTTCATCATAGAACTAAATGAAAAATAAAAACTGACAGAATAAGTATCTAATCAATACAGGAGGGTGTCAAGATTAACCTTTTCCTATCCAATTAATTTTTTGCGTCATTCCCGTATCTATCCTAATTTTGGGGCGAAAAAGCGTGACATTTCCATCGTTGCAGTTGTTGCCATGTAACTACTGAATATACGGAGTAATAAGACAAAAATTGATGAAGTTTGGTTATTATTGAAGGTTTAAAGCAAACCTCAAAATAAAAACTGTCAAATAACCACAACAGAAATACAATTTAGTAATATATTTGGTCCAGACAGAATGTCGTTTGATAGATAGGTTTGCCATGCCAATATCATCGTTAGCATTTGTAATATCAACAATCTATTGTAATGGTTCATCAGAATAACATTCACTTTTACTAAAACTGTCAATACTTTCAGTATTCCATCAAATGTTACTATCACTAATAAGTTCATAAATTCACTTCAAAACTTCTTTTCTACAAAGGCGCTGTTTTGTACTTGCCATTTTTACACAAACTTGCTCGATATTTTATTTAAAAAAAGGTTTATTTCAACAGACAAAGTACAACTGTATGTAATTTTCCGTTACGAAAAACCCTGCACAATCATTATGCAATATACTATTTTTAGTTTGTAGCCAATAGTAGACAGCCAAACGATATCTAAAGTAAGGTCACCCTAAATGTCCTATAAAAGGAGACGCCAGATGGCAACAACATTTTTTGAAGGTCCCCCCTGGAGGGAACGGTGGATAGGAAAAGGTTAAGAGAATTTCGAGTGTTCACCAGAACTGTCTTAAGCAGCAGTTTTTTTCACACGATGGCAAGAAACACCAACATAGAAAGTACAAGACTTTTAAAGTGAAAATTCAAGTAAGCAGTGACATTTAATTTTCCACCACAAACAAAAGAAAAAAGGCTAGGCAACCATTTTTAGAATATGACCACAAAACTTCAAACTATTAACATATATGAACTGGTCATTTGATGAAAACATCTCTCAACATAACCAAATCTTCTCTAAGGAGGCTGCAAATAAGAGTACAAATTATATTCATATCTCCTGCCCTTCACTTCTTGAATTTTCCAAAATTCCATATCTTAAGAGCCAAACAACAGAAACTAATCAAGGCCTAGAAGATTCACTATAAAACTAAAACTAATGCACAACTACGATTGAAATTCTGGAACCTGTCTTCAGGTCCAAAAGATGTGTTCACCCACCCCAATCAATAGTCTTCAATTGCCTTAAATGTGCTGTAAAAATCCAATGTAAAGCTCTACAAGATGGCAAAGTGCTTTTCACATATTTGATCACAAATTCAAATTTTAAAAAATTCAATTAAATACCAATAATGAATTTGGTAAATTAGAAAATCATCTGTCATATTTTTAAACTAGAATTTTTATCACAAAAATACTTTATCTGGTGCTCAGCAGCATCATAGGAAACAACAAGCATACCTTATAAAGTAAGAAAAATCCCATAATTGCAACAATTAATTCAATCAGTTAAAACATTAGTTCCCAAACTTTTTCAGTCGGCGTACCCCTTCAGACATTTTTCGAAAATCCGTGTTCCCCTAATTTTCAAAGTAAATTTAAGGAAGCACACTTTCAATTTTTAAAAGCATAAACATGGTATCTGAATCATGAAATTTAATAATGTCTTCAAACCTACATGTAATCGGACTGCATTAGCCATAATCATTAACTAGTTACTAGACCTACTGGGTTTTATTAAAGCTTATTAGGATAAAAATATCGTAATTGTAGCATTCAAAGTTAAACTTGCATAACCTATCGGTCAAGTGAAAACAATAAAATGAATCAATGAGATGGATGAGGTTGCATCTCATCAGCCAGTTTCGAGAATCTTGGCTGCGTCTTTGATCCACACAGGGCGATTTTTGAATTTGCCGCGCTGACCAAGGAAGAGTCCAATACCACAACTTTAAACTTATAGCGAGGGGTGACGAGTTAGAGGAGTCCAAAAGGTCTACATCTGTCACTGCAGTTTGAGAAAATCAAATCCAATAACAATTTTTTAGAATTTTTGCAAATATTGTGAAATTTGTTACTATCAAACATCAGTGCATAAGAATTCCACTGACTTTCCACTTTCCGCAGTGTACCCCCTAGGAAGTCCATTTTGTACCCCTGGGGGTACGCGTACCACCGTTTGGGAACCACTGAGTTAAAACAACACCTAATGAGCAAATCACAGCATAATTGTAACTGAAGAAGATTAAAGGACTCTACAATTCAAAACTGACCATCATGACTTGCCAGAGCTGCCTTTCTTTTGCCTCTTGCCTTGTTTGTCAGCTCTTCAGTTACAGCCATTTGACTGACAATGGCACTCTTCATGTCCCTCAGCACCGACACAAGTTCCGACTCCCATTTCTCACCGTCAAGACACAGCAGCAGCTGCTCCAACTGGGCTGAAGAGCTGTAATACCATGTCCTGTGGTTACCCTCACTACAATTCAGATAAAACAACACTTCAGTACTCTACACCTGCACTTTAAAAACAAAAGCAGTATGCAAGAAAGCACTGCACTGTAATTGTAGGGATTTACATTACGCTGAGAGAGAGAGCATTACACTAAGCTTAGAGAGAGAGAGAGAGAGAGAGAGAGAGAGAGAGAGAGAGAGAGAGAGAGAGAGAGAGAGAGAGAGAGAGAGAGAGAGAGAGAGAGAGAGAGAGAGCATTCATCAGGGTGTGTGACATTCTGTGCAGCATTTTGCTGCAGAGAAAGAAAGAAAGGAGAAAACTTAATCGGTCACTAATGTTATATATTTTTTCAAATATTTTATAAATATTTGAAATTGCTCTACTGGCATCATCTCTGCTAAAAAAACAATAGTCATTATCATAAAAATTAAACCCTGTTTTAAAATATGTTAGCAAATTCCTCAAACTGCATTTTGAATGACAATTTCACTGAAACTATAGATACCACTATAATCATAAATAGCAATTGAGAACATATCTAAATGAGTCATTCCGTGTCAATTCAACCAATGGTCCCAGCTCGACCATCTCAAAAAATTATGAAATTTACCACAAATGTTCCCCAAACTTCCATCTGAAAGATTGTAAAATTTTAGGCTGCTCTCTTGAGTAGTTTTTGAGATATTCGACTTTTATAGTACCTGGGGTGGGCCGTTTTTTGGCGTTTCGCGGCAGCCGCTTAAATTTCTCACAACTTCAGACCTCTATAACTTCAGAAATATAATAGCTAGGAGGCTGAAACTTTCTGGACTTATTCACTACTAGTAGTATTTCATAAAATAAGAGTAAGACTTTGTCTTTTGGAAAAAGTGTCCTCACTGCAGAGTCACAAAAATGGAAGAAAAAAATTGCTCCATTCCTGATATTCAACGTTTAGCTCTCAATATGGAACCTTTCTCTTTATTTCAGAGTTGTAACTTTTATTCTGTAAACTGTCCAGTAGCTATATTTTCTCTAATTGCAAACAGATTTCCCATACTGTTAATCCCTGAGTTTCTACAGGATCTAAAAATGTGCCAAAAGGCCTACAGCGACTTGGATTTGAGTGTAAAAATGGTCATGTGGGACAGGTGGTAGCTTAAAATCAAAGATGTCACTAAATAGAGCACATTCAAAGCTATAATATATGCAAAATCTGTGATGGTACTTTTTCTTTAAGATTTTAAATAAATTTTTAAAGTTACGACTTTTTTTGAAATTTCGTAATTAATTAAAATCCAATTTTTCAAAGAATAATTAGTGCCAAGAAAAACAGGCATGGATACACAACCAGAAAGAACAGGTAATATTGCCAACTGTCACCTCTGCTCTAGGTAAACCAATGAGCAATGAGAGGGACACTTGTGAAAGAATTCTATTATGAAGATGATGTGAGTAGAGTTATGCCTGGCGCCAAAAACTTTGTTTCTGTCAGAGATGGTGACAAACAAGTTCACATGCATTGTAGACTGTTGCTAATCAACTTGAATGAATTGCACAATGAGTTTTAAAAAAGATATCCTGGAGTAAAAGTTGGACTAAGTAAATTTTGTGATTTAAGGCCAAAAGAATGTGCGACAGTAGGGGCCAAAGGTACTCACAGTGCTTGTGCTTGCACATCAGAATGTTAAGATGATGCTGGCTGACCTACCCAATATATTGCCTTTTCTAAGACCACTTACCATGACCTGATAGTACAGCTAGTTTGCTCAGTGGAAAGCAAGAATTGCATGCTACACAGTTTTGAAAATTGTTCAGGACCTGCCAATCTGTGTCGCTATCTGCATAAAAATGCAATTCTGATGAAGACAGCACAGAAATGGTACTATACAAACAATGGGAAACTACTCATAGAACAACTCTGCACACTCACGCCAAACCGTTACCTGAATTCATCAAATTGTTGGTGCAGAAGACTGAGAAACTTGCTAGTCATCATTTAATTGCAAGAAAGCAAGCAGAATGTCTAAGGTCATTGAAGTCAAGGTTAACACAACATGAAATAATAATCCTTCTTGATTTGTGTGTATCACATTCACAATGACATACTGAAATACACAAGCCTGTGCATTATCAGTAATGGATTGCATCATGATACAGTGACTGTGCATGCATTTCAGCAGAAGGTAATCAGTTACATAAAAGACATGGTGCCAGCAGTGACAAAAATCTATTATTTTAGTGATGGTGCTGCAGGTCAATATAAAAATTACAAGAACTTCAGCAACCTCATGATGCACTGAGAAGACTTTGGCATAGCTGCAGAATGGCACTTTTTTTGCCACATCCCATGGGAAAAGTTATTCCGATACCATAGGGGGGACAGTGAAACGTGAAGTTGCATGGGCAAGTCTACAGGCCATCACTGCAGGTTTTATTCTTTTACCTTGTGATTTGTACCAGTGGTGCTTGCAGAACATTACAGGCATCAAGTTTATATTGGTGAGCTTGGAAAAAATCGAAGTACTTGGCCATTAACTCCATAACAGATTTCTTAGGGCTCCAAAGATTCCTGGAACAAAGGAAAATCATGCCTTCATTCCTTGTGCCAAAGGACTACAAATAAGCAGAATTTCTGGAGTGTGGCAACTCATTATGTTTCCAGCAGCAGCCATGACAACTATGTTGCAGTACAATCGTTGCTGAATCCTGGTAGCTATGTTCGCAGCCTTTATGAAGGACTTTGGTGGATTGGATCAATTCGTTCTGTGTCAGAAGAACATGATGACAATGAGGTTGTGTTCATGCATCCACATGGCCCTTCACGATCCTACCGATGACCTCGTCAGGAGGATATCTGCTGAGTGCCGCATAGCCATGTATTATGTGAAATATCGGCACCATTAACAACCATTGGACGATCATACCAGATAACAGCAGAGGATTTAGCAGCTGTTGAAGCAGCATTTATCAGGGTTGCAAATAAAATATGATCAGTGCTATAATGTGGCTTCCATTCTCCAGCTGTGTTAATTTCAGGACTGAATTGTTTTCTAAAACAAACTCATCATCACAACATGATACATGCAAGCTGTAAATCTGCATATACAGATAATTTGTTAGCCCTAGGTTAACAATATATAAATTAAATATCAATTGGTTAGAGTAATTTGACAATTTTTGCTTCACTGTTGGTTTTGTATCCATGCCTGTTTTTCATCACACTAATTATTCTTTGAAAATTTGGATTTTAATTAATTACGAAATTTCAAAAAAAGTCGTAACTTTAAAAATTTATTTAAAATCTTAAAGAAAAAGTACCATCACAGATTTTGCATATATTATAGCTTTGAATGTGCTCTATTTAGTGACATCTTTGATTTTAAGCTACCACCTGTCCCACATGACCATTTTTACACTCAAATCCAAGTCGCTGTAGGCCTTTTGGCACATTTTTAGATCCTGTAGAAACTCAGGGATTAACAGTATGGGAAATCTGTTTGCAATTAGAGAAAATATAGCTACTGGACAGTTCACAGAATAAAAGTTACAACTCTGAAATAAAGAGAAAGGTT
The DNA here is from genome assembly GCA_018105865.1 of Metaphire vulgaris. Lineage (NCBI taxonomy): Eukaryota > Metazoa > Annelida > Clitellata > Crassiclitellata > Megascolecidae > Metaphire > Metaphire vulgaris. Next base: position 159,659 of record CM030833.1, on the reverse strand, counting down.
CCATATTGAGAGCTAAACGTTGAATATCAGGAATGGAGCAATTTTTTTCTTCCATTTTTGTGACTCTGCAGTGAGGACACTTTTTCCAAAAGACAAAGTCTTACTCTTATTTTATGAAATACTACTAGTAGTGAATAAGTCCAGAAAGTTTCAGCCTCCTAGCTATTATATTTCTGAAGTTATAGAGGTCTGAAGTTGTGAGAAATTTAAGCGGCTGCCGCGAAACGCCAAAAAACGGCCCACCCCAGGTACTATAAAAGTTGAATATCTTAAAAACTACTCAAGAGAGCAGGCTAAAATTTTATAATCTTTCAGATGGATGTTTGGGGAACATTTGTGGTAAATTTCATAATTTTTTGAGATGGTCGAGCTGGAACTTCCCGAAAAATTGGTTGAATTGACACGGAATGACTCAAATGTATGTATCCCCTGTCAAATATAATGCTCTAAATGAGTAGCAATGAATCAGTTGCAAATGAAGTGAGTTCATTCTTTATAAATGTACAGGTTATTCAACAAATCAAATATAGCATATAAATAAGCCATTCAATATTGCAAACTATGTTTACTCACACAAAAATCCTTCTACACAGCAACCAGTATTTGCGATGATTTCGATCAAAGCCAAGAGGTTCAAGTCGACATAACAAGCTGATCCTCCTGTCTGACGTGCATTCATTAATTCCTTTAACCTAGAGCAAGAAATCACAGGAAATGTTCATACAGAAGTCTGCATCCACTAATAATGAAGCCACCAAAGCTCATCGTAATGAGCTTCAGATGACCTGACATTCATGTGGTTCATTGTATTTGACTAACATCAGTCAGGACTATCAGCACCAGGTAATCAATAGAAATGCCTGCAGTCCTTGCATATTCCACACTATCATAGGTCAGAGTTTACAAACTGCCATTCAGCTTCTTATGAATAATAGTGTTTGAGATTTATTGAACAGACCATAGATGTGCCTTTTGATAGTTACATTTTAATCTAGAAAGGTTTGTAACGATTCAGAACTAAAATAGCCAATAACACCTAAGCCAATGCTCTGCCACATTATTATTATTACTATTACCCGTACTTTGCTGCTAATGCACATTAAGTCATAAATTTTGCTAAGCAAAGAACCATAAGTGTGGAGCAAGTCAGGGGTGTACAACTTGTCCAAGGTTTCTATGCAGTGGCTTTATGGCTCTAGGGTCAGATTCGAGCCCACTGCATGGCATGAACCTTATACTACACTACACTGCACCCTCTGTATTTAAGCCAAAGTGAACATACTTTGTCACAGTGCTATACTTCCATGACAATATTGCAATCTATCATTTCTGCATTAATCTCAAAAAAGCTATAATGTAATTATCATACATTAGTGCAGTGGTTCTCAAATGGTGGTACGCAAACCTGCAAGGGTACAAAATGGACTTTCCAGGGGGTACACAAAAGGCAGCGGATTTCCTTTGCATTGAAGTCTGATAGTAAAAAATTTCAAATATTTACAAAAGTTCAAAGAAATTGTGAGTAGACTTTATCCTTGAATGTTACAACTTTGTAACATTCAAGGATAAAGTAATGCATTTATGCACTATATTGATCCTAATTAGTAAGTAATGATTAATTCTACTGCAGTCTGCTCAGGTTTTAAACCATTTGACCTATTCAGCTGTGTAACAGAAGCCAATGGAAAGAATATTGAGCAGTTATGTGCAAAAATTTCAGCCTATTGAACAAATTCTCTCACAAAAACCACATTTCCATTTGTCCCCATCTTAATTGCATCAAATCCTACTAAAATAGTCAATATAGCCCGTCTCGATTTTGTTCGAAAGCATTCAAAATAGAACACCTCTCACTTTTGCAATTTGTTATCGCAATTTATTCACAATGTACTATTATATATCACGCAGTGACAAAAGAGTTAAATTTACTTTGAAAATTAGGGGTACACGGGTTTTCAAAAAGTGTCTCAAGGGATAAGCCGACCAAAAAAGTTTGGGAACCACTGCATTAGACAATGACAAACTGAAGGAAGCAAGAACTAATATGGAAATATCAACATCATTAGAATCACACAAAGTATTAAGCAGTGAACATGATGCTTCTGCTGTGTATCAATTATGAAGCCTCCATTTTCTTCTTTCTGTTGATTTCAATCGGTCATTCATGTGGCTTATTCACATGTCTAAAAAATTTGTTACTTCTAACCAACAAGTCAAAGTCAACAAAGCCATTTAGTATCGATGACACTGATGTTTCTTTTCGGCAGAAAGTGTTAGTTACCTGAAGTGCAGAACAAACACTACAGTACCAATCACCATCTGGCACAGACTTCAAAGGTGGATTGAGACATTCAAGGTGGAACACGGCTGGACAAGTCTCGCAGCAAATTAAATCACCTCGCCTGCAAAACAAGAATGATCGGATAACTTCCTCAAATCTTATCTTCTAATCTAACAATAAAATCAATTAAGTTACAAATAGTAAACAAAATGACATAATTTGAACTGAACTGTCTTCTATTGCCTGATCAGTGTCAGCCACCAAACCACAAGTAAGAACTTGACATTGTGTCTAGATGATACTGATGACTCATCCAAACAGGACAATCTAATTTACTCCCAGGCACTGAATTTTTATCACTCATCAATAAAATCTAAATGTTCCAAGATACAAGAGCAACATGTTTCAGCAGATAAACTGTGGGCAAAATAAGTGCCTGCTATTTAAAAAGATAATAAAATAAAACATCTGTGCTTCAGTGAAGCAGTGCAAGCTAAATTCGGCAAATCGACATTTTCAGAACCACAGTCCAGAGCTGATATGCCGTGCTTCTGTACAATATACCGGTAAGTATTTTCATAACACAATAAGAGGTAAGTCTCTCAAAACAAGTTACAACACGGTCATTGATATAATGCACTAAGGCAGCGGTTCTCAACCTTTATAGTGCCGCGACCCTTTTAATTCAATTCCCCATTATGTGGCGACCCCCCAACGGTAAAATTATTTTCGTTCACAATGTAAGCTGCTAAAAATAATAATGCTACGACAATCAAAATGTTCGAAATCATTATTTAATTGTCTCCATGTCTATCCTCGAATGACAATATTATTATAGTAAAACAACTAGTACATCGTAACTACCACTGAGGAAATTTTGTATAATAACAAGAAAAGAGACAACCCCATATTTCCGATGGTCTCGGGCGACCCCTGGCAATTCGTCATTCGACCCCCTTGGGGGTCACGACCCACAGGTTGAGAACCGCTGCACTAAGGTGATACTGAGATATGAAAGTTATGACTGCATTTTCATTTACTTTATCCTTGTTCCAGGCAAGTATCACTGCAATTTATCTAATAGCAACAGCAACATTAATGAATTGCCAAATGTTTACTAAAGAAAAGTGGCAAAACTGAATGGAATTAACAAGTCTAACTAGTCTTCATGGCTGGCTAAAGACTTGCAATCAGTTGAATTCTTTTGTAGTCAACATCTAGATTTGATGGCCGGTTTAGCACACAAAAAACCCCATCAAGGATTATTAAAGTGACAGTAAACAGTTTATCAGTGCTGACTTTACACTAGCACTATTCATGCTATATCACTAATTTAATTGCATCAGTTTCAGCAGAATTATTGCTGCTTGTTCAAATTTAATGGAAACTTTCATCATTTTGCACTCATTTAATGTGATTATATTGTAAAACCAACAATGTCTTACACCAGAACACAATTACAAGCATTCCACAATCTCTGTTTGCAGAAACTGTAACAACATTATCACTTCTTTCTTTCTAAGAGCATTTTGATGTTTTACCCATTCACGTCCTGCTAAAAATAAATACGATTTTGCTCTTATTTATTAAAACATCGTTTTATGGTAAGTTATCTGAATAATATGCAATCTGGTTTGGATTGCCATGGGTTATTTCAGTGCATCATTTTAATGTGTTCTGTTTTGACACTCTCGCTCAAAGCACCAATGTCTCCTGAGTCCTGACCAGCACATTTATGTCAAAGCAAGACAGTTATACTACCATGTCTACCACTAGAACACCCATCCAATATACAGCAACAACATAACACCAGCGGAAAAAAGTCTATTGATATTCAATTCGGAAGATTCACCCGTTCCATCATTCAACATAAATGTTGTTCTGCTTTCATGTAATCACTATCCACAAAACATTCTTCCAACATAAAAGACACAGCATATCAGATGGTCGATAACATCAGAGCGATAGTGATATTCTATGTGGCATTATTACTTGCAACAAGAGACCTTGACATATGCTGTCTATGTCAAATCGGTTTTCATATTTACAATATAAAATGGGAGAAATGTCATCAAAGTGATTCCCTCATCGTAAAAACAAAATACTATAAAAGCAAAATGTGTGACTACCAAATTAGAGCATACTGATCGTGATTGTGCCTTCTCACAAGGAGGATCACTCCTGCTGAAATCCATTCCACCCAAAATAAGGAAGATAAAAACTCTGTCCAATTTCAAAAGCAGACTAAAATGCCACCTGTTCAGGGAGTCATATCCTCACCCTTAGTAAAGTGCCTCTGTCTTTGGTTATGTCTAATGGTGCTATATAAATAGGACAGTATACATACATACATACATACATACATACATACTAAAGAAGAGAAAACTAAAACAATTTCAAAAGTTATAACCTATGACAAAGTCTGCACTGTTCCTCGTGTATAAATGCTCCTTCTTTCATGATCGCTTCACGCACTAAATTTGTTGTCAAGAATAAATCTGATAAAGTCTGCAACAGCAGAAGCCGCTGTGATGTATTTAGATCTTGGTAATGACGGTAGCTGAAAAACGGTAGGATGCGCTGAATTTCCTCAGTGCATGTAAGACTGTCAAAATAGATTCTCAAAACTTCAAACCAAGTCAATGAATCAACTAAAAACAGAGAGATGTTAATGCTGTCTCTAGCATCGTGCGGACCAAACATAGAATTGTTATTGTCCTCTTCCTGCAAAATGCACTTAAGCAGAGAAATGTGTGCTTCGACGAGTAGGCTGCTTTGCTCATTCACAATCAGGGCCATACAAAAATCTTCAAATCTAAAGGGAGACAAACAGAGAATTCTAGAAAACTGCCTTAAAACCTGATAAACACCAACTGTCTGCTGAACATTTTCAATATCAATCATCAAATCCATAGAACTGTCAGGAAGATTTAGATCCGGAATTTCAATTTCGTTGACAAATTCTGACAGATTCGGCCCAGCGATGCGTCTTTGTCTGTCATAATCCCCATCGCTAGAGTCTCCATTAGACTCTACGTCTTCATTCCGGGAAAAGTCGGAGTCTTCCCCGTCGGTCTCTCTGTCAGAAATAATCGTGCTAGAGCCGTCGCCGTCGTCGTCAGCATCTGAGTATCTGTCCCGCGACTGGGATATGAATCCTACAGGACGAACTGCACGCCGATTTCGAGACACGCCGGGTACTCTTCGATATCCGGATCTCAGCGAATAATGCGACTTCACTTCGAGGACAGAAGGATCAACGTCTCTCTGCTCAAGGGTCTCCATCGCCCACAGCCAGTCAGATCGTCAACGGCAACGAGTTTTAGCCTCCAACAGTATATAGCTCATCGGCGGTAAAATCACTCAAAACGCATAAAAATGATCGCAAATAAAGACTAACTACTTAAAATATAGTTAAACTTTAATGGCTGAAAATTAATCAATAGCTTATAAGAAATCGCCATTTTATCTTCAGCGTCACGTGATAATGCTAAACATCAAATGCTTATAGCGCAGTCGTTACTTGCAGCGTAGAGTCATGCCGATTAGGAACAGTCACATGTATCATCTTAATATGATTTTTAACTTAAATAAATGAATTCATTATCACAAAGTATCGAGTGGCACTCTTACCTATTGATGATAATTACTTCATAACAATGATTAGGTAGCAATTTCATCTCTCGAATGAGTCGAATTGTTTCTCACTGACGGGCACCGGACACGGCGGACAGCATAAGAGCAATGTGGTTAGTGAACTTAGTGACGACCTTTTTTGCTTGTGAATGATTTTTGTGAGTTGAAGAGTGACTATTTTGCTTTTCAGTGTTTTTAAGGAAGTTGAAGTTTTTATGAAGTTTAGGGTAGAGCTGGGTCGATTACGATTATTTTTTCCGATTACGATTACGATTATTTTCGATTATTTTTCACGATTACGATTTCGATTACGATTACGGTTTTTTATATAATCGCGATTTCGATTTCGATTATTTCACAGTACCTTTAGAAACTGTCTTTCCCGCCATATTTTACAGTATTCGGCAATCCTCTGTGTATCGATGTTCAGTTGGTCTTCAACAGGGATATTTCTACACCCCTAACACCCCCCAACACCCACCCCCCAATTTGAGGTCGACACCCCCTAAAATTTGGTAATGTGACAATGGTATGCATACAGAATGCATATTGATTAGCCCTGAACACCCCCAAGCAGGCCCATTCAGAGGGGGGCCAGGAGGGCCATTCGGCCCGGGCCTCCATCATTTGGGGGCCTCTCTTTGTTTCCTTGTCTAGAATTCTGGGAGAGCAAGAAAGCTAGATAGCTTCTACTAGCTAGAAGGGGCCTCACAATTTGGTGATGACCTTTTTTGCTTGTCGACAATTTTGGGAAAGCTAGGAAGGTATTCTGCGGTCCTCAAAATTGGTGATTACCTTTTTTCGCTTGTCAAAATTTTAATTGTTGGGAAGGCTAGGAGAGGCCTCGAAATTCCAACTGGCCTGGGCCTCCTTCAGCCTCTGAAGGGGCCTGCCCCCAAATGGAGAAATACACCCCACAACTTTTATCCTCGGATGACTTTTTTTGCTTGTCAGACTTTTTGTGAGTCTCTATAAGGTTTTATGCTTGTCAGCATTTTTCGGTATAGACTTCCAAATTTCGACACCCCCAGATTTTTCCGACACCCCCAAATTCACAATCCTACAATCCTAGAAATAAACACACCCCAGATTTTCCCGACACCCCACCCCAATTCACAATCCTAGAAATAACCCTGGTCTTCAATCTCCTTAAAGGATCGAGCCTGGGTGGCAAGACCGATATCGTCAGAGTATCCAAACTTCCTACCTATGGTATCCGGTAAGTCGTGTGTAGGCCTATAAGCCTACAAATTGAATAACATAGGTGCTAGAACTGAACACTGTGTTAGACCGTTTCGCTAACGTCTCCAGGAGCTGACATCTCCCAAGTGAACTAAGAACCGTCTGTCAGAGATGAGTAATTCCACAAGTTGACAGAACCAGGGTGGCAAATTGAGCGAGAGTTTGTACATTAAACCCGCATGCTACACCGCATCGAAAGCTGCTGTCAAATCCAGAAAGATGGTGCCTGTCTTTATACGCAGTTGAATCCATTTTCAATGAAAATCTGATAATCAACGGTAAATTGATCTTTCTTTGAATCGGAAATATTGTATAATATAACTTACGGGAATAATCGAAAAATAATCGCGATTTCGATTATTTTTTCGACGATTATCGATTATTTCGATTTATTTAATAATCGTCTCGATTTCGATTACGGTTTTTCCAAAAATCGCGATTTCGATTACGATTTCGATTAATCGACCCACCTCTAGTTTAGGGGCGCCATCAATATGTTTTGTCCCTGCGCGCCGGACACGCTAGCTACTCCTCTGCCTGAACCAGAGAACATTATGGTGACATCATGATTATCATGGTGATTATTGCCCTTCGAATATTGACTATTGTCTGGCTGATCGCATACCTTCCCTATAGCTATTTTAAGAGGGGCTGAGCGCCTAAGAATAAGCAGCTACTGTTGTGCTGCTCTGCAAGGCGCTATAGAAATCCACGAGATTTTACTTTACTTTATTATGAATTTATGAAGTAACCGAGGGTGAGAAGAGGATGAAGTACGAATTTAGATCTTGTTCCGCGTTCTTGCCGCATAGAATTGACCAGAACCAGGAAATTATCGTCGTTGTTGGTTATTTTTCTTTAAAGCGGAATTTATTTTATTTTTAGAATTTCCTGAGTAGATAATAAATTCAACTGTTAACGTTGCTTCTGTTTTCACAGTATTGATCTGATGACAGTTATTCGCTGTGGGAAAGTCTTAGATGGAGGATGTGTATTTGTGTGGGACGGTAGCAGGACGTTTCGCCCACTGTATCGGACGTCTGCACTGGCCTTTTGCCAGCTTGTAACAGCCGCATTTATCGTAATGCATTCTGCCTCCTCAAGAGACGATCTCATATTCGTTCATTAATTATTTAAGAGAATGGTGATATTCGATGACAAATTTTGTATCTTATGTCGGTGGACCTCAGTATTGAGTGACTTCATGTGAAGTATCCGTTTTCAGTGTAACAATGGCAGAGGATTTGCCTTTACTAAGGAAGGTAGACCTGAAGATGACGGAAACTATGGGGTATCGGCGAATTTGGATTGGGCGAAAAACGCTTTGTACATAAAATTAATATAGCGCGGATAAAGTGAGTGTTGGCGTCGCACCACATTTCCTGATGCATGCTTATGCAGATGTACCTAAATTATGGTTCATATTTTTTTCTGAATTAAAAACATTAAACTGTATTCGGTGGTTGAGGGGCTCCAGCAAGGGTAGGGCGGAGCACGAGTCATCATGGAGGAATAAGGATGTGATGGAGATGTTTATAATTAGATGCAAGCATTAGAGAGTGCCATGTGTCGAAGAATGAGGTGTGCGCCTACACTCGCGTTTACCTATAGTGCAGTTTTTACACTACCATACATACTGTAGCTTGTACAGAAAAATTATATAATACATTTTACATATTCTGTAAGTGAAACATGTACATTTAAAACACGCATAGCGTTTTCGCCAATACCCCATAGTTTCCATCATCTTCAGGTCTTCCCAAAAGTAGATGTCTAGCATTCTATCTCACCACCTGAGACCTTGTTGATCTGCTTCAGCTTTTAGTACAAAATAAGCGTTTTATTGGATTTAGTATAAGATTCAGAGTAACTGAAGAAAATGCCAATCATTGCACTGCTTAAATATATATGTGATTGGAGATTCTTATTGAGCCTTTGATAGTATGCATTTTAGATGTTGCTTATTAGCCATACTCCAGCAGTAACTGACCTGCACTAGGATGATGGACGCTGGTTAGATGTTCATGTATTGAAATTATTTTGATTTCTGGTTTCAATTCTGCCAGTTGTGTTGCTAATTTTCATGTATTACTTTTAGTTCTTCCAATTACTCAAGTGGGATCGACAGCAAGCATAATGCCAATCCACAGAACCATTAAAAACGTTGTCAAGAACTATAGTTATGCCGAAGTCAAAGTTCGAGAGGCCACATCAAATGATCCATGGGGCCCTTCGAACATGATCATGGCAGAAATAGCGCAGTTGTCACATGATCTGATTGCCTTCAGCGAAATTATGCAAATGGTATGGAAAAGACTTAACGATCATGGGAAAAACTGGCGCCACGTTTACAAGTCATTAGTTCTTCTTGATTATCTAGTGAAGTCCGGCAGTGACCATGTCGTGCAGTACTGTTCAGAACACATAATTGCCATTCAGACTCTTAAAGATTTTCAACACATTGAAGATGGTGTTGATCATGGAATGAATGTTCGTGAAAAGGCAAAGCAGTTGGTGGCAATACTAAAGGACACTGATAAATTGAAAAATGAACGGTCGCGGGCAGCTAGCATAAGAAATCGGTTTGGACTATCAACTGGTTATGAAGTGAGTGCACAGTTTATCATTTGTCTTCTGCTTGTAGTTTCTGCATTCATTTCATTCATTACATTATATAATATCTGTTTTTTAGTTGTAATATTTTCATATCATTCTCCTGGGATTTCACTATATTGGAACTGTAGGGGCATTATTGAGCAATTGAATTCTGTAAGATATAACTGAAAAGTGAAGAACTCCAAACCCTTCAGAGCCACGATGTTCCATTCTCTTTTGCTTGAGATTCAATGGATGCATTGTTTTCATTATTTTCGGACTTATCCACCATAGACTGTCACCCGTTTGTTTGGCCTGATACCCTGGATTTGACCTGGATCTTTAGTGATTTGGATTTGGTGTGCCATCGGTTGATGCTCCTGTGCATTATGAAAGTGGCGCTATAGAAGTTTAAGATTAGATTAGATTAGATTTAGATTAGATTTACAGCATTTATGTAATGAAGCAAAGGGATATTTCATGTTTGTCTCTTAAATCAGTGTTTGAGCATTAAACAAGGTGATGACAAATATGACAATGAGCTACTTGCTTTGATTTTTTTGTTAGCTGTCTAATGAAATGCAGTCTTCCTCTCCACCGGCTTCTTCTAGCTTTCCACCATCAGAATGGCGTAGTACATCCTATGCAACTGAATCTAACACAAGACAAGTGCATGGTAGAGTATGGCTCAATGTCTGTTAATTTGCTGCTCAGCATCTACTAGATCTCCCTTCAGTGAATAGTGGTATTTTCTTTGTTCTTAAAAAAGTATGTTGTTTTGTCACCTAGGAATGAGAGTCCAAGTGAGTGCATTTATCTTCTTCACAGACAATCCTGGAGTGATGGTCATCGCATGACGTCAACTTGTCACTCGTGAAACGTCGATATCTAGTATAGATCAGTGATTGCCTTTGTTGCCTTGATTTAGAGTTAGATGAGGAGAATTTGAAGCAGAGACAAAATGAAGTGAAATGCCACTATTTTGTCTCATTTGTCATAATGTGTCTCTTCTATAAATGGTTCCTTGTGTTGATGTGACGAAGAATAAGAATATATGTCACTATCAATACTGGACTATTAGTTATTTACTTGATCCTAACTGTTAGGGAAACCCAGCATGGATTCAGGAAAGGAAGAGGATGCTCTGACCAAATCTTTGTCCTTCGACAACTCGTTGAGAAAAAAACTAGAATTAAGTGAAGATTCGGTCATGTGCTTCATCGATTTTGCCCAAGCTTATGGCTCCATCTGGAGAGAAGGGCATGGAAATTCCTGGGGAATTATGGCATTCATGCCAAAGTAATCAGGCTTATTGAAAATTTATACAGCACAGTTTTAGCATGTATCAGAATTGGCAAAGAGACTGAGTGGTTCAAAATCAAAACAGAATTTAGACAAGGATGTGTCCTATCGCTGGTACTCTTCAACATTATATTAGATTACATCATGAGACGGATTGAAAATACAAGTGAGTTTCGAACATCTCTAAGGCCAGGAAACATAGATGATGCAGAATATGCTGATGATACATGTCTATTAGCATAATGCCTCTCAAGGATTGTAGAGTTAACATTGGCCTTAATAGCGGAGAGTGGAAAATTTCAATTAAAAATAAACTCTAATAAAACAAAATTAATATCAATTACAAAGGAAGTTGGAGAATGGCCAATAGTAAGACACAGCGGAAAATAAATTGAAATGGTGAAGAAATTCATTTACTTGGGAAGTGAATTGAAAGCAGAGGAAGGCTTGAACTTGGAGATCAAAAGAACAGCAATGGCAGGATCTACATTCAACAGGCTACATACCAAAATTTTCAAAAGACATGACATTGGGATGAAAACAAGAATAGGAATTCTCAACACTTGTGTAATACCAACATTAATATATGGAATTGGAGAAGAAAATAATAGCAACAGAAAATAAATGACTTAGAAGAATACTAAGGATTGGATACATAGAACTTATAATAAATGAAGAGAGAGAGAGAGAGAGAGAGAGAGAGAGAGAGAGAGAGAGAGAGAGAGAGAGAGAGAGAGAGAGAGAGAGAGAGAGAGAGAGAGAGAGAGAGAGAGAGAGAGAGAGAGAGAGAGAGAGAGAGAGAGAGAGAGGAGCATTGCAACCAAGCATCATGGAAGTAATGAGAAAGAGAATGAAATGGACCAGACACTTAACTTAGAATGGAAGAAGAAAGAATCCCAAAACGAATTTTCAGTTACAAACCAGACATGAGCAGATCTAAAGGAAAACTGAGAAGACGATGGATGGATGGATGGATTGGAAGAGGATCTGCACATGGCAGGACTGAATCTCAATGGAAAAACTGACGGAAGACACCAAATGACTTTGGAAGAAATAGCAAAGGACAGAGAACTTTGGAGAGATGTCATGGAGAAGTTGATAGCTGGACACAACTGGAGGACAAAAACCTGACCTGACCTGACTTGATCCTGTTGGGAATGTGTAGATTCTTTTGTTATAAAGTCTGACCTGGAGCTGTTTAGTCTTGACCAGAAGTCCATAGATATTGAGCAATTAATGGATTGTTTTAGTTTGACATGTAGTAGTGAAGCTGGTGCTTCCTTGTGTTTCCAGCCTCTGTCCGTCCGGCTGCCGCTGCCTCTGCTGACCCAGAGGTGGAGTCCGTGAGACCTTCAACAACCAATGAAGAGGAGCTGCAGCTGCAGCTGGCTCTTGCCATGAGCAAAGAAGAGCACGAAGAAGAAATGAAGAAGAGAAAGGGCGATGAACTTAAGCTCCAGATGGCAATTGAAGAGAGCAGGAAGACTGCTCAGCAGGAGGTTTAGTTGTTACTTAATCAACTGAATTTCTGTTTTGACAATATCGTCTAACTGCTGCTCAGAGGCGCATGGCTTTATATAAGACTGCTTGAGATTTTCTTTATACTTGTCAATTGCTATCTTTCAAAGTAGATTTCGTGTATTAGATTCTTTTAAAATTAACTCATTTAGAACAGAAACTGATTATGCTCTGTGATCTGGAAGCCTATTAAAGTCTGTCTTAAGTAGATTCTATCATAGTAATGTACAGTGGCATATAGAATAGGGGGCCGGTCTGCCCTGGGCGATAGGTGCCAGGGTGCGGCATTCTGAGTGGAAAAATTAAAAACTCTGAAATTTTATGACAAAATGAGTTTTTAAGTTTTTAATCCTGTGACACACCACATGTGCTTTAGCTAGCTCTACAAAACAATGTGGAGAATAGTGTGGTAGGAGAATACAGGTGATGACCTTTTTTGATTGTCAAGACTTTCTACCAGATGTACGAGTATAGAGACAAGGAATATGAAATATCCTCGGAGATATGTGAAGGGTATCGGTGATGGCTGTTTGATGAAATTTTTAGCAGGCAAGACGAAGACAGAGTATGCTTACTGTGACAACTGAACCAAGTCAGCCTGTGTCTACCTCTGGTCTTGACTGGATGGGCAACAGTTCAATGGCAGATCATTGGTCAGCTGTGCAGCCAAAAAAGGATCCGTGGAATCCCAGTGGAGCCATAGCACCAGATCCTTGGGAAACAGATCACCACACTTCTCCAGGTCTACTACTACTACTACTACTACTACTACTACTACTACTACTACTACTACTACTACTACTACTACTGTTACTTGATAGGTTTACAATTGTGAGTCGTTGGCTTATGTCTCATTGTTTTTTTTCATATACATATGTTGTGATGCTGAATAGGTCATAAACGATTAACAAGGGTCTCTCTCTCTGTCTGTCTGTCTGTCTCTCTCTTTCTCTATCTCTATCTCTCTAACTTCTTCATTTGTAAATACACAAGAGCCCAATCTTAAATACAAGTTTGAATAAATTCAATTTTTTTAGATTAGTTGCTTCAGTGCATGCTTTCTTAAGGATACATTAGAATCAGTGATTGGTAAATAAAACCACAGCCATTATAGCCACTTGAAAAGTTGTCAGGCCGCAGTAATTTTGCCAAAGCGTTTACTGGTGTGCAACATCAGAAAGTTTGAAAAGCACTGGTGTAAAGTGACAGTAATTTGAGGATAAGAACATCACAGCAGATATTATAGGTCATTGGTTTCATTATTATTGTTGTGCATTTGCAGTAAAGATGCTTATTTGATTGTTATTCATTGCAGATATTCTGTTCTTTGCTAAATGCCTTGCAACTAGAATTCACTTTTTAATAATCAGCTTGAATTAGAATGTTTAGAAACTTGAAAAAGAGCTTTTGAAAGAATGAGATTATTCCTTTTCTCTTGAGTGTATGTATTTAATGTGGAATTCAGAAGACTTATGTGAGTGGAATGCATGTTACAATAGCTTGGTCTTAATGCTTAATGCCTTTTCTTCCAGTTGTTTATGCTGAAATTCAGAAATGCTACACATCTGAGCGAGCTCCTTGGGAAGAGGTTGCCGCCAAGTATTCTATGAATAAAACGACCTTTTCGAATTCTTCTAAAGACGCTGAATTTGTTGAGCTGCGTGCTCAGCCGGTCGAAAGCAGCTTGGCCGATAAAAAGCAGAACATTGAGAAATGGCTCAATAACAATATGTCAGGTTCAATAATTTTGTATTTTGCAGCAAATGCATTTCATTATTTCTTTAGCAGTCATCCGTCATTCATCTGGACGTGAGTTTAGACTTGAAATTGTTGCAAGAGAAGAACAGTGAAACTTTGGATGCTGTTGAAGTGCTTAATTGTTGGTCAATGATTTGGACTTCTACAATTTTCTTTTACTTCAGCCGAAGATAATGACGACATTTTATGGGACATGAGTGAACCAGATGGTGCAATGGAAGTTGACGAGAAGAAGTTAAAGATCAGTAAGAAAGTTACTCCGGAAGAGTTTCTGGGACCAAACGCTAAGCTTGTTGACTTTGATGACCTAGTATCAAAGCCCACTACTACAAGTAAGTTGTGGATAATTCCATAATCATGATGTCATAATCAATAGTGCTCATTTGTATATTTTATCTATTATCTGCCATAAGTTGTGATCTAATTGTAGTCTTTATGTGCTTGTGTCTTTAGTAAGAATCTTTTCATAGTCAGATGTTAACTTTTGCCAATGTTTCAGATCTCTTATCCTGGTTGTAATGTAATAGGCATTTTTATTGCGCCTCATATATTTCTACTCAGAGGCACTCCCAGCTTTGGAGTTGCGTATTGAAATAGTGAGACTTTAAGAAGCGAGGCCAGAATGGATGAAGTCAATGCATTCCGGAGAGAAGGTCCGGTCGCTCGGAATGCTCGATGCTGGAGTGAAAACTGTGCTTGACCTGGGGACGTGAACATCCTGACAATCAGTGGAGTGTAGCAGGCAATGTGCAGTGGAAGAGGGTGGTTTGATTACTTATTTGTTTTTAGTCTAACACCTCTGCTGTGGCCACTCAAGGGTTGCACGGTTGAGCAGTGCTTAGCACACTGGTCTGCCAATCTTGAGGTCCGTGGTTCAACTCCCTGCCGTGGCAGAAACTTTTCGGTTGTTTCTGTCCCAAGTGCCCCCAGTCGACTCAGCTGTGAATAAGTACATCGGGTGTTAACTCGGTGGAAGGAAAGGCAGCGAGGGAAAGGCTGGCAATACGCTCTCACTCAGCCGTTGATATGGAAAACTGAAGGCACTAACCCTTTGGTTTTCCAATGGATCCATGTTGGTCCATAGAGTATACCTTTACCTTTGACCACTCAGGTTCTGAAATGAAAACGAATTTATTTGCTTATGTATTTATCAGTGACAACTTCTGTAGCCCCAAAGGCTAGCAAAGGCCAATAGCAAAGGCCAACGGCGAAGGCGCCATCAACAACGACTTCAATGTGGAACAGAAGATGTCAGTCTTGAAAATTCACTTGAATTATATGAAGGAGTTCACTGCCACGACAAAATCTGCCAATGAATTCTTGTGAATGAATTTCTTCCACAGGAAAGCCTTTTTGTCACATTGTTGAGTTAACAAAGTGCAGAAGAAAATATATTGAATGTTGAGAGTAGTGGAAGAAGGAATTCTCCACATGTCAGAATTGGACAGGGAATGATTCCTGGGAGACAGTCTTCTGCAGGAGAATAATCCATTACTGAATTTGACAGAACCAGCCGTAGATGGAACTTAATGCAAGGACTGGAATGGACATCACCCAATGTAGTCTGAATGGCAGGCAAGACAAGATGGCAGACTAACCACACTGACACCAAACGACTTGAAAACGATCTGATCAGTGCAGAAATAGTGCAGAGAAGGATTTTGTGTCACCTGATGGAGTCGTCTAACTTCCCCTGTTCACTTATATCTGACTGCTTTCTTTTTGTCTTGTTTGCATTGTCTTATTATGTCTGAGGTAAGCCTCAGAGTCTGTGACTGTGTCAGATGTGCTTCATTGGTGAGTTCTGATTAACTGCATCAACTTTGTGTGTGAGACCAGAAGATTCAGATTCATTGTTGTCTTCAGCATTGGACTTTTTAACGAATTCTCTTTCATTTTTATTCAGTTGGGTTTGCTATCAAAGGGTCATATTACGGTCCATTGTGCTGTCCATGTTAGGGTAGAATGACCATTGACAGTTGTTTGTTGTTCTTCATTTGCAGGCAACGTCAATCCATTTGCTCTGACAATTAATAAAACATCGACTGTGAATCCATTTGTTGTGAAAGCTCAAGAAGAGGAGAAGAGTCGGCGCGTTCCTCTTAATCAGCTTCAGTCGACTGCTGCGCCGACCAGCGCAGTTTCATCGTCTTTTTTGCCTGCACCTGGCTTGACAATGCCAAATTATCCTCCACCAACCCTGGCCGTTGTTTATCCAACACAGCAGGGTTATAATCCTTTCCTCTAAAGGACAGCATTTGGCTGACGTGTTTTATCAGAGACAGAAAATCTTACTGATAAATGGACATAAAGTATAGTATATAGCTCATTGTTCTTATACGAGTTTGTTTATATGTGTGTGTGCATGCTTGCACATGCTTGTGTGAACATGATGTATACTCGATTTAGCAATTTCACATATGCCGAACAGACTGCGTCTGAAAACTTGTTATAATTGGGAATTGTGGACTCTTTATAATGAGTAATCGTGTTTTTAGAATTTGCGTGAAACCGATTATGCCTTTGTAAGGAATTTGAATTTGTACAAAACATTCGAAAGCAGACGAATACACGATTTTCCAGGCAATAGGTGAACTGGTGGATGGGCTGAAGATGGCAAGAGATTCTGTTGATGATTTCTATGCATTTAGTCACTTGTGTATTCAGAAATGGCGGGGGATGTTGCTGGTAGTCTATTTGTTTCTGAAATCTACAGTGGCATTATCTGTTGTGATAATTTGATAGAGGTTGTATAAATGATGACTTGATGAAAATGATGAAAGAGAGACTGCGTTGGTGAATTGGAAGACGTCAATTGTATCTCTGCTTAGATTGCTGAGGATATGCTCATTCAGTGTTTCTTTCCTCAGTTTCATTGCATAGCATTTCTTATGGATGTGACACTGAATTTCTGTCTGTAATAATTGTAAGTGGTTAATGTTAATTGGGAGCTTCACAAAATGCTAAATTCTTGTATTAGACTCTGGACAATTAGTACATTTCACCATCTTCATGGAGCCCAGAAGACTAAAGTGCTTGTGAGTCTTGAACCAATTGATTTTCAGATTTTGAAATCAGAACAACACCAATTGTTCGGCTTTACCAGTGCCGAAAGTCTATGAAAAAAGGTGCAGGAACTCTCTTGGCACAACCCTAACCCTAACAAACTATGGGTAGCCATCATTTACATTTCTATAGCACTTTTTAAATCTTAGCTTAATAGTTTTGCGACAAGTACACGGTGCTTTTACAATATTGGAACAAATATTAAAACAATATGGAACAAAAATTTTCATGGTCCAAAAAGGTGCCGGAACTCGGTTCCGGCGCATTCCGGCACACTTTCAGCACTGGGATTTACTGTAGTTCGGATGTGGATTAGTTTTGACCAATATCTTAAAGAAAGTTTCTGACATTTGATTTTCATTGTATGTATTGAAATGACTCATTATTATCATTAACATATTTCTTTCTTGTGCTCTTTTTCTATGATGTATCTATAACTATGTGTAACATATAGTATTATTCATTAGCCAATGTGCACCGAATTCTAATTGCATTCTTTTAGGAAATATAACGATAAAGTTCATTTGTAGTTGGGTGTCTTAATTGATTTCTGCTTCTTAATCCCTTTGTTTAATTATTTTCTGCAGAGACAAAAGTTGATTATGATTAACTACTTAGATTTGCATAAGATGAGCGTCTGTTGTGCAGTCTGACGTGGGTTCAGTTTTTACGAATTACTCTTTGGGTAATGATGGTAATCTGTTGTTGAATTGGTTTCAAGAATTTGAATGCTCCTTTAAGTGGAAGAATAAAAATACATTTAGCCACCAAACTGCCTTTCATTATAAGATCTCTGACAATGAATCCACCTGAAATTGAAGTGTGTGCTCTGTAAGATATAAGTACTAAGTTTTATAGCATTTTACAGTTCTTGCTGCCAGTTTCTGTCGGGACTTTAGAGTAAAGATGGAGTCTGAATTGTAAACTACTGGTATGCCATATATTGGTGTTTTCTTTTGTCAAAGCAGCTGTTAGTATACAAACAAATGATTAGGAAGCAAGTTACCAAAACCTTTTCTCAATGCTTTATATGCAGTTTAAATTTGTATATGAAAATGAATAAGTATTTATGTGAATTTTGGTTTTATTGTGCTTACTGAAATTGAAAAAATAGATACCTTCAGGGGTCAAATTTTAGTTTAGTATATATTTTAGAATTTACACAAAAATTAAGCAGTTTTGCAACCTTTTTTGATGAAAGTCGTCATTAAAAATAAAAGTTTTGTCCAATAGTTTTGCCATTTTTAAGTACTAAACACATTTGTTGAATATTTTAGATGGAGTTTGTCTAAACAAATTCTTTCATTAAGGATCTGAAAAAATTACTTATACTTTTTGGTGAGATGGTGTCTTTTTGAAATTAGAAGAATAAAATCTGCATCTCAGTTTCTATGAAAAAAGAAACTCAATTATCTTTGCAGAAGTATCTGCAGTTCAAAACCCTCCAATTGTAGAGGTAGAGATAGAAAACTTATCTTCTTGTTAATTTTTGTGTCAGTTCAGCTGAACAGCTCGTGTCTTATTTACACAGTTGAGAAAATTTTCAACTGTGACTTGATTGACAAACCATTGTTTCATATTCTAATTGCTGTTATTCTGGTGTTTTAGCTCGACATCTAGTACTCTTTTTAGAATGTTTATATGTATGTATGTTGTTTTAGTATGATTGAGTTGGTAATTTTATTTCTGGTATTTTGAGAAAGTGCAAAATACGAATGAGACCATTGTAATCTGGCGTAAGCTTGGATAAAAAAGTGGGTCCTATTCCCTATTCCTTTCCCCTTCGATAACTACCCTCTCAAAAAGTGGAGGGACTTGAACCTTGCTGCCTAATAGAAGTTCACGCCTATGCTTGTAATTGTCTGATAGTTGAAAGGAATCTTCTTTGAATTTAGGTAAGTTTAGTAGCAGAGCACTTTCTTTCTTGTAATCTTAACAAGTAATAAGTACTGTAATATAATCAGTAACTGAAAATTTCATTTTGGTGTTTTGACAGTGGAGAAATTGTTTAGAGCTGTTACGGTTTCAACCTCGTGCAATTTCAGTCAGTTTCGGCTCGGTTTTAACCGAAAAACCGTGGTTTTGGTTCGGTTTTTTGAACATCACTAGAATGCACAGCTTCTTAAGCATTAAAAATAGAGAAAGCGTCATTTTGTGTCATGTCTATGATGGGTCAGCAGCACTGCCTATGAGAAAGTGATGTAAATTTTATGTAGATTTACTTTTATGTAGCAATTATTGGGAATTGCATTAACTGAGAAGAGAAAGGTGACTTAAAGTCACCTTTAATCATGCATTGTATTTGCTATTCTCTACGAAAAATAACCGTCCAAATTTGCATGGTCAAAACTGCTGTTTCGGTTTGGTTTGGTTTTTACCAAAAAACCGTGGGTTGGGTTCGGTTCGGTTAACCGTAACAGCACTAAAATTGTTTTGACTGTGAATTGTATTTGTAGTGACAGCTTTTATGCCATTAAATTGTTAGTTTATTATTTTCGGCTTCCGAGTGCTCTTTCTTGCTATTTCTCTTTCATGAAATAAATGTTTCCTGAATTGAATGGAGAAAATTTTGTGTCTGGCAACAGTGGCGGCTCCACAGGGGGCCCGTGCCCCCTATTGAGTTCCTGCCCCCCTGTTGGGGCCCTATACTTAATACTACATACCTAACAATAAATGGTTGGCCCCATGATTAGAAGTTGCCCTCCCCCCCCCCCACTTGCCAAATCCTGGAGCCGCCACTGTCTGGCAACCACAGGCATGGCAGGTGTTGATGATGCTCGGCATGTTTCTGTCTAATTACTTGACAAAATTAGCGTCAATAATGTAATATATTTTCATCCTCACCGAACACTAGTACAGTAGCATGGTTCAACACTACGGTCAGTGACCAAGTGTGTCTTTGTTTCTTTAAGTCCTTGTGACTATACGTGTTTCTGAATTTTTGAATAACTTTAGCCTCATTTGAACAATTGAATTAGCAGTTGAATCAAATTGTGTACGTATGTGTAGTTGTGTGTGTAACTGTTAGGCAGTGGCGGCTCCAGGATTTGGCAAGTGGGGGGGCCGTTGGGGTGGCAACTTCTAATCATGGGAGGCCAACCATTTGTTGTTAGGTATGTAGTATTAAGTACAGTAGCGTCATTTCACACTTTTCTTTTTCACACTTTTCTTGGAGGCGAGAAAATTTTTTGCCAAATTTTAGGCAATTTTTTTGCAATTTTGGCAAATTTGCAATTTTTAAATATTTTTTTTAGTAAATTTTTATATATAGTATAGTATATATATATATAGTATAGGGTCTCAACTGGGGGGCCAGTATCTCAGTAGGGGGGCACGGGCCCCCCCGGTGGAGCCGCCACTGCTGTTAGGGCTGTAATCGTTGCGATATTATCGTGGAACCGATCATATCGCGATATGTTTCCGCTGTCGCGATACCGTGATAGCGCTATATAAATTATGGGTTCATTCGGTTGCTATCTGGCCGATCTGCTCCAGCCAACATCAACCGCCATTGGTAGACCAGGCCTACGATCAGCCTCTACCAGTCAATACCAGAAACCTCGTCTTCGGACAGTCATGGGGCAACGAGCCTTCTCGTACGCCGGACCCCATGCCTAAAACGCCCTTCCACCAGCGCTACGGAGCATAAAGTCGCCCGCCGCTTTCCGTAATTGACATTAATTGTAATGCGCTTGCTAACATTGATTGATTAGGCGCAATATAAATAGCTCATTACATTACAGAAACTATGCTCATGAATATTAATGTTCCATCTTCCGAAGGCTATTTATAGATGTCAATTATCTTATTATACACGCGATCTTTGCCTACGGCGATATCGCGACAGAAAAATTTCCTACGATTACAGCCCTAACCCTAATATACAGAGATGTAGCTACCATATAGCAAAAATAAGCAAGGCATTAGGGCCCAGAAGAACTGGGGCCCTGTTTGACCACCAATGTAAAAAGAAAGTAAATAATTAAAAACACATTAAAAATCAGTCTTAATCAGATAAATGTGGTATGTATTAAATACAGTGTTAGGAAAGATCACTTGTAAAATGATCTTGATCAAAGATCAAGATCACTAGAGAGAAATTGATCTAAGATCAAGATCAAAGATCACTAGAGTATAAATGATCTAAGATCAAGATCACTGTAAAAGTGATCTAAGATCAAAGATCATACAAATATAGTTATTATATCATGTATAACGTGTCACGTATGATCACGATACAAATGTCCACTGTACGATGCATGTAAACTTTTGTAATACTAAGGTACTAACACAACTGAAAACAGTTCATGACAATTTTAGCAACTAACTGTCAGTTCACAGTCAGTGTTGAACACGGCAGTTCATTTTCAGCATGAGCAGACGCTCAAACGTTGCGTCAGACAACCTGTTTCTTCGCGGTGTAGCTATCAAACCTCCAATACTAAAAAGTCTTTCGACAGGCGCAGAAGATGGCAGGGTTGTGTTATATTTCACAAATGCTGCCTAGACATGTGGGTATGCCAACAAGCTAGAAAGTTCTATCTTGACTGCATTTTCACGACCAGTTGCAACTGAGCAAGCCTCCCCACTGAGTCCCAGTGGCAGTGCCAGTACTAATGTCAGGGCCATACCCATAATCCTCATCATCTGCACCGGCTGCACTAACACGATCATTGAGGTCCGAATGCTTGATTTGTCCACCATTTTACTCAATACACATAGAAGTTCGTTGATTGATTGACTTAGTTGGGAGAATATGTATAATTTGATCTTTGATCTTCTGTTGATAATAAAGATCAAAATCACTGAAAAAGTGATTTAAAATCAGAGTCAAAGATCACTAGTAAAAAGTGATCTAGATCAAAGATCAAAGATCATGAATTGTGATCTTAGATCGTGATCTTTGATCTTTTGATCTAAGATCACTCCTAACACTGATTAAATATGACAGCGCTACTAAAACATAACCGTTTTCAGTTTCCGGAATCCGCTGACAGACGATGCGTTATTATTAAATGTTAAAATTTGCAAAATGTGCTTTAAATAAAAATATTAACTGTAATAATTAACGTATTTTAATTATGGACAGGGTGCGATTTGTGACCTGGAGCAGTGGGGGGGGATATGTCGAGCTTGGGGGGATGTAGTTGTTGGGAAATGTATCAGTGGGGGATGTAGTGGTGGGGGATGTAGCAGTAGGGGGATGCAGTTTGGCAGTGGGGGGAAGATTCCCCCTTCTCCCTCGCAAATCGCGCCCTGATTATGGATGGAGCAAAGAAATCAAATGCAATGAGCGGGTCACAGAAACGAAAGATTAAAAGATAAAAAGTTGAATTAACGAAATTGCCGAAACTCGACTTCTTTGTTAGAAAAAGCAATGAAACTAATGATACTGCTTCAACAAGTTTCTCAAGTGGCCTAGCTGTGACGGAAGTTACAGACCCAGCTGTCCCAGCGCCAGCGGGTAAAGCTGCTAAAGCACTATCGGTTACTGTGGACGTAACCGTCACAACTCCCGACACCAGCAACACTTAAACAAGTACGTACAGAGTCTACATTGTTAAATAAGAGGCAAGATATTTGTTATTGTTCTATTATTTCGTTATTGAATTAAATAACATGTCATAATTATTATAGTGATTATTGTTATTAACTATTATTACAGTACTGTTCATATTATTTAAATTTGAAACTGCATGAAACATTGTTTTAAAGTTGAAATTCCTCCATGATTGTGGGTCATGTTCTTTGCTGCCCTTTAAGCCTTAATGCACTGTTCGTCATATATACATACATATATATATATATATATATATATATATATATATATATATATATATATATATATATATATATATATATTAAGGTGTTGCAAAAACACAAAATTTCTGATTTTCAAAAACTTTCAAAACTTTTCAGATGACACTTTTTACATATGAAACATATATGAATATGAATTTTTTTTAAAGTTACAAAAAGTTCATAATTTTCTGGTCTTAGTTTTTAGTAACTATAGCAATTTTCGTTAACACTTTATGTTAAAATACCTTAATGCCACATAGAACATGGACACAACAATAACAAATAGAAAATAATGTAATGTTGGGAATGCATTTCGTTATCAATGCAATGATGCCATTTTTATTGCCAGTATTGCCAGGCTCTCTATCTTAACATAACACTGTACACAGTGCACAATCAGTTCCAGGTTCGTCATTGTGATCAACGAAACCTCTGGTTGATTGTCATGGATGAGCCGTTTTAAATGCACAAGGTGATGGCCCATGTTTGCAATAGTGATTGATATCAATGTAGTAATGAATGCTAAAGATAGTGACTGAATATGGTGCTTGAATACGATCTATAACAGGACGAAATAAATTTCAAATGTGCGGTTGTATTTGCTCAAATACCCTGCATTATTAGCATTATGGAACAACGGCGGTTGTCATGCTGGATGCGCTATAAATACATAAGGCGATGGCCTACGCTTAAAATAGCGATTGATATCGATGTAGTGAGGAATGCTAAAAACAATGCCTCAATATTGTGCTTGAAATTCGTCTCTAACAGGACGAAATAAGTTTCAAAAATGCGTTTGTATTTTCACAAATCCTGCGTATTATTAGCATTATGGACAAACGAGGGTTGTCATGGATGAGTCGATTAAATGGAGAAGGTGATCGCCCATGTTTGCAATAGCGATTGATATCAATGTAGTAATGGATGCTAAAGATAGTGGCTGAATATGGTGCTTGAATTCGATCTATAACAGGACGAAATATATTTCAAATATGCGGTTGATTTGCACATATACTGTGCATTATTAGCATTATGGAACAACGGCGGTTGTCATGCTGGATGCGCTATAAATACAGAAGACAATGGCCTACGTTTGAAATAGCGATTGATATCGATGTAGTGAAGAATGCTAAAGACAATGCCTCAATATAGTGCTTGAAATCGATCTCTTACAGGACGAAACAAGTTTTTAAAAATGCGCTTCTATTTCCACAAATCCTTTGTATTATTAGCATTATGGAATAACGAGGGTTGTCATGGATGAATCGTTTTAAATGGAGAAGGTGATGGCCCATGTTTGCAATAGCGATTGATATCAATGTAGTAAGGGATGTTAAAGATAGTGGCTGAATATGGTGCTTGAATTCGATCTATAACAGGACGAAATATATTTCAAATATGCGGTTGATTTGCACATATACTGTGCATTATTAGCATTATGTAACAACGGTGGTTGTCATGCTGGATGCGCTATAAATACAGAAGACGATGGCCTACGTTTAAAATAGCGATTGATATCGATGTAGTAAAGAATGCTAAAGACAATGCCTCAATATAGTGCTTGAAATCGATCTCTAAAAGGATGAATTAAGTTTTTAAAATGAGCTTGCATTTCCACAAATCCTGTGTATTATTAGCATTATGGAATAACGAGGGTTGTCATGGATGAATCGTTTTAAATGGAGAAGGTGATGGCCCATGTTTGCAATAGCGATTAATATCAATGTAGTAATGGATGCTAAAGATAGTGGCTGAATATGGTGCTTGAATTCGATCTATAACAGGACGAAATATATTTCAAATATGCGGTTGATTTGCACATATACTGTGCATTATTAGCATTATGGAACAACGGCGGTTGTCATGCTGGATGCGCTATAAATACAGAAGACAATGGCCTACGTTTGAAATAGCGATTGATATCGATGTAGTGAAGAATGCTAAAGACAATGCCTCAATATAGTGCTTGAAATCGATCTCTTACAGGACGAAACAAGTTTTTAAAAATGCGCTTCTATTTCCACAAATCCTTTGTATTATTAGCATTATGGAATAACGAGGGTTGTCATGGATGAATCGTTTTAAATGGAGAAGGTGATGGCCCATGTTTGCAATAGCGATTGATATCAATGTAGTAAGGGATGTTAAAGATAGTGGCTGAATATGGTGCTTGAATTCGATCTATAACAGGACGAAATATATTTCAAATATGCGGTTGATTTGCACATATACTGTGCATTATTAGCATTATGTAACAACGGTGGTTGTCATGCTGGATGCGCTATAAATACAGAAGACGATGGCCTACGTTTAAAATAGCGATTGATATCGATGTAGTAAAGAATGCTAAAGACAATGCCTCAATATAGTGCTTGAAATCGATCTCTAAAAGGATGAATTAAGTTTTTAAAATGAGCTTGCATTTCCACAAATCCTGTGTATTATTAGCATTATGGAATAACGAGGGTTGTCATGGATGAATCGTTTTAAATGGAGAAGGTGATGGCCCATGTTTGCAATAGCGATTAATATCAATGTAGTAATGGATGCTAAAGATAGTGGCTGAATATGGTGCTTGAATTCGATCTATAACAGGACGAAATAAATTTCAAATATCCGGTTGATTTGCACATGTACTGTGCATTATTAGCATTATGGAACAACGGCGGTTGTCATGCTGGATGCGCTATAAATACAGATGACGATGGCCTACGTTTAAAATAGCGATTAATATCGATGTAGTGAAGAATGCTAAAGACAATGCCTCAATATAGTGCTTGAAATCGATCTCTTACAGGACGAAATAAGTTTTAAAACATACGCTTGTATTTCCACAAATCCTGTGTATTATTCAGTGGCGTAGCGTGACTTTTGGTGGCCCGGGGGGCATCTTTGCCATGGGGGCCCCAAAGTTTCGTGCTGACGAGCAAAAAAACGTCATCGCCTCCTTTTTTATCCTGACGAGCAAAAAAACGTCATCACCTTTTTTATCCTGACGAGCAAAAAAAGGTCGTCAGCACGTTCATTTTTAGGGTTAGGGTTGTTAGGGTTAGAAGTTAGGGTTAACCCTAACTTAACCTAGCTTAGACCCCTCTTTGGGGGCCCCCCTCCCTGCCCAAGGCCCGGGGGCAGTAACAAAGTGCCCTCCCCACCGCCCCCCACGTTACGCCACTGGTATTATTAGCATTATGGACAAACGAGAGTTGTTATGGATTAGTCGTTTTAAATGGAGAATGTGATAGCCCATGTTTGCAATAGCGATTGATATCAATGTAGTAATGGATGCTAAAGATAGTGGCTGAATATGTTGCTTGAATTCGATCTATAACAGGACGAAATAAATTTCAAATATCCGGTTGATTTGCACATGTACTGTGCATTATTAGCATTATGGAACAACGGCGGTTTTCATGCTGGATGCGCTATAAATACAGAAGACGATGGCCTACGTTTAAAATAGCGATTAATATCGATGTAGTGAAGAATGCTAAAGACAATGCCTCAATATAGTGCTTGAAATCGATCTCTTACAGGACGAAATAAGTTTTAAAACATACGCTTGTATTTCCACAAATCCTGTGTATTATTCAGTGGCGTAGCGTGACTTTTGGGGGCCCGGGGGGCATCTTTGCCATATGGGGGCCCCAAAGTTTCGTGCTGACGAGCAAAAAAACGTCATCGCCTCCTTTTTTATCCTGACGAGCAAAAAAAACGTCATCACCTTTTTTATCCTGACGAGCAAAAAAAAGGTCAGCACGTTCATTTTTAGGGTTAGGGTTGTTAGGGTTAAGAAGTTAGGGTTAACCCTAACTTAACCCTAGCTTAGACCCCTCTTTGGGGGCCCCCCTTCCTGCCCAAGGCCCGGGGGCAGTAACAAAGTGCCCTCCCCACCGCCCCCCCCCACGTTACGCCACTGGTATTATTAGCATTATGGACAAACGAGAGTTGTTATGGATTAGTCGTTTTAAATGGAGAATGTGATAGCCCATGTTTGCAATAGCGATTGATATCAATGTAGTAATGGATGCTAAAGATAGTGGCTGAATATGGTGCTTGAATTCGATCTATAACAGGACGAAATATATTTCAAATATGCGGTTGATTTGCACATATACTGTGCATTATTAGCATTATGGAACAACGGCGGTTGTCATGCTAGATGCGCTATAAATACAGAAGACGATGGCCTACGTTTAAAATAGCGATTGATATCGATGTAGTGAACAATGCTAAAGACAATGCCTCAACATAGTGCTTGAAATCAATCTCTAACAGGACGAAATAAGTTTTAAAAAATGCGCTTTTATTTCCACAAATCCTGTGTATTATTAGCATTATGGACAAATGAGGGTTGTTATGGATGAGTCTTTTTAAATGGAGAAGGTGATCGCCCATGTTTGCAATAGCGATTGATATCAATGTAGTAATGGATGCTAAAGATAGTGGCTGAATATGGTGCTTGAATTCGTTCTATAACAGGACGAAATAAATTTCAAATGTGCGGTTGTAGTTGCTCAAATACTCTGCATTATTAGCACTATGGAACATCGGGGTTTGTCATCCTGGAGGGCTCTAAATACATAAGGCGATGTCCTACGTTTAAAACAGCGAATGATATCGATGTAGTGAAGAATGCTAAAGTCAATGCCTCAATATAGTGCTTGAAATCGATCTCTTACAGGACGAAATAAGTTTTTTAAAAATGCGCTTTTATTTCCACAAATCCTTTGTATTATTAGCATTATGGAATAACGAGGGTTGTCATGGATGAGTCGTTTTAAATGGAGAAGGTGATGGCCCATGTTTGCAATAGCGATTGATATCAATGTAGTAATGGATGCTAAAGATAGTGGCTGAATATGGTGCTTGAATTCGATCTATAACAGGACGAAATAAATTTCAAATATCCGGTTGATTTGCACATGTACTGTGCATTATTAGCATTATGGAACAACGGCGGTTGTCATGCTGGATGCGCTATAAATACAGAAGACGATGGCCTACGTTTAAAATAGCGATTAATATCGATGTAGTGAAGAATGCTAAAGACAATGCCTCAATATAGTGCTTGAAATCGATCTCTTACAGGACGAAATAAGTTTTAAAACATACGCTTGTATTTCCACAAATCCTGTGTATTATTCAGTGGCGTAGCGTGACTTTTGGTGGCCCGGGGGGCATCTTTGCCATGGGGGCCCCAAAGTTTCGTGCTGACGAGCAAAAAAACGTCATCGCCTCCTTTTTTATCCTGACGAGCAAAAAAAACGTCATCACCTTTTTTATCCTGACGAGCAAAAAAAAGGTCGTCAGCACGTTCATTTTTAGGGTTAGGGTTGTTAGGGTTAAGAAGTTAGGGTTAACCCTAACTTAACCCTAGCTTAGACCCCTCTTTGGGGGCCCCCCTCCCTGCCCAAGGCCCGGGGGCAGTAACAAAGTGCCCTCCCCACCGCCCCCCCCCCACGTTACGCCACTGGTATTATTAGCATTATGGACAAACGAGAGTTGTTATGGATTAGTCGTTTTAAATGGAGAATGTGATAGCCCATGTTTGCAATAGCGATTGATATCAATGTAGTAATGGATGCTAAAGATAGTGGCTGAATATGTTGCTTGAATTCGATCTATAACAGGACGAAATAAATTTCAAATATCCGGTTGATTTGCACATGTACTGTGCATTATTAGCATTATGGAACAACGGCGGTTTTCATGCTGGATGCGCTATAAATACAGAAGACGATGGCCTACGTTTAAAATAGTGATTAATATCGATGTAGTGAAGAATGCTAAAGACAATGCCTCAATATAGTGCTTGAAATCGATCTCTTACAGGACGAAATAAGTTTTAAAACATACGCTTGTATTTCCACAAATCCTGTGTATTATTCAGTGGCGTAGCGTGACTTTTGGGGGCCCGGGGGGCATCTTTGCCATATGGGGGCCCCAAAGTTTCGTGCTGACGAGCAAAAAAACGTCATCGCCTCCTTTTTTATCCTGACGAGCAAAAAAAACGTCATCACCTTTTTTATCCTGACGAGCAAAAAAAAGGTCGTCAGCACGTTCATTTTTAGGGTTAGGGTTGTTAGGGTTAAGAAGTTAGGGTTAACCCTAACTTAACCCTAGCTTAGACCCCTCTTTGGGGGCCCCCCTTCCTGCCCAAGGCCCGGGGGCAGTAACAAAGTGCCCTCCCCACCGCCCCCCCCCACGTTACGCCACTGGTATTATTAGCATTATGGACAAACGAGAGTTGTTATGGATTAGTCGTTTTAAATGGAGAATGTGATAGCCCATGTTTGCAATAGCGATTGATATCAATGTAGTAATGGATGCTAAAGATAGTGGCTGAATATGGTGCTTGAATTCGATCTATAACAGGACGAAATATATTTCAAATATGCGGTTGATTTGCACATATACTGTGCATTATTAGCATTATGGAACAACGGCGGTTGTCATGCTAGATGCGCTATAAATACAGAAGACGATGGCCTACGTTTAAAATAGCGATTGATATCGATGTAGTGAACAATGCTAAAGACAATGCCTCAACATAGTGCTTGAAATCAATCTCTAACAGGACGAAATAAGTTTTAAAAAATGCGCTTATATTTCCACAAATCCTGTGTATTATTAGCATTATGGACAAATGAGGGTTGTTATGGATGAGTCTTTTTAAATGGAGAAGGTGATCGCCCATGTTTGCAATAGCGATTGATATCAATGTAGTAATGGATGCTAAAGATAGTGGCTGAATATGGTGCTTGAATTCGTTCTATAACAGGACGAAATAAATTTCAAATGTGCGGTTGTAGTTGCTCAAATACTCTGCATTATTAGCACTATGGAACATCGGGGTTTGTCATCCTGGAGGGGCTCTAAATACATAAGGCGATGTCCTACGTTTAAAACAGCGATTGATATCGATGTAGTGAAGAATGCTAAAGTCAATGCCTCAATATAGTGCTTGAAATCGATCTCTTACAGGACGAAACAAGTTTTGAAAAATGCGCTTGTATTTCCACAAATCCTTTGTATTATTAGCATTATGGAATAACGAGGGTTGTCATGGATGAATCGTTTTAAATGGAGAATGTGATAGCCCATGTTTGCAATAGCGATTGATATCAATGTAGTAATGGATGCTAAAGATAGTGGCTGAATATGGTGCTTGAATTCGATCTATAACAGGACGAAATATATTTCAAATATGCGGTTGATTTGCACATATACTGTGCATTATTAGCATTATGGAACAACGGCGGTTGTCATGCTGGATGCGCTATAAATACAGAAGACGATGGCCTACGTATAAAATAGCGATTAATATCGATGTAGTGAAGAATGCTAAAGACAATGCCTCAATATAGTGCTTGAAATCGATCTCTTACAGGACGAAATAAGTTTTAAAACATACGCTTGTATTTCCACAAATCCTGTGTATTATTCAGTGGCGTAGCGTGACTTTTGGGGGCCGGGGGGGCATCTTTGCCATGGGGGCCCCAAAGTTTCGTGCTGACGAGCAAAAAAAACGTCATCGCCTCCTTTTTTATCCTGACGAGCAAAAAAAACGTCATCACCTCCTTTTTTATCCTGACGAGCAAAAAAAGGTCGTCAGCACGTTCATTTCTAGGGTTAGGGTTGTTAGGGTTAAGAAGTTAGGGTTAACCCTAACTTAACCCTAGCTTAGACCCCTCTTTGGGGCCCCCCTGTTTGCCCAAGGCCCGGGGGGGCAGTTAACAAAGTGCCCCCCTACCGCCCCCCACGTTACGCCACTGGTATTATTAGCATTATGGACAAACGAGGGTTGTTATGGATTAGTCGTTTTAAATGGAGAATGTGATAGCCCATGTTTGCAATAGCGATTGATATCAATGTAGTAATGGATGCTAAAGAAAGTGGCTGAATATGGTGCTTGAATTCGATCTATAACAGGACGAAATATATTTCAAATATGCGGTTGATTTGCACATATACTGTGCATTATTAGCATTATGGAACAACGGCGGTTGTCATGCTAGATGCGCTATAAATACATAAGGCGATGGCCTACGCTTAAAATAGCGATTGATATCGATGTAGTGAGGAATGCTAAAAACAATGCCTCAATATTGTGCTTGAAATTCGTCTCTAACAGGACGAAATAAGTTTCAAAAATGCGTTTGTATTTTCACAAATCCTGCGTATTATTAGCATTATGGACAAACGAGGGTTGTCATGGATGAGTCGATTAAATGGAAAAGGTGATCGCCCTTGTTTGCAATAGCGATTGATATCAATGTAGTAATGGATGCTAAAGATAGTGGCTGAATATGGTGCTTGAATTCGATCTATAACAGGACGAAATATATTTCAAATATGCGGTTGATTTGCACATATACTGTGCATTATTAGCATTATGGAACAACGGCGGTTGTCATGCTGGATGCGCTATAAATACAGAAGACAATGGCCTACGTTTAAAATAGCGATTGGTATCGATGTAGTGAAGAATGCTAAAGAAATGCCTCATTATAGTGCTTGAAATCAATCTCTAACAGGACGAAATAAGTTTTTAAAAATGCGCTTGTATTTCCACAAATCCTTTGTATTATTAGCATTATGGAATAACGAGGGTTGTCATGGATGAGTCGTTTTAAATGGAGAAGGTGATCGCCCATGTTTGCAATAGCGATTGATATCAATGTAGTAATGGATGCTAAAGATAGTGGCTGAATATGGTGCTTGAATTCGATCTATAACAGGACGAAATAAATTTCAAATGTGCGGTTGCAGTTGCTCAAATACTCTGCTTTATTAGCACTATGGAACATCGGGGTTTGTCATCCTGGAGGGGCTCTAAATACATAAGGCGACGGCCTACGTTTAAAATAGCGATTGATATCGATGTAGTGAAGAATGCTAAAGACAATGCCTCAATATAGTGCTTGAAATCGATCTCTTACAGGACGAAATAAGTTTTAAAACATACGCTTGTATTTCCACAAATCCTGTGTATTATTCAGTGGCGTAGCGTGACTTTTGGGGGCCCGGGGGGCATCTTTTCCATGGGGGCCCCAAAGTTTCGTGCTGACGAGCAAAAAAACGTCATCGCCTCCTTTTTTATCCTGACGAGCAAAAAAAACGTCATCACCTTTTTTATCCTGACGAGCAAAAAAAAGGTCGTCAGCACGTTCATTTTTAGGGTTAGGATTGTTAGGGTTAAGAAGTTAGGGTTAACCCTAACTTAACCCTAGCTTAGACCCCTCTTTGGGGGCCCCCCTCCCTGCCCAAGGCCCGGGGGCAGTAACAAAGTGCCCTCCCCACCGCCCCCCACGTTACGCCTCTGGTATTATTAGCATTATGGACAAACGAGAGTTGTTATGGATTAGTCGTTTTAAATGGAGAATGTGATAGCCCATGTTTGCAATAGCGATTGATATCAATGTAGTAATGGATGCTAAAGATAGTGGCTGAATATGGTGCTTGAATTCGATCTATAACAGGACGAAATATATTTCAAATATGCGGTTGATTTGCACATATACTGTGCATTATTAGCATTATGGAACAACGGCGGTTGTCATGCTAGATGCGCTATAAATACATAAGGCGATGGCCTACGCTTAAAATAGCGATTGATATCGATGTAGTGAGGAATGCTAAAAACAATGCCTCAATATTGTGCTTGAAATCGATCTCTTACAGGACGAAACAAGTTTTAAAGAATGCGCTTGTATTTCCACAAATCCTTTGTATTATTAGCATTATGGAATAACGAGGGTTGTCATGGATGAATCGTTTTAAATGGAGAAGGTGATGGCCCATGTTTGCAATAGCGATTGATATCAATGTAGTAATGGATGCTAAAGATAGTGGCTGAATATGGTGCTTGAATTCGATCTATAACAGGACGAAATAAATTTCAAATATGCGGTTGATTTGCACATATACTGTGCATTATTAGCATTATGGAACAACGGCGGTTGTCATGCTGGATGCGCTATAAATACAGAAGACGATGGCCTACGTTTAAAATAGCGATTGATATCGATGTAGTGAAGAATGCTAAAGACAATGCCTCATTATAGTGCTTGAAATCAATCTCTAACAGGACGAAATAAGTTTTAAAAAATGCGCTTGTATTTCCACAAATTCTTTGTATTATTAGCATTATGGAATAACGAGGGTTGTCATGGATGAGTCGTTTTAAATGGAGAAGGTGATGGCCCATGTTTGCAATAGCGATTGATATCAATGTAGTAAGGGATGTTAAAGATAGTGGCTGAATATGGTGCTTGAATTCGATCTATAGCAGGACGAAATATATTTCAAATATGCGGTTGATTTGCACATATACTGTGCATTATTAGCATTATGTAACAACGGCGGTTGTCATGCTGGATGCGCTATAAATACAGAAGACGATGGCCTACGTTTAAAATATCGATTGATATCGATGTAGTAAAGAATGCTAAAGACAATGCCTCAATATAGTGCTTGAAATCAATCTCTAACAGGACGAAATAAGTTTTTAAAAATGCGCTTGTATTTCCACAAATTCTTTGTATTATTAGCATTACGGAATAACGAGGGTTGTCATGGATGAGTCGTTTTAAATGGAGAAGGTGATCGCCCATGTTTGCAATAGCGATTGATATCAATGTAGTAATGGATGCTAAAGATAGTGGCTGAATATGGTGCTTGAATTCGATCTATAACAGGACGAAATATATTTCAAATATGCGGTTGATTTGCACATATACTGTGCATTATTAGCATTATGGAACAACGGCGGTTGTCATGCTGGATGCGCTATAAATACAGAAGACAATGGCCTACGTTTAAAATAGCGATTGATATCGATGTAGTGAAGAATGCTAAAGAAATGCCTCATTATAGTGCTTGAAATCAATCTCTAACAGGACGAAATAAGTTTTTAAAAATGCGCTTGTATTTCCACAAATCCTTTGTATTATTAGCATTATGGAATAACGAGGGTTGTCATGGATGAGTCGTTTTAAATGGAGAAGGTGATCGCCCATGTTTGCAATAGCGATTGATATCAATGTAGTAATGGATGCTAAAGATAGTGGCTGAATATGGTGCTTGAATTCGATCTATAACAGGACGAAATAAATTTCAAATATCCGGTTGATTTGCTCATGTACTGTGCATTATTAGCATTATGGAACAACGGCGGTTGTCATGCTGGATGCGCTATAAATACAGATGACGATGGCCTACGTTTAAAATAGCGATTAATATCGATGTAGTGAAGAATGCTAAAGACAATGCCTCAATATAGTGCTTGAAATCGATCTCTTACAGGACGAAATAAGTTTTAAAACATACGCTTGTATTTCCACAAATCCTGTGTATTATTCAGTGGCGTAGCGTGACTTTTGGTGGCCCGGGGGGCATCTTTGCCATGGGGGCCCCAAAGTTTCGTGCTGACGAGCAAAAAACGTCATCGCCTCCTTTTTATCCTGACGAGCAAAAAAAAAAACGTCATCACCTTTTTTATCCTGACGAGCAAAAAAAAGGTCGTCAGCACGTTCATTTTTAGGGTTAGGGTTGTTAGGGTTAAGAAGTTAGGGTTAACCCTAACTTAACCCTAGCTTAGACCCCTCTTTGGGGGCCCCCCTCCCTGCCCAAGGCCCGGGGGCAGTAACAAAGTGCCCTCCCCACTGCCCCCCCCCACGTTACGCCACTGGTATTATTAGCATTATGGACAAACGAGAGTTGTTATGGATTAGTCGTTTTAAATGGAGAATGTGATAGCCCATGTTTGCAATAGCGATTGATATCAATGTAGTAATGGATGCTAAAGATAGTGGCTGAATATGTTGCTTGAATTCGATCTATAACAGGACGAAATAAATTTCAAATATCCGGTTGATTTGCACATGTACTGTGCATTATTAGCATTATGGAACAACGGCGGTTTTCATGCTGGATGCGCTATAAATACAGAAGACGATGGCCTACGTTTAAAATAGCGATTAATATCGATGTAGTGAAGAATGCTAAAGACAATGCCTCAATATAGTGCTTGAAATCGATCTCTTACAGGACGAAATAAGTTTTAAAACATACGCTTGTATTTCCACAAATCCTGTGTATTATTCAGTGGCGTAGCGTGACTTTTGGGGGCCCGGGGGGCATCTTTCCCATATGGGGGCCCCAAAGTTTCGTGCTGACGAGCAAAAAAACGTCATCGCCTCCTTTTTTATCCTGACGAGCAAAAAAAACGTCATCACCTTTTTTATCCTGACGAGCAAAAAAAAGGTCGTCAGCACGTTCATTTTTAGGTTAGGGTTGTTAGGGTTAAGAAGTTAGGGTTAACCCTAACTTAACCCTAGCTTAGACCCCTCTTTGGGGGCCCCCCTCCCTGCCCAAGGCCCGGGGGCAGTAACAAAGTGCCCTCCCACCGCCCCCACGTTACGCCACTGGTATTATTAGCATTATGGACAAACGAGAGTTGTTATGGATTAGTCGTTTTAAATGGAGAATGTGATAGCCCATGTTTGCAATAGCGATTGATATCAATGTAGTAATGGATGCTAAAGATAGTGGCTGAATATGGTGCTTGAATTCGATCTATAACAGGACGAAATATATTTCAAATATGCGGTTGATTTGCACATATACTGTGCATTATTAGCATTATGGAACAACGGCGGTTGTCATGCTAGATGCGCTATAAATACAGAAGACGATGGCCTACGTTTAAAATAGCGATTGATATCGATGTAGTGAACAATGCTAAAGACAATGCCTCAACATAGTGCTTGAAATCAATCTCTAACAGGACGAAATAAGTTTTAAAAAATGCGCTTTTATTTCCACAAATCCTGTGTATTATTAGCATTATGGACAAATGAGGGTTGTTATGGATGAGTCTTTTTAAATGGAGAAGGTGATCGCCCATGTTTGCAATAGCGATTGATATCAATGTAGTAATGGATGCTAAAGATAGTGGCTGAATATGGTGCTTGAATTCGTTCTATAACAGGACGAAATAAATTTCAAATGTGCGGTTGTAGTTGCTCAAATACTCTGCATTATTAGCACTATGGAACATCGGGGTTTGTCATCCTGGAGGGGCTCTAAATACATAAGGCGATGTCCTACGTTTAAAACAGCGAATGATATCGATGTAGTGAAGAATGCTAAAGTCAATGCCTCAATATAGTGCTTGAAATCGATCTCTTACAGGACGAAATAAGTTTTTAAAAATGCGCTTTTATTTCCACAAATCCTTTGTATTATTAGCATTATGGAATAACGAGGGTTGTCATGGATGAGTCGTTTTAAATGGAGAAGGTGATGGCCCATGTTTGCAATAGCGATTGATATCAATGTAGTAATGGATGCTAAAGATAGTGGCTGAATATGGTGCTTGAATTCGATCTATAACAGGACGAAATAAATTTCAAATATCCGGTTGATTTGCACATGTACTGTGCATTATTAGCATTATGGAACAACGGCGGTTGTCATGCTGGATGCGCTATAAATACAGAAGACGATGGCCTACGTTTAAAATAGCGATTAATATCGATGTAGTGAAGAATGCTAAAGACAATGCCTCAATATAGTGCTTGAAATCGATCTCTTACAGGACGAAATAAGTTTTAAAACATACGCTTGTATTTCCACAAATCCTGTGTATTATTCAGTGGCGTAGCGTGACTTTTGGTGGCCAGGGGGGGGGCATCTTTTGCCATGGGGCCCCAAAGTTTCGTGCTGACGAGCAAAAAAACGTCATCGCCTCCTTTTTATCCTGACGAGCAAAAAAACGTCATCACCTTTTTTATCCTGACGAGCAAAAAAAGGTCGTCAGCACGTTCATTTTTAGGGTTAGGGTTGTACTGTGCAATATTATTAGCATTATGGCTATAAAACAACGGCGGTTTTGAAGAATGCTGAATTAGGGTTAAAGTTGGGGTTAACCCTAACTTAACCCTAGCTTAGACCCCTCTTTGGGGCCCCCTCCTGCCCAAGGCCCGGGGCAGTAACAAAAGTGCCCTCCCCACCGCCCCCACGTTACGCCACTGGTATTATTAGCATTATGGACAAACGAGAGTTGTTATGGATTAGTCGTTTTAAATGGAGAATGTGATAGCCCATGTTTGCAATAGCGATTGATATCAATGTAGTAATGGATGCTAAAAGATAGTGGCTGAATATGTTGCTTGAATTCGATCTATAACAGGACGAAATAAATTTCAAATATCCGGTTGATTTGCACATGTACTGTGCATTATTAGCATTATGGAACAACGGCGGTTTTCATGCTGGATGCGCTATAAATACAGAAGACGATGGCCTACGTTTAAAATAGCGATTAATATCGATGTAGTGAAGAATGCTAAAGACAATGCCTCAATATAGTGCTTGAAATTGATCTCTTACAGGACGAAATAAGTTTTAAACATACGCTTGTATTTCCACAAATCCTGTGTATTATTCAGTGGCGTAGCGTGACTTTTTGGGGGCCCGGGGGCATCTTTTGCCCATGGGGGCCCCAAAGTTTCGTGCTGACGAGCAAAAAACGTCATCGCCTCCTTTTTTATCCTGACGAAAAAAAACGTCATCACCTTTTTTATCCTGACGAGCAAAAAAAAGGTCGTCAGCACGTTCATTTTTAGGGTTAGGGTTGTTAGGGTTAAGAAGTTAGGGTTAACCCTAACTTAACCCTAGCTTAGACCCCTCTTTGGGGGCCCCCCTCCCTGCCCAAATCCCCGGGGGCAGTAACAAAGTGCCCTCCCCACCGCCCCCCCCACGTTACGCCACTGGTATTATTAGCATTATGGACAAACGAGAGTTGTTATGGATTAGTCGTTTTAAATGGAGAATGTGATAGCCCATGTTTGCAATAGCGATTGATATCAATGTAGTAATGGATGCTAAAGATAGTGGCTGAATATGGTGCTTGAATTCGATCTATAACAGGACGAAATATATTTCAAATATGCGGTTGATTTGCACATATACTGTGCATTATTAGCATTATGGAACAACGGCGGTTGTCATGCTAGATGCGCTATAAATACATAAGGCGATGGCCTACGCTTAAAATAGCGATTGATATCGATGTAGTGAGGAATGCTAAAAACAATGCCTCAATATTGTGCTTGAAATCGATCTCTTACAGGACGAAACAAGTTTTAAAGAATGCGCTTGTATTTCCACAAATCCTTTGTATTATTAGCATTATGGAATAACGAGGGTTGTCATGGATGAATCGTTTTAAATGGAGAAGGTGATGGCCCATGTTTGCAATAGCGATTGATATCAATGTAGTAATGGATGCTAAAGATAGTGGCTGAATATGGTGCTTGAATTCGATCTATAACAGGACGAAATAAATTTCAAATATCCGGTTGATTTGCACATATACTGTGCATTATTAGCATTATGGAACAACGGCGGTTGTCATGCTGGATGCGCTATAAATACAGAAGACGATGGCCTACGTATAAAATAGCGATTAATATCGATGTAGTGAAGAATGCTAAAGACAATGCCTCAATATAGTGCTTGAAATCGATCTCTTACAGGACGAAATAAGTTTTAAAACATACGCTTGTATTTCCACAAATCCTGTGTATTATTCAGTGGCGTAGCGTGACTTTTGGGGGCCGGGGGGGCATCTTTGCCATGGGGGCCCCAAAGTTTCGTGCTGACGAGCAAAAAAAACGTCATCGCCTCCTTTTTTATCCTGACGAGCAAAAAAAACGTCATCACCTCCTTTTTTATCCTGACGAGCAAAAAAAGGTCGTCAGCACGTTCATTTCTAGGGTTAGGGTTGTTAGGGTTAAGAAGTTAGGGTTAACCCTAACTTAACCCTAGCTTAGACCCCTCTTTGGGGGCCCCCCTCCCTGCCCAAGGCCCGGGGGCAGTAACAAAGTGCCCTCCCCACCGCCCCCCCCACGTTACGCCACTGGTATTATTAGCATTATGGACAAACGAGGGTTGTTATGGATTAGTCGTTTTAAATGGAGAATGTGATAGCCCATGTTTGCAATAGCGATTGATATCAATGTAGTAATGGATGCTAAAGAAAGTGGCTGAATATGGTGCTTGAATTCGATCTATAACAGGACGAAATATATTTCAAATATGCGGTTGATTTGCACATATACTGTGCATTATTAGCATTATGGGACAACGGCGGTTGTCATGCTAGATGCGCTATAAATACATAAGGCGATGGCCTACGCTTAAAATAGCGATTGATATCGATGTAGTGAGGAATGCTAAAAACAATGCCTCAATATTGTGCTTGAAATTCGTCTCTAACAGGACGAAATAAGTTTCAAAAATGCGTTTGTATTTTCACAAATCCTGCGTATTATTAGCATTATGGACAAACGAGGGTTGTCATGGATGAGTCGATTAAATGGAAAAGGTGATCGCCCATGTTTGCAATAGCGATTGATATCAATGTAGTAATGGATGCTAAAGATAGTGGCTGAATATGGTGCTTGAATTCGATCTATAACAGGACGAAATATATTTCAAATATGCGGTTGATTTGCACATATACTGTGCATTATTAGCATTATGGAACAACGGCGGTTGTTATGCTGGATGCGCTATAAATACAGAAGACAATGGCCTACGTTTAAAATAGCGATTGGTATCGATGTAGTGAAGAATGCTAAAGAAATGCCTCATTATAGTGCTTGAAATCAATCTCTAACAGGACGAAATAAGTTTTTAAAAATGCGCTTGTATTTCCACAAATCCTTTGTATTATTAGCATTATGGAATAACGAGGGTTGTCATGGATGAGTCGTTTTAAATGGAGAAGGTGATCGCCCATGTTTGCAATAGCGATTGATATCAATGTAGTAATGGATGCTAAAGATAGTGGCTGAATATGGTGCTTGAATTCGATCTATAACAGGACGAAATAAATTTCAAATGTGCGGTTGCAGTTGCTCAAATACTCTGCTTTATTAGCACTATGGAACATCGGGGTTTGTCATCCTGGAGGGGCTCTAAATACATAAGGCGATGTCCTACGTTTAAAACAGCGAATGATATCGATGTAGTGAAGAATGCTAAAGTCAATGCCTCAATATAGTGCTTGAAATCGATCTCTTACAGGACGAAACAAGTTTTGAAAAATGCGCTTGTATTTCCACAAATCCTTTGTATTATTAGCATTATGGAATAACGAGGGTTGTCATGGATGAATCGTTTTAAATGGAGAATGTGATAGCCCATGTTTGCAATAGCGATTGATATCAATGTAGTAATGGATGCTAAAGATAGTGGCTGAATATGGTGCTTGAATTCGATCTATAACAGGACGAAATATATTTCAAATATGCGGTTGATTTGCACATATACTGTGCATTATTAGCATTATGGAACAACGGCGGTTGTCATGCTAGATGCGCTATAAATACATAAGGCGATGGCCTACGCTTAAAATAGCGATTGATATCGATGTAGTGAGGAATGCTAAAAACAATGCCTCAATATTGTGCTTGAAATCGATCTCTTACAGGACGAAACAAGTTTTAAAGAATGCACTTGTATTTCCACAAATCCTTTGTATTATTAGCATTATGGAATAACGAGGGTTGTCATGGATGAATCGTTTTAAATGGAGAAGGTGATGGCCCATGTTTGCAATAGCGATTGATATCAATGTAGTAATGGATGCTAAAGATAGTGGCTGAATATGGTGCTTGAATTCGATCTATAACAGGACGAAATAAATTTCAAATATGCGGTTGATTTGCACATATACTGTGCATTATTAGCATTATGGAACAACGGCGGTTGTCATGCTGGATGCGCTATAAATACAGAAGACGATGGCCTACGTTTAAAATAGCGATTGATATCGATGTAGTGAAGAATGCTAAAGACAATGCCTCATTATAGTGCTTGAAATCAATCTCTAACAGGACGAAATAAGTTTTAAAAAATGCGCTTGTATTTCCACAAATTCTTTGTATTATTAGCATTATGGAATAACGAGGGTTGTCATGGATGAGTCGTTTTAAATGGAGAAGGTGATGGCCCATGTTTGCAATAGCGATTGATATCAATGTAGTAATGGATGCTAAAGATAGTGGCTGAATATGGTGCTTGAATTCGATCTATAGCAGGACGAAATATATTTCAAATATGCGGTTGATTTGCACATATACTGTGCATTATTAGCATTATGTAACAACGGCGGTTGTCATGCTGGATGCGCTATAAATACAGAAGACGATGGCCTACGTTTAAAATAGCGATTGATATCGATGTAGTAAAGAATGCTAAAGACAATGCCTCAATATAGTGCTTGAAATCGATCTCTAAAAGGATGAATTAAGTTTTTAAAATGAGCTTGCATTTCCACAAATCCTGTGTATTATTAGCATTATGGACAAACGAGGGTTGTCATGGATGAGTCGTTTTAAATGGAGAAGGTGATGGCCCATGTTTGCAATAGCGATTGATATCAATGTAGTAATGGATGCTAAAGATAGTGGCTGAATATGG
Source organism: Metaphire vulgaris (assembly GCA_018105865.1). NCBI lineage: Eukaryota > Metazoa > Annelida > Clitellata > Crassiclitellata > Megascolecidae > Metaphire > Metaphire vulgaris. Next base: position 117,961 of record CM030833.1, on the reverse strand, counting down.
TGCTTGAATTCGATCTATAACAGGACGAAATAAATTTCAAATATCCGGTTGATTTGCTCATGTACTGTGCATTATTAGCATTATGGAACAACGGCGGTTGTCATGCTGGATGCGCTATAAATACATAAGGCGACGGCCTACGTTTAAAATAGCGATTGATATCGATGTAGTGAAGAATGCTAAAGACAATGCCTCAATATAGTGCTTGAAATCGATCTCTTACAGGACGAAACAAGTTTTTAAAAATGCGCTTGTATTTCCACAAATCCTTTGTATTATTAGCATTATGGAATAACGAGGGTTGTCATGGATGAGTCGTTTTAAATGGAGAAGGTGATCGCCCATGTTTGCAATAGCGATTGATATCAATGTAGTAATGGATGCTAAAGATAGTGGCTGAATATGGTGCTTCAATTCGTTCTATAACAGGACGAAATAAATTTCAAATGTGCGGTTGTAGTTGCTCAAATACTCTGCATTATTAGCACTATGGAACATCGGGGTTTGTCATCCTGGAGGGGCTCTAAATACATAAGGCGATGTCCTACGTTTAAAACAGCGATTGATATCGATGTAGTGAAGAATGCTAAAGTCAATGCCTCAATATAGTGCTTGAAATCGATCTCTTACAGGACGAAACAAGTTTTAAAAAATGCGCTTTTATTTCCACAAATCCTTTGTATTATTAGCATTATGGAATAACGAGGGTTGTCATGGATGAATCGTTTTAAATGGAGAAGGTGATCGCCCATGTTTGCAGTAGCGATTGATATCAATGTAGTAATGGATGCTAAAGATAGTGGCTGAATATGGTGCTTGAATTCGATCTATAACAGGACGAAATATATTTCAAATATCCGGTTGATTTGCACATATACTGTGCATTATTAGCATTATGGAACAACGGCTGTTGTCATGCTGGATGCGCTATAAATACAGAAGACGATGGCCTACGTTTAAAATAGCGATTAATATCGATGTAGTGAAGAATGCTAAAGACAATGCCTCAATATAGTGCTTGAAATCGATCTCTTACAGGACGAAATAAGTTTTAAAACATACGCTTGTATTTCCACAAATCCTGTGTATTATTCAGTGGCGTAGCGTGACTTTTGGGGGCCCGGGGGGCATCTTTGCCATGGGGGCCCCAAAGTTTCGTGCTGACGAGCCAAAAAAAGTCATCGCCTCCTTTTTTATCCTGACGAGCAAAAAAAACGTCATCACCTCCTTTTTTATCCTGACGAGCAAAAAAGGTCGTCAGCACGTTCATTTCTAGGGTTAGGGTTGTTAGGGTTAAGAAGTTAGGGTTAACCCTAACTTAACCCTAGCTTAGACCCCTCTTTGGGGCCCCCCTCCCTGCCCAAGGCCCGGAGGGCAGTCAACAAAGTGCCCCTCTACCGCCCCCCACGTTACGCCACTGGTATTATTAGCATTATGGACAAACGAGGGTTGTTATGGATTAGTCGTTTTAAATGGAGAATGTGATAGCCCATGTTTGCAATAGCGATTGATATCAATGTAGTAATGGATGCTAAAGAAAGTGGCTGAATATGGTGCTTGGATTCGATCTATAACAGGACGAAATATATTTCAAATATGCGGTTGATTTGCACATATACTGTGCATTATTAGCATTATGGAACAACGGCGGTTGTCATGCTAGATGCGCTATAAATACAGAAGACGATGGCCTATGTTTAAAATAGCGATTGATATCGATGTAGTGAAGAATGCTAAAGACAATGCCTCAATATAGTGCTTGAAATCGATCTCTAACAGGACGAAATAAGTTTTAAAACATGCGCTTGCAGCGCTTTTATTTCCACAAATCCTTTGTATTATTAGCATTATGGACAAACGAGGGTTGTCATGGATGAGTCGTTTTAAATGGAGGAGGTGATCGCCCATGTTTGCAATAGCGATTGATATCAATGTAGTAATGGATGCTAAAGATAGTGGCTGAATATGGTGCTTGAATGCGATCTATAACAGGACGAAATAAATTTCAAATGTGCGGTTGTATTTGCTCAAATACTCTGCATTATTAGCACTGTGGAAAATCGGGGTTTGTCATGCTGGAGGGGCTCTAAATACATAATAGTGAGTGATATCAATGTAATAACAGGAACATCTTGCATCGTCCATGTATCTCTAATTTCCTTTCTCTCTCCCTTTGATAAGAAAAAACTGCTGGGTCACCACATATTTTCATTTGGTAGCTGACATCGCCTTTGTAGCACATCCTTGTTTTATGGCAGTGTCTTCAAATTTACTAGCCCTCTTAACGTTAACAGTGACTCTTAGCCGTCCAACCATTTTGATGTAAAAAGGGTTAACGACGAGTTGCGGTCGTCTATTGTCTACGTCTCCAGTGGAGCAGGTGCAGCTGCAGGAGCAGGAGGTGACCACCCACTTAATTGCTTTGGTGACACGCCCAACCAAATGGAGCCGCGGTCTGTGGCACGCGAGGTATTCTTAGTGGACACCCTGAGCCAATTATTGGCATTCCAATATCCAATGCAATTGGGCCAAAGGAGTGAACCATTGTTCGCCGCTGTTTAGTGTGACATATTAAATTAAACCCTGCTCCTGCTCTGGAAGCCCGGCTACGCCAATGTGTACGAGCAACAGAGTGTAAATGGACCGCAGGGCGCAGGACCATGCAGGGCCATTCACGTGTAGGGCAATTGATTCTTGGAATCATCCTGCACCTGAGGGCATTGAAGCATCCAGCCACAACTTCCATCCACAGCATCTACGCCACGTGTGTCTTCTGATACTATCCAGGAATATCCCGAGGTTCCGCACCGACGACACCGGCTGCACATCAATTCCGTCGATGCGTATGCACATTCCTTGACCGGAATGGTCGAAGCCCGAGGCGGACATCGTACCCGAATATTCAATTAAAATGTATAAAAAAATATGAAAGCAGAAGCGCTTGTACGATCGGATTATGACCTAGTAGAAGATTTTCGGCAGGCATCCTAGATAACTGGGGGGCTGTGACAATATCACTTAATTACAGCTGTAGAAATCGCATCCAACCAAATGTAGGCTACTCGTGTAAAAATCGCTTCCATTTTGACGTCAGATTATATTTGGAAACCAGTCGTATTGTGTCGTATTCGCTGTTAGCAACTTTGCCGTAGTAAAAATATTGCAGTATCATTTCAAGCTAATTAGAACGATGGCTTAAATACGCAGCTTTAGTCTTCAGAAATGAAACTTGGCATTCTTCAATTACTCCAGCTTTAATTTACCGAGCTCTCGAAACGCCATGAAACGATGGACAGATATCTTGATTTTGATAAGTATCAATTTGCCTATTTTAGTAAAACACTCAGCTTCAGCCAATGCAGAAAGAGAGGCAAATTTATCGGGAATTGTGCCACAACTGTTCACTCAAAAAATCAAGAAAGCAGTTAGACAAAACGCGAGCAATTATGATGTGGAGATGCTCCTGTATAAAGCATCGATCGAAGACAATAGAAGAAACGCCGAAGCGATAGAAGACGGCAGCAGGAAGGCAATGTGGAGCCGAGAGCAAACTCAAACGAAGTCAGAAAACAAAGCAGAGCTTCAGAAAACAACATTCTCGATGATTGCAAGCGAAGGAGAAGAGCGTCGAGATGGCGTGCGCACAAAGCGAGAGGAGGGTCCGTGGCCATTTGCGTTGGACGCCGACGACTACGCCCAGATGCGCCAAATGCTTCCCGATATGCTAAGCAGCGCAGTGAATGCAAGCGACGAACTCGAGGCCTGGGTCATTTCATTTGGACAACCGAAGGCGAATGGTGAAATGGCTGGCGATGCAGAAAAGGCAGGGCAATTAGTCGCAAGATGGTTGAAAGCCATAGGACAGGAGTGGGACACTTTGGGCGAAATGCAGAGAGCACCATTGAGATATCCTGCTTACAAGAAATATCTCGAAAATTACAAGTACCTTAGACCCGGAGTCGCTTTTTCTTTTAAAGTGACTCCAAATCCACTGGCTTCATTTGCGCAACAACACTACGAGCAGGGATTGAAAAAGCAGCTGCTTGTCGACGAATACCTGGAAGGCTTTAAATCGACGGCGACGCCGACCATCACAATGACCGCAGAGCCTACGGATGAGACTGAAACGACGAAAAGTGCAGAGACAGAGCTTGCAGGTGGCTAATGGTTCTCTCTTGCAGCGGCATGCTCTGGAAGCCAGAACAGGCCCTAACTGAGACAAATATATCGTAATTAACCCGTTGACTGTCTTTCGAGGTCAGATGGGACGAAATTTCGTTTGCAATATTTTGGAATATGTCTAACGCTCTCACAGAAGACGGTTCGCCTCGACTACAGCAACAACTTCATTTCATTCTAAATGCTTGTCAATGGTCGAGAAAATCGCTAAACTGATAACAGTCTCAGTTTCTATTCCGGTCGCTGTCTGTGTTTTTACAGTATTTCTGAACTCCAACTGGCAGTTGATTCCAATGGCCATTGCAGTCCTGGCATTCATCGGAGCTGGAACCGCACTAATTTTCTATGGGTTAGTGCTGTATTCCTAATATACGGCAGTGATGCTGCTGGTTCTTGTGCTGCTGTGGTGAACAAGCGATATTTCAACTCTACTTAGGGACCTATGAGTTCATCGCTTATTTTATATTTAGTCAGAGCCTCAGAGGCTTAGCTAGAGGCGGGGGTACATGTGTGCCCGGACGCCGAGGCGGAGGCGCCAAAATGAGGTTTAGATAGAAAAGAGGAAAAAGAACCATACATATAGTTGTGACGATCTGTTTTTTTGTCCAATTCAGCTTACGATAAATAGTGACGACCTTTTTTGTTTGTCAGGATTTTTCTGAGATTGAGATTTTTTAAAGTTCAGGGGGCGCCATCAGTATGTTTTGTACCCGGGCGCCGGACACCCTATTACACCCCTGTATTTAGCAAAAACATTTCGCGTCCAGTTCTCTGAAGTTTTCGTATTACCGAGTTCATTGCAAACTTGACTCACATTCTTACTTTTACGATTCACTGATTCAAATGAATTAAATCAGGAGGTTTACAGGTAGATGCCTACTCGGGTTTTTATGTCGTTTAGCTATAAACCTGTTCTGTGATTCCACAGATGTTGTGGTTTTTTGTATCTCTCGGTCTAAGTTCTGTCAGTGGCTCATAACCTGCACTTTGTGTTCCTTTTATTTCGTCCACTTTATGTTTGTACAAATCCTATGGACCATCTCTTGCAGACGACCGCTGTTGGGCATAGACTACTATACTTAAACAAGACTGACCACTGAGTCACATTGAAAATGCTCCGTTTGATTAAACGGAACATTTACAATCTGACTCTGCTACAACACAAGCTAAGAAACTTCCGTTCCAGCAACGGTATACAGAACACAGTGCTACAGTAGTTCGATCGTCCTACATATTAAACTATAGTCATAAGACCAATAATTCGGGCTGGGATCAGTCGTGGGCTTTGCGCAAAACCGTCGAGAACTTTTTGGCGCGGGAGAGTAGGGGGCAGGGGTGGACTGGGCCGCCGGGACCCCGGGAAAAATCCCGGTGGGCCGCCAGAGGAGGAACTTAGTAAGTTAGTCACAATGTTAAAAATATGGTAAAAATCGCTTATCAGTTACGCGCAATAAAAATTAGACGAAAACAAAGACGTTAATGTAGTCCCGCGTGGCCGCGTAGTAAACTACTATTAGTAGTCTTTGGTCGGGAGTTTGGCGGAAGTTGAAAATGTGAAATAAACTATAAAGATTGATAAATGAATAATTATTAGTTATTAAAAATACGGTAATGAGTGATTTGAATTGTAAACGTAATGTAAAGGTGGTGCGGAAAAAGTAAGAGATAAGAAACTAAAACTTTTTGCTGAAGATGGAGCTAAGTACCGAAATCTAGTAGATTTATTCAAAGTTACTCCTGCTGCAAGCGAAGAGACCATCAGTAAACAAGCAGCTTCAACAAGTACACAACCAGAACCGGAAGAAACTCGTAATGATGTCAACAGCCATTCAGTAGTGCCGTCAAACTTTTTTCCCATCGACGCCTTCGTACATCTCGAAACTGACAACACAACGATGACGAAAGAAATGCCGACAAATAAAAATTCTGAAAATGACAGTTCAGTTATCGACGAAAAAAACGACACCAGTTACAATTATTTCAAACGTCCTGAAGAGAATAATTTACAAACATTTTTTTAACTTTCACCCAATACAACCAAAAGCGAGTGAAACTAATCTGCCATTTACTAATGCTCATCGGGTATTTTGCAGAAGCGATGGTATCAATAGGAATTGGTTATCGTATGGTGAAGAATCGAAGGCTCTGTTTTGCACAGTATGCTTAGCTTATAGCAAGACTGGCGATGTGAACTCATTCACAGAAGGTATGAATTCTTGGAAACATGTGCATCAAAGAATAGAGGAGCACGAAAACAGCAAATTTCACGAGAAGTGTGTAGAAGCTCATATCATGTCTGTAAAAGAAAGAGACATTTATAGCTTGTTATTCTCTTAGCAGAAAAAAATTAGGGATCAACAAGTTAAAGAAAAAAGACAAGTGCTGGAGAGAGTAATAGAGATTTTGAAAGTGATTGGAAAACGTGGTCTTAGTTATCGTTCAAGGAATGTGATAATTGTGTTTTTTGTGAATAGTCGAATAAGATCGTAGAGGCAATGCTAGGGCCGTTTTTGATTTTTGTCCCGGGCCGCTTTGGACACTCCAGTCCACCCCTGGTAGGGGGTGACTGTCGACAGAAGCATGATATACTGTAAGCATCGGTTGTATTAGGCCCTACATCTTTTGGCCACTCATAATAAATCATAATAAAAACCACTAATAAATCATAATAAATCATATGGCCACTAATAAATCATAATAAAACATCTTTAAAATGCGCACAAAAGGTCACCGTCTAACTCCAACATTACTCAAAATTTCTGCGGATGGGACTCCACCCCTACCCCGCTGGGACACTAACGACACTCCCCGAATCCCCTTTGCCGGACTTCTGTTCTTCTGATTCAGTGCTTTGTAGCACTTGTTATCCATTTTGCACAACTCTCTGTTGAATCCCATCATAATAGGTTTCTTACTGAGCTTAACATCAACCAGTTTCCTATAGACGCAACTTATTCGATGTGCCTCTGGATTGGCGAGAGGTAAGCCTAGACCTACTGTACAGACGAGACACAGAGACACAGACACAGACCGCAATGAGAGAGCGTTGATCGCTTCACCCATCTGTAGGCCTACGGGGTCGCCTGAAAATGCAGGACTGGAAAATGCAGGACTGGAAAATGACGGACCAAATCGCAGGGGGTGAAAATGCAGGACTGGAAAATGAAGGACCAAATCGCAAGGGGTGAAAATGCAGGACTGGAAAATGACGGACCAAATCGCAAGGGGTGAAAATGCAGGACTGGAAAATGAAGGACCAAATCGCAAGGGGTGAAAATGCAGGACTGGAAAATGAAGGACTGGAAATTGCAGGACTAGAAAATGCAGGACTGGAAAATGACGGACCAAATTATCAAATTGCTAGTACTGACAACGAAGACAGTGAGGAAGAGCAGATGCTGCAGCCGACTGTACATGATAGCTTGCCTTCGGATAACCTGCCAGCTGAGCCAGTGACAGCCCAGAGTTTTGATTGTTGTGAGGTCTGTCTAGTTGCCCCGCGTGCAGGCGTCGCGATAGTTCCTTGTGGGCATGCCGCATTTTGCAACACTTGCGCAGACACGGTTGCAGAATTGTCAGGACATTGTCCGCTTTGTCGGACTCCAACTACAATGGTTATGCGTCTATATAATTAGTAGGTCCTTTTCAGACTTGTAGTTTAAGTTGCTCAACATTTACTTTTTTGCCTTGTTCATTGTCAACTTCACATTGACAAACACTGTAGGCCTATGTCGATGCTTTACATATTTTTTTCAAGACTTGTACTGTTATTAGCTTTACTTGTTGTTTTTGCCTTTTTCATTGCTAACTTCAGATGTAAAACCACTTTGTGTCGATGCTTGATTAACGAATGCTTGTTTTTTACTAACTTAATTGAGGCAGTCGTTAGTTACATTGACCTTCCTTTGTCTGTTATAAAGTTTTTACGGAGTTCAATAATTACAACAAATAAACAGCTTATGTCTTATTTATATTTACATTGATAATGATAACACAGTTGATAACAGTTTCCTTTTATAGATCATTTATAAAGAAATTAGGAATTACATTTTTACCCCCTGCGATTTGGTCCTTCATTTTCCAGTCCTGCATTTTCACCCCTTGCGGTTTGGTCCTTCATTTTCCAGTCCTGCATTTTCACCCCTTGCGATTTGGTCCGTCATTTTCCAGTCCTGCATTTTCACCCCCTGCGATTTGGTCCTTCATTTTCCAGTCCTGCATTTTCACCCCCTGCGATTTAGTCCGTCATTTTCCAGTCCTGCATTTTCCAGTTATTCACATTTTTTGGTCCGTCATTTTCCAGTCCTGCATTTTCAGCGCTCCCGGCCTACGGGCGTCCATGCTGAGGTCTCGTCGCCTCAGGTAAACGCAGGGGCGGTTCGTGGGATAGGCAAACTAGGCGGCTGCCTATAGGGCGGCTAATGTCAGGGGAGCGGCAAAATGACGTCGCTAAAAATATAGCGACGTCATTTTGCAGCCCCCTTTGATCTTGTGTTATTGCCGACTTGGTCAGAAGATGTTGTGACCAGTGGCGTTGCGTACACTTTTGCCGCCTCTGGCTCACAAATCCGCCACCCCAAATTCATTCATATTAGAGGCGGAAAAATCCTCTGACAAGCAAAAAAGGTCGTCGACGCCCGCTAAAACTTTAAATTTGCCGCCCCTTCTAAACTAACTTTGTCGCATTCGCTGAAAATCCTCTGACAAACAAAAAAGAAAGGTCTCTTCCAAAATGTGCCGCCCCCCGTCATATGTGCCGCCCATGGCTAAAGCCGCAATAGCCATTGCGACGCTACGCCACTGGTTGTGACCCAGAAACTATATATATATATATATATATATATATATATATATATATATATATATCAAAAGATGCTGGCTGACGTACAGAGCGCTGCATGACCCGTGCTGTCCTGAGTACCTTGCCTCTCTTGTAAAGAGACCGCAGGGTAATGACAGGAGATCTTCGCTCCGCTCGAGTCGTGGCGTTAAACTTCACGTTCCTCCCCCATCCAAGACCGCCAAGTTCGGAGAGAGATCTTTTACTAGGGGTAATCCTATCTTGTGGAACTCTCTTCCTGATGAGACCACCACGGCTGATACTCCCGAGCATTTCATCACGAGATTAAAAACGCATCTGTTTAGGTTGGGTTATAGTTGAGATGTTAAAGCGCTTTTGTTGTGGGCCTCAGCCTTGTTACAGCGCTATAGAAATTGTCAAGGAATGAATGAATGAATGAATGAATGAATATATATATATATATATATATATATATATTAAATCGGGGTCAGGGTCGGCCATGGACCCGCTTGCCTGGGGCGCCATAAACTCACGAGCCGGCCCTGGGTAAACGCAATGGAGAGCTCACGATGTGCAGCGATAGGATGATAGCATGATGAGCAGGCCCGCCAAGAGAAATTCCGGGCCTCTGTGCAGAAGGGCCCCTCCTAACAAGTCTTACAATTTTCTGACGACCTTTTTTTGCTTGTCGATTTTTATTTCTACGAAACGCATGCACGGACGCGTACGTAACACTTATCACTACTGCAACTATTCAAAACTAGCGATGACTTTTTTTTACTTGTCGCCATTTTTCACGCTGTTCAGCCTGTTCCTAATGTATTTATGATGTATTTATGTATTTCCTAGACGCCAGGGCCCCCTTTTACTCGTCGGGCCCCTGCGCATTATCACATGACGACCTCCTTTGTTGTGTCATTACTATTCATATCACATATTCATCATCGGCCCGGGCCCCTCCAGGCCGCCGGGCCCCTGTGCATTTGCCCCCTGCCCCCTCTCGGCGGCCCTGATGATGAGCACCTGAAGCGCAGCTTCGATTTGGAGCCCTGTGCCTGATTCTCTTCCAATGATAAAGTCTGTATTTATTTTCTTAGGGGCGAAAAGAAAAAGGGAACGCAGGAAGAACAGGAAGAGAAAAGGGTAACAAAAGCCTCTGAAGCAAGAATTTCGATCTCTACCAAGAGAGTGTTCTATAGCCTTGGAAATTCTCAGGCCCGAAGAGAGGGGGTAGGGGCAAATGACCTGGGCCCGGCGATCTGTATGGGGCCCGGGCAGGTCCGCAACAAAGTTATCTAATACAATTATGCGGTAGCACTTATTGGACCTGGTGAATATGGAGGCTTTATGTAGCACGAACGTCATAATCTTTCATAATGACATATGTTCATTAATTCCAATATGGCTATGAACCCGCCACTAACGTCTCCAAACCATAGAGGCTCCTATATTTTAAATAGAACTGAATAATTATAACACACTGTTAACATCAGCAGTTGCATTTTTTTATTAAGGGCAGAGCCGGGGCGTGGGGCCTGCGGCCGCAGGGGCCCCGCCGACCGCAGGGGCCCCGCCGGCCTCGGATATTTAAGAGTTTTCATTTTTCTTATTCTTAAGTAGTATTTGTTTTGTTTCTTGCTCGTCAGGCCATTTGAAGAGGCAAAAATATATACGGATGACCTGTTTTCGCAAGACATTTAAAAACGTTGCGCTCGTATAAATTGCAGGGGGCCCCGAAAGTCACGCGCCTGCTCTGATTAAGGGTTTCTATTTACCAGGTTCGGCATAAATAAGTTAGTTGTTCATGCCTTTCGCTCTCACAGACGACTACAATGCCAGCATATTAACTGAAGTCTTATTTAGATCTTCTTACCGACGGCGACACATCAGGGGCCGTCCATAGAGTCTTGAAAAGTGACTAGTGCATGTCTACTGCAGTTTCTTGAATGAAGCGTCCATAAAAGTTATTTAACAATTAATTCTACATTTTATTGTGAGCAGCACTTGAAATGCGATTAACTGCTGTGACTTGTTTCAAAGGCATTTGCTCCTACGAGAAAGCAAAGCAAGCGATGAGAGCGACATTCGACGGAAGAGACAACCCTTCCCCACCACCATCACTACCAACACCACAGGTTGCACTACCTTGGAAAGCGTCGTTCTTTGGCGGCATCGCAGACATCGGCGACCGGATCTCAGTGGACGTTAGTCGTCGTAGCTGTCTGGCTTAAATCCGGAGTGCTCTGTCCTCGGAGGTCTGCTGTTTCCCTTTTCATTGTCTTCTTAGAAATCCAATGTCGCCAACTCATTTCCGCCCATTCTCCACCCACTCTACTTCCAAGAACTTTACCGACATTACCGTAACATTCGATCTTTTATAAGAGTGCATAATTTATGAGTTAAATATTTTATGACATCTTCTCTTGGTGGCAGCAGGGTTTAATCTAGGACATTTCCGGGGGAATTGCCTTTTTCCCCCGGAAATTTCAAATTCCCTCCGGAGTCCAGAGTCTAGATTAAACACTGGGTGGCAGAACGCAGATCTTATAGTAGTAGCAGACTTTTTCTTTAGCGCCATTGTAGCAGTACATCAGCACCAGTCAGTAAATAAGCGTAGTCGTGATCTTGTCCGTGGTGAATCGAGGTTGTAATCTATAGGTCAGTCCGTACTTCCAAATTCCAGGCTAAGGCGGATATGCAGTTAGTAGTAGTAGTAGTAGTAGTAGTAGTAGTAGTAGTAGTAGTAGTAGTAGTAGTAGCAGCAGCAGCAGCAGCAGCAGCAGCAGTAGTAGTAGTAGTAGCAATAGTAGTAGTATCAGTAGTAGTAGCAGCAGCAGTAGTAGTAATGTATGTAATGGTCTAAAGACGTCGAAGCGTTAAAACGCTAAAACAAACCCAAATTACAATGTAAATGTTAACTCCAAGCGCATTGATAGTATAACACCCCAGTCTATTTATGAACAGCATGGCACAAACACTTAGCAAAACAAAATTTTAAGTTATAAGAGATAAAGCACATTTTATTTCCAGAAACATTAACACGTAAACCTCGTTGAAGAGAGGACACATGTCGACAGCGGCAATGACATGGACTGCAAGAATAAACGGAGTCGAAACCTCTGGGATCATACTGTGCAGCGCAGAGACAACGGCTTTCTGAAGCGCTCTCTCTCTCTCTCTCTCTCTCTCTCTCTCTCTCTCTCTCTCTCTCTCTATCTAATCTATCTATCTAATCTATCTATCTATCTACAGATGAACTAAACACACAAAGACTCTAAAGCAAATGAAAGTATTTTCTAGCCTAACCTCTCAAAAAGTGAAAAAGTGGGGCGGAAGCCTAGAGGCCTAAAACTGACTAAAAATGACTATTAGGCCTATACAGTAATTGCGTAACAATAGCTGCGACATTTATGATCAAGCTGATTGTTAAAAATTAATGTGGTCGAGATTTTATGCATTTCATTATACAGACTATTATAGCAAGGTTAGTTATGCTATGACGACTATCACTCCTGGCAATCCTAACAATCGCCAGGGGTAGCCACGCCTCAGGATTTCCGACTGTTCGTCCGCTGTATGTCTGGCCTCGACCATTGGCCAGGCACTCAATAGGGGGGCACGGGCCCCCCTGCCCCCCGGTGGAGCCGCCACTGTAGCCAACTAATTTACAGACAAATTATTAGATTCTGCACAATTTTTACGGACTTATTTTTATTATAAAAATTCTGCAACAAGTAATCTAAAAAACTAACATATTAGGCCTATTTTATAGTTTCAACAAACTATTTAACAATTTCAACTTTCAAACAAGCAAGAAGCATTTACAAACGCAAAGATTTTCCATTTTTCTCTTTAAAGGCTTTGTGTATAATTTCTTATTTTTACGGATTTCCTAATGTTCTAACGGACTTATACGGACAGGTCATGTCGATCAAAATTTTACGGACTGTCCGTAAATTTATCGCCCTGGTTAGAGATACGTAATTCGTATCTTTAGCATAGGGGTTATAGATACGTAATTCGTATCTTTAGCATAGGGGTTATAGATACGTAATTCGTATCTTTAGCATAAGGGTTATAGATACGTAATTCGTATCTTTAGCATAAGGGTTATAGATCCGTAATTCGTATCTTTAGCATAAGGGTTATAGATACGTCATTCGGAACGTATATTTAGACCATATGCTTTAATATCAAATTAGTAATAATTTAAATAAAGGGGGCATGACTACCTACGGGTCTGCGCCCCCTTATAATATGCATGTAATGCTGTTTATCTGTCAAATATTCATATAGTCATCACGCGACGCCGTCTGTCTCTTTTCGGTCAGGTGGCGCACCAGGACAACAACATTCTAACCCTCCCGCGTCAGCAGGTGGGCGATGGTGTGTCCCAATGTTTTATCCAGGCCCGTTAGGGGGAGATCCTATATGGCGACAACCTGACGTCAACATTGTAGGGGATGGAATATTTTTAATCTTATAAGTAATACATTTATAACTAAGACCCGAAATAATATAACAATATGTTAGGTATGGGTGAATCATTGTAAAATAAATGCTTAAAAGTGCTTTTTTATTAATAAATTTCATTATATGCCTATATGATTCGAACAGACCATTATACTGAAGAGAGAGAAAGAGAGGCCTTTTAAGCGGTCAACTGGCGTCTCTTCCAGTGATGGCCCCACTCGTCATCGTCCACCGCTCTCCGGTCAGTCGACCCCAATACTGTTCCTGTTATTAAGACAGACGACGAAGAAAAGCGACAACAATCGAAATTTTTCAAAGAAATCGACGAAGCGAAGAAGAGGAGAAACCTGTCAACGGAAATTCTAATCGATCGTCAGTTTCCACTAAACACTCAATCAAACTTAAAACCTACGCAGTGGCGTCGCCAGGAATTTTGTGTTAGGAGAAGGGGCTGGAGTGCCAGATTCTTTACCCCCCCCCACACACACACACACACACAAAGGATTTGCGCGAATCTGGAAGGTTGTCTGAGGGCAGGTTGGGTGGGTGGGGGGCATTTGCCGCCATTTACTCCCCCCGTGGCGACGCTATTTTTTTAAAACTTGCCCCCCACAAAAAATAGAAAATCCCACAATTTGGGGTGGATTAGTTCTCAAGTGGTCTACAGTCATGTGCAGTACATTATTATCCAACACTGCTCACGCAACTGTAATTATTATTGTACGTCATAACTGTCTATTCTGCGCACATTGGAAGGCTTCGAACACCGGTAATCCACAGTCCTCATGGATTTGGTGAAGCCAAGTGATTGGTGGTCTGCCTCGTGGACGAATCCATCCTGACATCTTAATGTCTCTGTCTCGAAGTGGCGCTGCTAGTTGAAGTGCAGCTGAGGCAGGTACTGCTGGTGGGAGTCTTGTGACGTGCCCCAAAGAGGAGTCGCAGGTGTACAATTATTAGGAAAAACTTTCTTTTTGCTCGTCAGCCTTTTTACGGTTAAGGGCCCCAATCATGGACACACACGGGGCCCCCAAAATAACGCTAAGCCAAACTAATTTTGAGTTTATAATTGTATTATTGTATTTTAGAGGCCTAATGAACTATTTTTATATAGCCGTAAGCATTGGGGCGTTACCAGCCGAACATTCCGAAAATCCTGACAAACAAATATAGGTCGTCGCTTATTTTTCCCTTACTTAAATTAGTTAGACCTACATAGTCAGTATATGAGGCAGTTTTCAGTTGCTCCTTAGGCCTAATTCTTTCTTTTCCCTACCTTAGATCCGATTTCGGCGTCCTTCATGGGCGTCCGCAGAAATTTATGAATGGGGTGCAAAACAAGGTCTTGTGACGAAAGAAACAAGTAATTTTACTTTTTTCATAACGCCTCAATTTTTCCATGGGGTGCAATTTCACCCTTGCATCCCCTTCCGGACGCCCATGGCGCCCATCCATCCATCCGCAGAAAAATAATACGGTATAAAAATTTTTGGTCGGCCGAGCATGTGACTCCTAAGCCAGCCCCCGCCCCTGGCTACTCCACTGGCCGTAAGCGTAGCATAACCAAAGACACGGCATTTATTAAAGGGTTATGATCAGTGTGATCACCCGTGCTGGGTGGGGTGGCACCCGTGCTGGGTGGCACCCGTGCTGGGTGGCACCCGTGCTGGGTGGCACCCGTGCTGGGTGGCACCCGTGCTGGGTGGCACCCGAGCTGGCTGGCACCCGTGCTGGCTGGCACCCGTGCTGGCTGGCACCCGTGCTGGCTGGCACCCGTGCTGGCTGGCACTCATGGCACCCGTGCTGGCTGGCACCCGTGCTGGCTGGCACCCGTGCTGGCTGGCACCCGTGCTGGCTGGCACTCGTGCTGGCTGGCACCCGTGCTGGCTGGCACCCGTGCTGGCTGGCACCCGTGCTGGCTGGCACCCGTGCTGGCTGGCCCCGTGCTGGCTGGCACCCGTGCTGGCTGGCACCCGTGCTGGCTGGCACTCGTGCTGGCTGGCACCCGTGCTGGCTGGCACCCGTGCTGGCTGGCACTCGTGCTGGCTGGCACCCGTGCTGGCTGGCACCCGTGCTGGCTGGCACTCGTGCTGGCTGGCACCCGTGCTGGCTGGCACTCGTGCTGGCAGCACGGGTGCCAGCCAGCACGGGTGCCAGCCAGCACGGGTGCCAGCCAGCACGGTGCCATGGGTGCCAGCCAGCACGGGTGCCAGCCAGCACGGGTGCTAGCCAGCACGGGTGCCAGCCAGCACGGGGCCACTCAGCACGGGGCCACCCAGCACGGGTGCCAGCCAGCACGGGGCCACCCAGCACGGGTGCCAGCCAGCACGGGTGCCAGCCAGCACGGGTGCCAGCCAGCACGGGTGCCAGCCAGCACGGGTGCCAGCCAGCACGGGTGCCAGCCAGCACGGGGGCCACCCAGCACGGGTGCCAGCCAGCACGGGTGCCAGCCAGCACGGGGGCCACCCAGCACGGGTGCCAGCCAGCACGGGTGCCAGCCAGCACGGGTGCCAGCCAGCACGGGTGCCAGCCAGCACGGGTGCCAGCCAGCACGAGTGCCAGCCAGCACGAGTGCCAGCCAGCACGGGTGCCAGCCAGCACGAGTGCCAGCCAGCACGGGTGCCAGCCAGCACGGGTGCCAGCCAGCACGGGTGCCATGAGTGCCAGCCAGCACGGGTGCCAGCCAGCACGGGTGCTAGCCAGCACGGGTGCCAGCCAGCACGGGGGCCACCCAGCACGGGGGCCACCCAGCACGGGTGCCAGCCAGCACGGGGGCCACCCAGCACGGGTGCCAGCCAGCACGGGTGCCAGCCAGCACGGGTGCCAGCCAGCACGGGTGCCAGCCAGCACGGGTGCCAGCCAGCACGGGTGCCAGCCAGCACGGGTGCCAGCCAGCACGGGGGCCACCCAGCACGGGTGCTAGCCAGCACGGGTGCCAGCCAGCACGGGGGCCACCCAGCACGGGTGCCAGCCAGCACGGGTGCCAGCCAGCACGGGTGCCAGCCAGCACGGGTGCCAGCCAGCACGGTTGCCAGCCAGCACGAGTGCCAGCCAGCACGAGTGCCAGCCAGCACGGGTGCCAGCCAGCACGAGTGCCAGCCAGCACGGGTGCCAGCCAGCACGGGTGCCAGCCAGCACGGGTGCCAGCCAGCACGGGGTGCCAGCCAGCACGGGTGCCAGCCAGCACGAGTGCCAGCCAGCACGGGTGCCAGCCAGCACGGGTGCCAGCCAGCACGGGGGCCAGCCAGCACGGGTGCCAGCCAGCACGAGTGCCAGCCAGCACGGGTGCCACCCAGCACGGGTGCCAGCCAGCACGAGTGCCAGCCAGCACGGGTGCCAGCCAGCACGGGTGCCAGCCAGCACGGGTGCCAGCCAGCACGGGTGCCATGAGTGCCAGCCAGCACGGGTGCCAGCCAGCACGGGTGCCAGCCAGCACGGGTGCCAGCCAGCACGGGTGCCAGCCAGCACGGGTGCCAGCCAGCTCGGGTGCCACCCAGCACGGGTGCCACCCAGCACGGGTGCCACCCAGCACGGGTGCCACCCAGCACGGGTGCCACCCAGCACGGGTGCCACCCAGCACGGGTGCCACCCCACCCAGCACGGGTGATCACACTGATCATAACCCTTTAATAAATGCCGTGTCTTTGGTTATGCTACGCTTACGGCCAGTGGAGTAGCCAGGGGCGGGGGCTGGCTTAGAGTCACATGCTCGGCCGACCAAAAATTTTTATACCGTATTATTTTTCTGCGGATGGATGGATGGGCGCCATGGGCGTCCGGAAGGGGATGCAAGGGGTGAAATTGCACCCCATGGAAAAATTGAGGCGTTATGAAAAAAGTAAAATTACTTGTTTCTTTCGTCACAAGACCTTGTTTTGCACCCCATTCATAAATTTCTGCGGACGCCCATGAAGGACGCCGAAATCGGATCTAAGGTAGGGAAAAGAAAGAATTAGGCCTAAGGAGCAACTGAAAACTGCCCTCATATACTGACTATGTAGGTCTAACTAATTTAAGTAAGGGAAAAATAAGCGACGACCTATATTTGTTTGTCAGGATTTTCGGAATGTTCGGCTGGTAACGCCCCAATGCTTACGGCTATATAAAAATAGTTCATTAGGCCTCTAAAATACAATAATACAATTATAAACTCAAAATTAGTTTGGCTTAGCGTTATTTTGGGGGCTGTGTGTGTCCATGATTGGGGCCCCTTAACCGTAAAAAGGCTGACGAGCAAAAAGAAAGTTTTTCCTAATAATTGTACAATTCATGACTCCTCTTTGGGGCACGTCACAAGACTCCCACCAGCAGTACCTGCCTCAGCTGCACTTCAACTAGCAGCGCCACTTCGAGACAGAGACATTAAGATGTCAGGATGGATTCGTCCACGAGGCAGACCACCAATCACTTGGCTTCACCAAATCCATGAGGACTGTGGATTACCGGTGTTCGAAGCCTTCCAATGTGCGCAGAATAGACAGTTATGACGTACAATAATAATTACAGTTGCGTGAGCAGTGTTGGATAATAATGTACTGCACATGACTGTAGACCACTCTTGAGAACTAATCCACCCCCAAATTGTGGGATTTTCTATTTTTTGTGGGGGGCAAGTTTTAAAAAATAGCGTCGCCACGGGGGGAGTAAATGGCGGCAAATGCCCCCCACCCACCCAACCTGCCCTCAGACAACCTTCCAGATTCGCGCAAATCCTTTGTGTGTGTGTGTGGGGGGTTGGGGTAAAGAATCTGGCACTCCAGCCCCTTCTCCTAACACAAAATTCCTGGCGACGCCACTGCGTAGGTTTTAAGTTTGATTGAGTGTTTAGTGGAAACTGACGATCGATTAGAATTTCCGTTGACAGGTTTCTCCTCTTCTTCGCTTCGTCGATTTCTTTGAAAAATTTCGATTGTTGTCGCTTTTCTTCGTCGTCTGTCTTAATAACAGGAACAGTATTGGGGTCGACTGACCGGAGAGCGGTGGACGATGACGAGTGGGGCCATCACTGGAAGAGACGCCAGTTGACCGCTTAAAAGGCCTCTCTTTCTCTCTCTTCAGTATAATGGTCTGTTCGAATCATATAGGCATATAATGAAATTTATTAATAAAAAAGCACTTTTAAGCATTTATTTTACAATGATTCACCCATACCTAACATATTGTTATATTATTTCGGGTCTTAGTTATAAATGTATTACTTATAAGATTAAAAATATTCCATCCCCTACAATGTTGACGTCAGGTTGTCGCCATATAGGATCTCCCCTAACGGGCCTGGATAAAACATTGGGACACACCATCGCCCACCTACTGACGCGGGAGGGTTAGAATGTTGTTGTCCTGGTGCGCCACCTGACCGAAAAGAGACAGACGGCGTCGCGTGATGACTATATGAATATTTGACAGATAAACAGCATTACATGCATATTATAAGGGGGCGCAGACCCGTAGGTAGTCATGCCCCCTTTATTTAAATTATTACTAATTTGATATTAAAGCATATGGTCTAAATATACGTTCCGAATGACGTATCTATAACCCTTATGCTAAAGATACGAATTACGTATCTATAACCCTTATGCTAAAGATACGAATTACGTATCTATAACCCCTATGCTAAAGATACGAATTACGTATCTATAACCCCTATGCTAAAGATACGAATTACGTTTCTCTAACCAGGGCGTAAATTTATTGATGGTTGGCAAGTTAACAACCCTGCAAATATACGGTCCTAACTAGAGCTGGGTCGATTACGATTATTTTTTCCGATTACGATTACGATTATTTTCGATTATTTTTCACGATTACGATTTCGATTACGATTACGGTTTTTTAAATAATCGCGATTTCGATTTCGATTATTTCACAGTACCTTTAGAAACTGGCTTTCCCGCCATATTTTACAGTATTCGGCAATCCTCTGTGTATCGATGCTCAGTTGGTCTTCAACAGGGATATTTCTACACCCCTAACACCCCCCAACACCCCCGATTTGAGGTCGACACCCCCTAACATTTGGTGATGTGACAATGATATGCATACAGAATGCATATTTATTTATTTATTTATTGACAATTTATATAGCGCAGTACGCAAGGCTAAGGCCTACAACAAGAGCGCTTAACACAGTTCATATCCCATATTAAATAAATGTGTCTTCAAATTTCTAATGAAAAGTCCAGCTGAGACTGCTCCAGTCACATTGTCTGGAAGAGAGTTCCACAGGGCGGGATTCCCCCGCGCGAATGATCTTTCCCCAAACTTAGGGGTCTTGGACGGGGGAGGGACCAACAACTGCACTCTCCGACTGGACCTAAGAACCGATCTCCTCTCGATCACAGTCGATCTTCGTACAAGCACAGTTAGATAATCAGGACAGAGTGGATCGTGTAAAGCCCGAAACGTAAGCCAACAGCGCTTGTAGACAATGAGCTGTGGAACACGGAACCAGTGGAGTCGATCTCTAAGGAGAGGAGTGATTAGCCCTGAACACCCCCAAACAGGCCCATTCAGAGGGGGGCTAGGATGGCCATTCGGCCCGGACCTCCATCATTTTGGGGGCCTCCCTTTGTTTCCTTGTCGAGAATTCTGGGAGAGCTAGAAAGCTAGATAGCTACTACTAGAAGGGGCCTCACAATTTGGTGATGACCTTTTGGCTTGTTGATAATTTTGAGATTTTGGGAAAGCTAGGAAGGTATTCTGCGGTCCTCAAAATTGGTGATTACCTTTTTTCGCTTGTCAAAATTTTAATTGTTGGGAAGGCTAGGAGAGGCCTCGAAATTCCAACTGGCCTGGACTCCTTCAGCCTCTGAAGAGGCCTGCCCCCAAATGGAGAAATAGACCCCACAACTTTATCCTCGGATGACTTTGTTTGCTTGTCAGACTTTGTGTGAGTCTCTATAACGGTTTTTTGCTTGTCAGCCTTTTTCGGTAGAGACTTCCAAATTTCGACACTCCCAGATTTTCCCGACACCCCAAATTCCCAATCCCACAATCCTAGAAATAAACACACCCCAGATTTTCCCGACACCCCACCCCAATTCACAATCCTAAAAATAACCCTGGTCTTCAATCTCCTTAAAGGATCGAGCCTGGGTGGCAAGACCGATATCGTCAGCGTATCCAAACTTCCTACTGATGGTATCAGGTAGGCCTAAGTCGTTTGTAGGCCTATAGGCTTACAAATTGAATAACGTGGGGGCTAGAACTGGACCCTATGGTAGACCGTTTCGTCGACGTCTCCAGGAGCTGACATCTCCCAAGTGAACTCAGAACCGTCTGTCAGAGATGAGTAATTCCACAAGTTGACAGAACCAGGGTGGCAAGTTGAGCGAGAGTTTGTACATTAAACCCACCTGACACACCGTATCGAAAGCTGCTGTCAAAACCAGAAAGATGGTACCTGTCTTTAGACGCTGTTGAATCCATTTTCAATGAAAATCTTATAATCAACGGTAAATTGATCTTTCTTTGAATCGGAAATATTGTATAATATCACTTACGGGAATAATCGAAAAATAATCGCGATTTCGATTATTTTTTCGACGATTATCGATTATTTCGATTTATTTAATAATCGTGTCGATTACGATTACGATTTTTTCAAAAATCGCGATTTCGATTTCGATTTCGATTAATCGACCCACCCCTAGTCCTAACCACAATTATCCTTTCGATTAAATGACCCTGCCTGTCTGATCCCCACCTTTGTATATAGCTATTTTATATTAGGATCAAGCGCGTGGGAATAAGGAGCTACTGCGGTGCTAACCTATAAGCGCTATAGAAATTCACGAGATTTTACTTACTTTAGTTACTTACTTACTATTGGCCGTGACCGAAGAATAGCGCTACAAAATAAAGGGCTATTTGAATTGTTTAAGTGAATCCTTAATTATCGGCTGAGTCGGGCTGACGCTCGAATTGCGAAAATTTTGCTACTGAGTTTCAAATCGAACGCTTAGATAGGAGCGATCGAAGGGACTGACGATGAATCGCCGCGGTCGACTGTGTGAAGAATTGACTCTTGCTCAAGTGCAAGACTTCACGATGGGGAAGCAGGTCAACGACTTTGAAACCATACCGAAGTCAAAGCTCGACGGGTACCCTCTGAATCCACGGACCGGAGAGGCTGACATACCAGTCTATCGAGCAGTTGTTCCCACATATAGAAGGTAAATCCACTTACGCACATTTTCAACACGCATGTCTGGCTCATAGGCAGTCATAGTGATAGGGTAAGCAGTGTCATCTAATTCCACCGCTACTTCTGGCGCCGGTGGCGATGAGAAGTTTCTACTTATATAGAAAATTAGGTAGACGTGATCGCGATCAGCGTAATGTATCAGTACGCGGCACAGACACAAGCAAAGAAGAGCACACACGTTTTATAGCGCAATTAGACCTGATCTGATAGAACACGTGTTTTAAAACGTTCAATTTAGATCATGGATTGCCATGTTTCTTTTATTATTTCCTTCTTTCCCTTTTCGAGTGAAATAATGCCGCCACGTGGCGCTTATATACACGTGGTTGGAAGAAATCTATGTAGCTCACTCAGGGATACACATGGTCTATGTAGCAATTTCATTTTCCTTTCTTTCCCTTTAATTAATACCCTAGATTCTAGTGATCTATGTATTGCACTATATGCGCTATATCAATGTTCTATATCTTATTGTCTATGAAGCTTTCAATGGAACTTCTTCAGTGTTTACGGACTGCTTTTGGTTACGCCGTTTACGCTTATGTCTACCGGAAATTAAGCATAGATAGTTGAAAGAAATATTTTACGCAGCTTTAAAGAAAAATACGCAATGGTCATGCTTGTATACATCAGTATGCCGACAGCAATTGCCCAAGTCTTAGCGTATCAGATGTGGCATTTGTAGAAGGGAAGGAAGAAGTTCCTAGTAACTACTTGCTGACTTGGCCACTCTTTGAATAGCAAAGTGGTATTGTGGTAGTGGCAATCGGTAGACTCTGAGATGGACGCCTCCAATGTGAACAATGTATCCATTCACCCAGTGTAGCCGAAGTACCATAGATATATAACATTGGCCCACACACAAAAGCGCCATGTGCTTGGGGGCATCATCCCGCATGAGAATAAAATTTAGAGTTAAATGAGATATTTAGAAGTTTTTAAAGTCTCTCACTTAACTCTGATTTTTTTTAATGTAGTAGGCCACCTCCAAACAAATGGCACTTTTTAAAACCTTCAAAACTTTTAGAACAAAGCAATCTCATAAGAGCAAGCTATTGGCCGATGGCCAAGTGAATCAGCATAGTTGCTTGAAAAGAAAATGCCACAGTTAAACTGCTATTATTCTAATAATTATAAACAAAGCTTGAAATGCAAAATTATTATTTTGTAAAGTGATTGTTTGCAAATTCTTGGTTAACCATAATGAGAATAACATCACATTGTGCCAACCGGTTTTCATGTTCTGATTTTAGACTTGCCCGAGATGATATCAGACAGATTAAGTATGCAGAAGAGGCTAAAAGAAGAGAAGAGGTCTACAGTGAAAGAAACGTAAGCAAATTTGTCAGCTATGTGACATGATGATTTGTTTGTTGCAGAAGTCTATATTCGGAATGCCCTTTCATTGGTCTGTGCTGTACCAAGTGCTGAAAGTGGTCATTGCTTAAAGTAAAGTTTTGAATGTTGTTTCATGGCCTTTTTATTAGTCATTGTGTAATATAATTTGTTATATTGGGACCATCATTGTTTAAATTATTGATTGATTTAGAGCACATCTAACCCAGCTGAGTAATTTTAAGCAGTATATATTTGTGTGTTGAATTTTGATTAGTTAGCTACTTTTTCGCACAATTTTGGCACTGTTGCCTAATGGGTATTTGAGTCTTTTAGCAAATGAAAGCATTTAATTTCTCTTAACTGTAGTCAGTAAGTGCTACTTCGTGCTACACGTACTGTAATATTTGTACAATGTTAAACATTACACTTTCAATAAGTCAATCAATTCTATCAATCAATAACCTTCTATGACATCACTATTATAATGCCTATCGCATCAGCCGATGGTGCACCAAATCCAAATTGAATTGGAGCCAAGTCAAGTCGGAAAGGTCAGTCAGACCAGTGGGGGAGCAATCTAAGGGGTTAAGGTTAGAGTTAGGTTGTCATAAGATGTGATTCAAATATACTGTTAAGTGAAGCATAACTGAGAAGTGCAATTTTTGTTTTTTCAGAATGAAGATCATATGAACGATAGCATTTCCACTATCTCAGCAATGGAAAAGCTTACTGACACTGTCAGTATGATTACTGATAACACACTGACAAACACCATTCAGCTTCCTGAAGGAATGAACGAGGAACAAGCAGTGGAGGTCTACAGGCGACACAATTTCCGACATGAATACGACAGTAACCTTACAATTGCAAAATATAGGCAGGATGTGAGTGTACCACTTTCTCATTAATTATCGATTTTCATTCTCATGTTTTAGGTAGAACTGGAGCAGGATTTATTGAGAATTCTAGCTGTTTATTGTCACCATTGTTATAGCTGTCTCTTAACCCTGTGATCGCCCCATAATGCAGGTATTTAGGCTTTATAACATATTGGTTACAGGGATCGCAGTGGTGAAAGGGTTAAATGCACAATTTGCTAGTAGACCAGCAGCTCTTTGCAGTCAGAACTGAGTAAAGCATGAAACTGTAGCACAGTTGCAGTGCAGAATATCAACATTCAATAAATAGTAAGTAAAATCTTGTGAATTTATATAGCACTATTGAAGTAGTATTGCAGCTTATTATTAGGCACTTGGTCTAAATTTGAAATAGTTATAGACAAAAGGTGGGTTCTTTCAGGTCAGGTTGTTTGAGTTATGTGTCATTTTGAAATAGGTTGTTTCTGGATGTTCTAGATTGTGGACATGGTCAATTCACATCAAGTGACAATTATTCAAGGAGAAACAGGAAGTGGAAAAACAACACAAGTTCCGCAATTTATTCTTGATCATTATGCCTGTCACAGTCAGTTTTGCAACATAATCGTCACTCAACCAAGGCGTATAGCGGCCATAAGCATTGCTCAGCGTGTCTGTTCAGAACGCAACTGGGAACTCGGTGGCATTTGTGGTTACCAAGTAAGTCTACAGGATTTGGCTCTAACCTGAAAATTCCAGTCATAACTTGCAGTACTTTATGAGTAAAATATTTTAAAGGAACTTGATTTTGGCATGAATTGTGTTTTGAAGGAAGTCAGGTGATGATGCCTTTTGTGTCAAAATTGCAATTTTGATATAATTCCTATTTTTGTGTATTTCACTTTTATTGTACTAAGAACTGTAGGCATCAGATAAGTTTATGTTTATTTTATTATAGTCTAATGGATGATGCACCTTGCATTAGCTAATGTTTCTGAATAAGCAAGACGGGAGAAGAAGTTGGACTAAAAATAAATACACAGAAAACTACAGCAATGGTCACGGGGAACAAGTATGGAAAAACTGACCTAAAATTAAAGGAGGAAGTAATAGAACCAGTACCAAAATTTGTATACCTAGGATCAGTACTGACAGAAGATGGACTAAGCGAAGAAGACATAATAAGAAGAATTGGACTAACAAGTTCAGCATTTGGAAAGCTTCAGAATATATGGAAAGACAAACAAATATCATTGAAAACAAAACTAAAGCTATATAATACACTGATCAAACCAATACTATTACCGGTATATGGATTAGAATGCTGGATTATAAAGATGAAAGATGAAAGCAGATTAATGACTGCAGAAATGATCTGGTTAAGAGGAATAGTAGGAGTAAGCAGAAGACAAGGAATAAGAAATAAAATGAGAGAAAAGACAGAGTAAAAGAAATAATACTTGGATCAATACAGAAACGAAGACTGAAATGGTTTTGTCATGTTGAAAGAATGAAGGAAGAAAGACTGCCAAAGAAAGGCTTAGAAAGCACTATGCAACTGTGGTGAAGGGAAAAGGAGAAAAGGAAGACCAAGAAAAACGTGGATTGAAAACTGAAAAGAGGATGCAGAAAAAATGCAAATGAACTTAATCCAAGTGACCAAGGCAGCAAGAGATAGACAAAAGTGGAAGGAACCATTGTCCAACCCAATAGGGAACGATGGAAGGAAAGAAAGAAAGAAGAAGAGAATGTTTCTGAACAATGCCATTGCAAATGAATTAAGAATCTTTCACTTCACCAGAAAATAAGAATATTTCCAAATGCAACATATGACTGTTATTTGTGTTAAGCAGCAGAAGCATTCATTATGTGAATTATGTATCATTGATGCCCCATTGTTTTAGGCAAGTGACTGTGGCTGGGGAAGACACAGCCAGGTGCCATGCTGTCTTATATGTTCGATTCCTGTGCTGATGCTTTAAAAAATCCAATTGGTGTTTGTTTGTGTGATCTTTTTTACTGTGCTGCTGTACAACCTTTATAGGTTGGCATGGATAAAAGAGCAGGGCCTGACACAAGGCTACTATATTGCACCACTGGTGTTCTTCTGCAGAAATTAATTGCAATGAAGAATATGCACAAATATACTCACGTGATACTTGATGAGGTGAGCAATCTTTTTGCTATAATAGGAACACTTGCAGCAGAAGCTGCTGAACATTATATATACAATAGAAAATTAAAAATGCATCTGCCTCACTTTTACTTTCCATGACGGTGATGTCTTTGGTGTCTTCACATTGTCTATGTTGTTGCTTGAATCTTTTATTTCAGCAATGAAATGACTGTGATAAGTAAAGGGATTAAGTCTTTAGCAGTTAAACACAAAGAAGTTTGCCAAGTGTAATTATCAAAGGCTTGGTGGTATGGCTGTTTCATTTCAAGATGTTTTATTATTATTATGTGGATGGGTGGGTTGCTGATGTGTATACGTCGTCTGAAAGACTACTTGTACTTTACAGGGTTATGCTGCAGAATACTGTTATTACTATGCTTTGATTTTGCCTGTGTTAGGTGCACGAGAGAGATCAAGACTCTGACTTTTGTATCTTAGTGGTGAAAAAATTGCTCTGTTCCAACTCCAAAGATGTCAAGGTTTGTGATTGCTTTTGAATATCTTGTGCCTGTTATGACAGTTTTTGCAAATCAAAACCTGGTCATGCAGTGAGAGTTGCTTAGCTGCACTTAATGGCTTTCACTTCTGCAGTTTCATGACTGTTGAGATTGTCTTTGGTGAATTTGGTAATTTATATCGTTTGCTCAACTTTTAATGTAATTTCTGGTTAATAATGCAGAATTAAAACAGTTTCTTAAAGTGATATTGTCAACCAAGCTTGAATGTTGTATGGTCTGCACTGTATAAATGGAAATATGAACAGTGAAATGCATTCACAATGGATTATTTTTCTTCATTTCATGTGTGAAATGCTTTCCTATGTATTAGGTAATTCTGATGTCTGCTACATTTGACTCGGACATGTTTGCTCGATATTTCTCTCATCCGATTGGTTGTCATCTTGAGAAAGCACCAGTCATGAGTATTGAAGGCCACTGCTATGAAGTGACTGAATATTATATTGAAGATCTACGTGAACTTGGTCATGTGAGTTCAGTTTTTCTCCAATGCAAAAAGATGCTTTAAATATAGTTGTTGTTCTTATAGTTGTTATCGTTATTGCTATTCATATAGCAGTATAGCCAAAAATATTGCAAGTGCATTGTACTTGTAAGTTCAGGTGATTTGATAGGAGGCGCATTACCTAACTTTTTGAGTCAATAAGTCAAATATCGATCTATTCACTAGAAACTAAAAATGTACTTATTTAACATCTCGTTTGAGTGCGAAGTGTAAAGCGCTCTTGACTTTAGCTTTTAGCTTTGATTATTGTGCTGTATAGATCGTCTAAATAACACAACATCAGTAGTAATGTTTCAAAACAGAATGTCTTTGATGTAATTGTAAAGTCTGTAATGTAGGTTTCCTATGCACTTCATTTGGAAGGTAATTCCAAAATGATTGAGCGGCAGATGCAATTGAGTGCTCTCTACCTTTCATCATCATCATCATCATCATCATTATTATTATTATTATTATTATTATTATTATTATTATTATTATTATTATCATCATCATCATCATCAAGACAGCCTTTATCGTGTCGTGGGCATGACAGAGGCAAAAGTCAAAGGCACTTTAACAAATGTTCATGCGAATTATTATAGCTTTTGAGTTTGTTCTATAAGACTCTTGCAAGTTTTATACTGAACTTTTGGCTGCTGACACTGTCTTGCAATTGAAACAGTAAATTAAGAACATTTATACATCAAGTTTAAATTGTGCAGAATATTACAGATGTATTTGTCTTGTATGGACATAGTTATTACAATTTGGATGTTTTGATGTCTTGCAAATTTCATAGCAAGTGCAAAGAGTTTGAATCTTGATAACTGATAAATAGTATGGTTGAAATTTGTCTAATTTGTATCAGATTCCAGAAATCTCTTTTGGGAAACCAACTATTCAGCCAGAAACATTGCTTTTGGCAACTGCACTCATCGAAAACCTAGATAATTTAGAAGGCTGTGAACCTGGCAAGTACGTTCCAGTAAAATATTATGTTAATTATATTGGCAGCCATTTTGTTTCATTTTATGCTTTTCATATCAGAGTTAAATTTATTATTTGTAACACTCTCGATAATAATTTATTTATTATTTAAATGACTATGAAATGAGAACTATGAACTTCATGTGTGGTTTTCATAATTCACCCACGGATGATGAATTTGTTTTATGTGCTGTTGTGTTCGTGTGTGAAATTATTTAGTCATCTAACCTCTTACGTATGTTGCCAGTAGGGTTGCCAACCGTCCTTTATTTCAAAGGACAGTCCTTTAATGCACCTCTGAGTCCTTGTCCTTTATCGCTTTTATAAAGTACCATGGTTTGTTCTTTATTTCAAAAATCAAGTCATGAAACCACACATTTCAATTGAAATTTCCTTTTTTTGCTTGTCACCCCATTTCTGAAGGGAGATGACCTTTTTTGCTTGACATCGTATTTCAGAATAGAAATGACCTTGTTTGCTTGTCACCGCACTTCAGAAGGAAGTTAACCCTTTTTCCCCGTAGCGGGTGACACCAAGGTTTTTCCGCACCGGGTGTCCTTTATTGCAATTTGTCAAAGTTGGCAACCCTAGTTGCCAGTCAAGGAGCTGACTGTATTCTTTGCCTGAATGTACCTTTCTTCACCATTTCTGTTGATAAGATGCTTGTGAATAGATAACTGTGGACTATTTATAATTGATATAATGCCAGACAGAATGTACTGGAAATTTTGTTACAAAGTTACCAGTAGATGTATTGAGAATGGTCTTTTCAAGGTCAGATTTCAAAGAACGAACACAAAACTTATGCCTCTTTGGTTTAATGCTCATAGGTTTGCAGGGTCTTGATTTTCAGATGATTGTGACAGTGACTGAAGTTTGCTTTTCTCTTACACAGATTGAGTGCGAATCGTGGCTCTGTTCTGATTTTTCTCCCCGGTATGAGATTTATTATAGAACTCCATTTGATGCCTTTTGCATTTCTGCTTATTTTATATTATTTGGATCTTGCTTTTCTGAATGTTATTTATCATGGAAAGCTGCCTTCAGTTGTATGATTTAATATGGTTTTAATTTTAGGCATGGAAGAAATAGGTGCAATGGATTCACATCTAGAAAGGATTCGAACATCACATCGGTACGTCATGTCTATGATCTGATATGTCTGTGGTCATTGGTTACCAGTCAAGCAATTATCTGACTTTAAAATCTGCTTAATGGTTGACAAGGTGCTATATTCAAACCAGCCATCATATCTCTGGTCCTTGCTTACCATCCAGGCTCATAGACACCCAACCAGACCTTCAGATGCGCTAACTCTGCAGATACCACGCGCACCATTCTTGGTAGGCATGCATTTTCATCGGCTGGGCCAAGGATGTGAAATTCACTCTCTGCATTGGTACGCTCTGTTGAGTCTCTGGTGACATTTCGATCCAGACTCAGAACTTCTGTTCTCTTATTGCCTCTCCTTCATAACCATCTACCATAACCATCCACCATAACCATCCACCATAACCATCCACCATAACCATCCACTATAACCATCCACCATAACCATCCACCATAACCAGGACCGAAAATTCGGACTGACTTGTTGAATTGGATAATGGTGAATTGCAATTAAAATTTAGAGTGACCATTGGCTGATGCATAATGAATTACAAAATGGCACCATACAATTTGATTAATGAGTGATTGTATTTCTATTGAACTTAATTAGTTCATGCATTAAGGGGCAGTAAAATCCCTTCTATTTTGCCCTTGCCCTTGATGTTGTTGTTAGTACAAACTCAGTGTTTCCTCTTTTAAGGACATAAGATCATTATAATTAGTTAGTTAAACAGGACTGCTTTTATGTTGACTTTATGTCCTTTGAATTTGAACCATGTCCTTTTGATGTATAAGACTCAAAAATGATGGTCATAAATAGGGTTTGGGCATAACTGTTAGACATTTGCCTGTGGATTAATTGTTGAAATGCAGCAGTGCATTATGCAGTGGGACACTTATTCAGAGCAGTTGTTTGTAATTAGTGATCTACTAACTGGAAAATATTAATATCTATTAGCTGAAAGTGCATTATGATTTTCATTTAATATTGAAATAAGTCATGCACAAGACTTTCCACAGGAAGAAATGCAATCTTGACCAATGCACACAATTTTCTTGCTACAGACCCATCAGAGTAATAATAAAGAAGGTTTTCTTTTTTTAAATGGTTTAATAAACATTATAAGCATCATAAATACATTTTTCTTCACATATTACCTTTATAATATGTGTGTTGATTTAGCATAATGATTTGCAATTTTGTTTCAGGATGTAAAAATAGACTTATGCTTCTACTCTGGAAACTGTTGTATATTAGCCTCAAGTGTCTTTGAAATTGTGTTGCCTTGGTCAGGGTTGTTAAGTATCGCCGATACTGTATTGGCAATACAGTATCGGCGATACTTTTTTAGTATCGTGTACTGTATTGACGATACTTTTTGAATCAAGTATCAATTTGTGTATTGCCAATACATTTTAGAGTGAAAATGTATCAGCAATACTCGATGCCAATACTTTTCTATTGACTATTGCCAACTTAATATCGATGCGTAGGCCAGGAGTGCCCAGGACAGAGCAGCGATTATGACCATAGAATTTAATTATAATTACAATTATAAAATCTATGCTAACCATACAAATGACATGACGTGTATGTTTCTGGGTCTGCATTATTATTATTGTTATTATTATTATTATTGTTGTTGTTATTATTATTATTATTGTTGTTGTTATTGTTGTTATTATTATTATTAAGCTATTAAAAGTACAGGTTGTCAACTTTATTTGTTGCGGACAAAAGTATTGGTATTGGTATCGATTTAGGCAATACAATTTCATTTTGGTATTGGCATTGGCAATACTTTTTTCATGCAGTATTGTTAACAACCCTGGCCTTGGTCATATTTTAATTGTGCAGGTTGTGTATTCGACCACTTCATTCGACCATTACTGGTGAGGAACAGGTCAAGGTGTTTGATCGTCCACAGGCTGGTCATCGCAAGGTTAGAGTCAAATGGTGTTCATTGTTCACATTTCCTGATGATGCAATTTTTAATTATGAATTACTTGTAATTGTTTTAATTGTGGTTGGATTGGAATTTTGGTTGCAGTTTATTCTTATCAATGTCTTCGCTGTTGACCAGAGAAATATACTAATTTTAGATAAATTTATGACATTTATTGTGATTTTTATGGGTGATTTTAATACATTTGGTGAATTTTTATTTTAGTTAGTATATTATATGTCTTTTCCCAGGTGATTCTATCAACAAATATAGCAGAAAGTTCCATCACTGTTTCAGACATCAAATATGGTGATGGTTTAAATACTTTACCAATTAAAGTAGTCGTAGAATCAACTCACTGCTCAGTAGTTGGTAGACATTTAGTTTGATTACTTTTTTTGTTAGTTGCTCTGAAGTTACAGCTTTTGCAAATGCTGACTGTGTCATTATGTAGACTGTATCCAGTTGTCAGCAGAGTTTCATCGATGCCTAACACTTCCTCTTCTTAGCATGCCCTCTAGTGGAGCGTTGCTGTTTCCAGAGTCCGGTGCCATAACTCTCTGTCCTGCGCCCGCTTGCATGCCGTGGCAAGGCCAAAGTTGAGTGGGGCTAGGTCTTTCTCGATTGTTCTTGTCCAGGTTGTTTTGGGCCTACCCGCCGGTCTTTTCCAGGTCTTTGCTAGCCCATGAATGATGACTTCAAGGGCTCGGGCATGGTCCTGCTCATGCCTAACACTGATGTCTCATTAACCATTTCACCAAGTGTTAAGTTTCTTGATGGCATCCGATTCAATGCATTATTTACCCACTGAATTATGCTGAAACTAAATGGCTCTTAGTTAATTGTTGATTTAACATGCACTTGGTTTGATAATTAAATAGGTTGATTGGTTGACAGCATAGTGATTGTAGTGAAGATGAGATTGATTTGTAAATTATTGATTTCTTTATGCAGTGATTGATTTCTGTCTGACGAAGCAACTTGTGTGTGATGCTGATACAAATTATACGTGTCTTGAGACAGAATGGGCTTCAAAAGCCAATTGCATTCAAAGAAAAGGTCTTCGTTTGTTTTTATTAAAGCTATAATGTTTATTTATCAATTTAAAGAAAGTTTTAATGCAGCTGATTTCATTTGAAGGCAACTAAGCTCTTACCCCCATAGAAACTGGTTATCTGTTACATTTGTGGAGCCATAGCAATAAATTGGTCATAATGTAGCTGTGTTTGTGCTTGCTTTTTATGGGTATTTCTTTTATTCTTCTTTTTTTCTTCCATCATATATGATGACGATGAGTTTGATACAAGATGACTCCAGGTCTTCCTGTCTCTTGCCATGTGTGTTGCTTCTTCTAAGTTCAGATTTTGTTAAATTCCAACATCTTCTTTTACATTATCTATCCTTCTCTTAGCTTGTCTTCCTCTACTTCTGTCTCCCTCAATATGACAGTGCAGAGTTCTCAGAGGTAGTCTTTCTCTTCTCCCATTCTTGTCACATGTCCAAACCACTGTAGTCTTCTCCTTCGGATTTTGTCCATTGCCGTGTCCTTCATATTCGTTCTTTCTCCAATTTCTTCATTCCTGATCTTATCCGTTGTGCAACGGGTGACCAGTGGAACAGATGCAGCTAAGGGAGTAAACCCTGAAAGAAAACCTGATTTGGAAGGACATCGCAGGGCGGATGAGATTGAAAGATCCAACGGCCTCCTTATCCGGCTAGGAGAGAACTGGTCACCACCTAGCAACAAAGACCAAGAAATTGATACAGACGATAAAAGGAAAGAAGGACATTTCTTTTATTATTACCGTATAATAATAATAATTATTTTTATTATTATTATCATCATCATCATCATCATCATTACACTTAAATTTCTCCAGTTACAAATAGGCCACAGCTCTTTAGAAACAGAACCAAGAAAGAGAGTGACTATGACTGCCATTGCAACAATCTCAGAATTAATTTGTGTTCATGAATAAAATCGTTTTAAGCTGTTTTTTAAGTGACTGCAGATATGAAGCTACGTGTTGTCGATCAATAAGTAGACTCGTCCAGAATTTTGGGATTTAGAAAATGTTCTTTCAGCAGATTTCAGATTAACTGTTGGCAGAGCTGATGTGGTTTCTCTCTCTGAAGAATGGAGTGACGGTAACATTTGCAACTGGCACTGGAAGTTGTTGCAGATAAGATGACGGATGACTTTTCAGTGTTTAATGTACCAAGAGGCAGAATTTCTACTGAATGTGGTACTCCATTGGAAGCCATTGCAGTTGTCTCTCTACAGCTGTTATGTCATGATGATGTTTTAGGTTTTCAAAGATTCTTGCAGCAGCATTCATGACATCTAGAAGGGTATTCAGTATGCTGATTGGAAGGCTCATGAGGAGTGCATTACAGTAGTCTAGCCTTGACAGATTTAATTCTGAAAGTTGCTATGAAGATATAAATGACCCGAATACTGTATTTAGGTCGAGCCGGTCGGGTGTCTAACGGACGTGTCTATCGAATGGTTCCATTCAGATTTTGGCGAGAAAACTTGGCTGACTATGGAAAACCAGAGATGCAGGTCTTGTCTATTGTTTTTATGCTAAATGTGATCTTTATATGTGAAAGTGCATGTATGGTCTTACAACTAACTATGAGCACAGCATGAGATCATGATTTTAAGCATGGAAACATACAAGTCAAGAATTATGTTGAGGTGTAGTGAATTATCATATATGCTTTTTTATATCGTCTGCTTCACTTTGCTTTCAGAGATGTCCTTTGGAGCAGCTGGTTCTGAAGGTGAAGTTACTTGATCTTGGAGAGCCAAAGGCAATCCTTGGTCTTGCCTTAGCACCTCCTAATCTTGATGAAATTGAGAAGACTGTGATGTTGCTGAAGGAGGTAAATAATGTTATGGCCATTTACACTCCTCAATCATTGTTAATATGTCACAGACTGCTGTTTTCTGGCAAATCTTAATGCCATAAGAATGACTTTATTAAATTCCTGATTGCTTGATTAGCATTTCTGGTTTTGCTCAGTTAAAAAAATTGCTTCTTGTCTTATGTACTAGTTTAGTTTATTAGTATGGAAGTGTCATTTAGTAAATAAAACTGTTTTCAGGTCGGTGCACTTGCTTCTACGAGTTCTCTTGTTGTTAATCCACATGATGGAGAGCTGACATTCCTTGGAAGGGTACTCGGATCCCTGCCACTTGATATTCGCTTAGGAAGGCTCATCATGTATGGTCATGTGTTTGGTGCTTTGGATGAAATGATAGTAATCAGTAAGTTTCACACTAAGATATATATATATGTCTGTGTTGTGCTGCTTGATGTTGTATATATGCTTTTCACATGTGCTGTGTGATTTAAAAGTGCTTTAGAGAAATTATTAGCAATTGATGCAGTTATTTATTTAAGAGAAGACAGGTGCGTGCAGTGTTTTTGACAGAGTTATTGCTGCCATCAGTGCTGTTGGTGCATACCTTGGTGGCTTAGTTGGGTAGAGTGTTGCTTTTATGCTGTTCTACTTTGCTGGCTTATATTTTATTTCTGGCGTGATCTCTTTGAAAGGTGCATGTCTTTCTCTTCGAACATTCTTCGCTCATCCGTTCAAAGCAAATATCGAAGCTTACAAGTTTGTACTGCTATAAATCTCTCTGTCATTGCCGTTATCTGCTGTTTTGTGTATGCAATTCCGATTAGTTTCATCTCTGCATAATGTTACATGACTAGCAGTCCTTTGAATTTAACATTGTCTGGCTTTTATTGCATCTGAATTTATTTCATTCCTGCTATATTGAGCCGTGCAATTAATAATAATTTCATTGCACTTTAATATGTGTAAATTGTCTTTTGCCCTATGCAGGTTTTAACCTAAAATCTATGGTTTATAAATCACTGGAAATATTGATCTCAACTTATTTATGCCATTTATTTTTTGCATATATAATAATTAGAAGTTTGTTTATGTTGCTGTGTTTGTTTGTATATGTTGCCTGTCACTGTTAAATGAATTCAGTTTTTAAACATTTGCAATAATGGAAAACTGGGGTGCTTCTTTAAATTGTGTGGGTAAAATTTTAGCAAGTTGCAGAAGTTCGTGTAGTAGTTTAATATCACAAAGCAGTCCCAAATGTCTTGTGCGTCCTGGGCTTCAAACACATTAATTCAATGAAATCCTGATGTATGATTTACAAATTGTTGGTCTTGTATGTTGTTTGTTAACTAATATTCGGTTATCTGCTGTGTCTATTTATCCTGTAGACATAAATTTGCCTGGGCCAACGATTCTTTCAGTGATTGCATTGCTTACTATAATGCATATATAGTAAGTATTGTATTTAATTTATTGGGAGTTTCCAATGTAGATTGTGATTAAAATTGTTTTTTGTTATATAGTTTTGTGTTTTATTTCTAGCAGATATGACTATGTGTCTGAAAGTAAAATAATTATTTGTTAATTTAGATTGAGAGTATTTCAAATGCATGATTCAAGGGTAGCAGTGCCTGACTTCCTACCAAGTGGCAGTTTGTTTGTTTGTTTGTGTGTGTGTGTGTGTGTGTGTGTGTGTGTGTGTGTGTGTGTGTGTGTGTGTGTGTGTGTGTGTAGTTATGACATTCTTTACTGTACTAAAAGAGATGGAAAACTGAAATGACCTACTTTTAAGAATATTGTTTGAAATCTATCTTACCATGCTAAGTTGCTAACCACGCAGGATATTTTGCATTCATGAGAATGAGCCATGTATGTATGTTTGTATGTATGTATGCTGACAGTGACTGTTCCTGTATTTAGCCTAACATTTTTCCTTGGTTTCTACTAATGCAGACATGGAGGAACCAAGGCTTCAGAAGCGGTGTTCATGCTACAAATGATGAATTGCAATGGGGTCGTAGACACTACATTCAAATAAGGAGAATTCGTGAGGTCTGTTGAACCACTTGTGACGTTTTATTTTAGCATTTTTGTGTAGTTACTGAAATATGTCATTTAATAAAATGTAATGATATTAAGGTTAAGCATGTAAAGTCAAAAAAGTCAAAGTCCTTCCCGAGCCTCATGGGCTTATAGGGCGATGCTGATCTCTGTTGTTATAGCCCTCAGCCAGGCGTGCAATACCACGGATACTGGGGCTAGTGCATCGCGTAGCGTGCCTGTTTGACTGATCACAACTTTTTACCACTGCTCCTCATTTTACCACTGCCCTCTAGTGAGTAAGGCTGAGTCTTCATAAGGGCTCCTGTGGGTCTCGAACCCACAGCCTTCTGCTCTATCGTCCAATGTTGTTTCCACTCAGCTAAGTTCCTGCTCCTAAGCATGTGAAATATTTTAAAATTATTTCATTGTATGCATTTTTCCAGGTTCAGTTGGTTTGTAGTCATTTAAATGTTAATGGTGTGGGTTCAGAAACTGCATGAAACCTTTTGGTACATTTTGTGGGTTTTGAATAGCAAACAAAATGGAAAGAGAAAATGCAACGTACGGTTAAAATTCGTAATTTTAATGACCTGCAGTAGAACCTTGTGACAACTATTGCTGGAATGAAAGAAATGCCTTTTTTTATCCAATTGTAGTTATTGATCTCTATGCAAACTCGGAAAACTATCATTTTGTTAGCTTCATTGCACTAAAGCTCATTTATTGCTATGCCTTGCATTTTTAAAAGTGTTTTCTTCTGTCAGACTACCCAATAACACAATTCTGCTGCATGTTTTGCACTTTTGACAGATAAGATTCCAAAGCTGATGAATTTATTTGACTGTATGAATGGCATCAAAACCGATGTGTACTTCAGTGCCTGTTACTGCCTCATTCTTGTGCTCAGATTGCTAAGCCTTTTACACTGGTACTTTTCCATTAATTAAATCAACACTGAGCAAATGTAAACAGATTCAAGCTTCTGAATGATTTCAGGCTTTCGCATACAGTGTGATGGTTCATTTCCAAGATTTTTTGGACATCTTGACTGCGAGTCATGCTTTAACAAACTTTCACTCTAAATGGTACCAATGGATCACATACTGAGGACTGAACGCTGTGCTGAGATTTTACTGTACAATGATGCTTGTTGAATCAGAATTTTTAGTTTCAACGCATGCTTACGTGCTAATTGACTTGCATTCAGGTGGATGATTTAATTCATGAACTGATGAAGAGAATGAAAGGTTTCAACATTTTCAACCCTTGTCCAAACCGTTACAATCTCAACATGTCGAATGCTGAACACCAACTCATTGTGAAGGTGATAAACTGTGGCAGATCTGTTCTTTCTTCTGTTCTTTATTACCATCATGTACTTATTGTGGATTTTTGTGTAACAAATTTTTAATCATATTTTTGTTGAGTTTTTTTGTGGTAGTCACATTTTCCTTGATTTTAGTAATTATGTTTCTTGGAAAAATTTACATTATGTAGTAACCAGTGTCTTAAATTGCATTATTGTTTCAGATAAATTGTGAAGTAGACATGAAATACATGTTTCTATTGTTCTGATGAGTTTTTAGTGTAGCTTCAAGAGTCTTTTAACAAGTTGTTTGTGATAATGAGTTCAGATACAGTTGAATGCACTTGAATGGGCATAAAAAATTGAAAATAAATTAAGCACTGCATGCTGTCATATTAGTTTAGTGTAAATTTGAAGTCACCGCCAATATGCATGCTTTGTTAAGTGCAGATGGTGAAGACATGGGAAAAGGAGGGCATTTATTATATATGACATATTGTTTTTGAACTCTGATCGGCTGTTAATAGTGATTGTTTTTTTGTTTGTAGCTGATAATCAGCGGTGCATTTTATCCAAATTACTTCCTTCAGATCAAATCTGATGAGCAGTTGGTGTTGCGGGAAATGTGTGGTCACAATCCTCTCACGACTGTTGTGGTCTGATTACTTCAATCAAATTTACTTTATACTTGCAATATTTTCTTTGTGTTGTCTTTTGTCATGTTTATGAAATACTTCGTACAGTATGGTATTTGCTTTGAATAGTGCTTATTTTGATTTAGTGATGTTGCAACTGTGTGATTACACCAAGAGCACAGTTATGAAAACTGGTCTAAAAATATATATGCATCATTTAAACTGATGGAGTAATGAGCTTTTATGCAATATGCCAGTTGCTGACCTAATTAAATTAGTAAAGAATTAAATTCTGATTAATTTTCTTAGTGAATTGTAGAGGTAATTTTAACATTTATCCTATCTACTATGGCGGTATTTTCGCTCTCTTCACACATTAGCATGAGGCTCTGAAATTGAGGACATTTTGTCTTGTTACCTTTTGCAGGTCTTGCATAGTGCATACAAGGGCTGTTTAGTTTTAGTGATGTTGAGCAAACTTGTGTTTATCTGAAGTTTATTAGCACATAGGAATTCTAATTGGATACTATAAACTTTTCGGAATTGAGAGGCAAGAAAATGTGAGGAGTGACACTGAGCAGAACTCACTCTGCTATCATTCTATTTTGAAAGTTTTGTACGCTATCCTGTTTGCTTCATGTATGATATTTAATATAAGTATTTGAAAGATCATTGGTGTATATCTTGACTTTTTTGGACAAAATTTGTCAGCAAATATTGACAATGCATGGTTATTTTCTGAGTTTCTGTAATGCTTGTTGGAAATAGGTGCGTGGCATTCCTGCCAATAAAGGCACTTTCTATAGAAAAGAGCTCGAGGACCTGTTTCTGCAGTGCAATGGACGTCGCCCTAAGGTTCATTTTGAAGGCAACAGGTAGCGATTCATGTGTGTTTCGCTCATAAGATTTTTGCTTTTATTACTTGACTAGCTTTACCCGGTGGCGCGTTGCCATCGGCAAGTCTGAACGTCCATCTCCCCCGCATCCTCTCTGGCCCACTCCCTTTCCCAGATGTTCTTTCCCATATAACCCTCAAAACCCCACTTCTCCTATCTTCCTTTCCTGTCCCTCCCTCTCTCTTCCCATTTGCCTTGCTTTCCTTCTCTTTCTCTCCCTCTCCCCTTCACCCTCCCTCTTCCTCTCCCCTCCCTCTGTTTCTTCCCCTTAATCTCCTTTATCTCTCCTTCTCATCCCTTTGGCAACTCCAACAGTTGTTGGAGGTCATGGTCCCTTTGGGACCTCCATGAAAACCCCTTATTTTAATTGTTGGAGGTGCCAAAGGCACCTCCAACAGTGATGTGAGAATATCTCGGGTGATCTATTGTTTTGCATGTGAACGCACATATTTGTAGTTGCGTAGTTATTCTTACTGCCTCCTGTATAATTTATGTGCACTTTTTCTTCTGTTCTAAAAATAAATGAAAATTCATGCTGTATTGTATAATCGCGTGAAAACTGCACGTTGCTCTGAAAAATGTCTACAAATGGGGCGTCGCCTAAGTGTCGCTATAAAAGGAATATTAGGCTAATTTAGTATCATGTGATGTTTCATTTGAGCGTCAAGAATGGGTTTATTGATTGGCGGGTGTGGCGGTTTTTCAAGGCTAATTTTGGTCATTTCTTTTTGGAAGCTTCTGCTTTTAAAGCATTTAGAATTTGTTTCATGCATATTGATCTAAATGGTTTTTTAAGGAAAGCATGGTAACAGAAAAACACCCTCCTATTCTATGGGATTGCATAGCGTAAAAGTGTTTGCAAGCAAAGTAAGGGCTTTACAAAAAAATATGGCTAGATTGGCTTTAGTTTCTGACAAATTTGGTATGAGGATTAACACTGAAAAGACAAAGTGATGGTCATCAGTAAAGAACAAGGGAAAGAGGCAAAACATCACAATCTATAGAAAAAATATAGAACAAGTAACGCAATTCTGCTACGTTGGCAGCCTTATCACGGAAGATGCCAGATGCCAAGGCGAAATAAGAAGGAGAATAGCAATGAGAAAGGAAGCATTTCAACAAAGGAGGGAGTAGTCTTGAGTGCTAACTTATGATTATTTGTTAATGCTTGATACTATTTCAATTTAATAGGGATTTTATTTTGGTTGTTTAGGGCATTCATCGAATTTTTTCGAGACCAGGCTGAGCAAATGCAGCCAAATGCTGTGCTGTCAGCCGTATATGTTGCTGTTAAACTCAGGTATTGAGAGATTTTGCTGTTAACTATTTTTAAAAGAGGCTAAGAATAGTTTAACTCTGAAGTGTGGAAAGGTCATGTGAACTTTGTACTAAACATTTCTTACAGGGGAACTGAATGTTATTG
Organism: Metaphire vulgaris; assembly: GCA_018105865.1. Taxonomy (NCBI): domain Eukaryota; kingdom Metazoa; phylum Annelida; class Clitellata; order Crassiclitellata; family Megascolecidae; genus Metaphire; species Metaphire vulgaris. The sequence goes on along the minus strand of CM030833.1, from coordinate 77,709 downwards.
TTTTGATAAACTTCTTTTTCCATTTTCTTTTTATATCTAGAGAACTCAAGAAAGATAACTATTTACCACTTCAGCTTAAAAGCATTGATGTTGGAAAGATTAGTGATAAAGTGTCTGGGATGTCACTTGGAGCCAGAAATGATGTGTCTATGTATGTACATACGGTTCAGATCGAACAAGCTTTGAATTGCCTTTAATTATAATATTTATTTTTGTATTTTTAAATATCTGAATATTTAAAAGTTAACTCGATAATTGTTGACATTTTGTAAAACACAGTTGTTTGGGATATTTACTAAGTTCTCTTTGCTTCCATGATGTCTGATATGCTGGAAAAATGTGATAAGTTGACTTGTATGTGTGCATGTTTCTGAGTGGCATGTCTTTGAGATATTTCTGCAGTAGAGCTCAATAAAGAGCTTGCATTTACAGCAATGTTTGTTTATATTTGATTATTTCCCTCTTTCAAGTTTGTGCCCTTATAAACGCTAGAATGATTGGTTTGTTGGACCTGTACCGGTAGTTGATGTAGATCATATGTCTTGCATTTCATAAGCCCATACAGTTATTGAATTGATATTGTCTTTGGGCTTTTATCAGTTGGTATTGAATACAGATGTTTTTGCAGGTTATTGACTTGATAAGTTTGTTTAAATAGGAATCGGAGTCAACTCTGTGATGATTTTCACCCTCCTGTTTTTGAATTTCCCTTACCAAGTGAAAGCATCATAGAAGTAACAAGCGCAGAGGTTGGATAAACTTGTGTTATTTTCATATGTGTTATATCTAATAATATTATTGAGACGAGAATCTATCAGTTGAACTTTCAGATTCTTATCGTACTTTATGTATTCTTAACATTGTTTTCATATCTCCTTAAGAGTTGTATGGTGTGTTTTTATCTGTTATCTGTTTGTAACTAGATTGTGAACTGTGGTCATTTCTGGGTTAACCTGGTTCGCAGTGGTACGGCACGTGCTGAACTTCACAGTCTTATACAGCAGTGTGCTCATGGGACAGTGGTATTTTACAATTTATCAGCATCAACAGATTTTGCATGTTGCTTAATTACATGGCTGCCATTGATACTCGTAGTAGGCCAAGTTGAGCAAGGAGTTTTTACTAGTTTTAGAATTAATTTGAATGGTCATGTGCAATGTTCCCTCTAACTCTTGAGAGTCCATGTGAACAAGAAATTTCTCTTGGACAACAATTTCCCAGTTGACCAACTTTTGGGCAATTCTACTTAATAATTAAGTTTGCGACCATAATAAACCACGTGCCAACTGCCAAATGTTAAAAAGCAGTGATAACCTTTTTCTTGTCATGCATTTTACGGACAGTATTAAAAAACTATGTACAGGTCAAGTGGTGATGGTGATGATGATGATGATATTTTTTAAATATTTACTGGTAATCATTATTTCATACAAATAAAACACGTGCACATTTTCATTTTTTGGGCAATAAAAAAATTGTTGGCGCATGTCTCTCTGTTTTTGGGCATGCGACCACCTTAGAGGTAATATTGGTCATGTGCTTCATTACTTCTGTCATGCTTAACAATGGCAAATTCTTTAGTACAGTTGAAATCTATCATAATGGACTACATGCAAGTATGCAAGTTTTTTCATGGTTTGTTTTCTGTAGTACTAACTGGTTCTGACTGTCACTGATCCTGTGAAACCAAATTATTTTCAGAACTTGAGGTGGTGTAGAGGATTGTGAACATTTTTTGTTGATATCGGTGAATCTTATTAATCATGCAGCACATCTTGTGATTCAAAAGAACTTCACAAAAGATTCTGTTTCACTGTGAATCTTCTTTTTCATATTCTTTGTGCAGAAACGGGACTCGTACGAAGTGAGCAGCTACATATTAGCTCCATATACTGACCTTCACTCAACTGAATATTACAGAGCAAGAATTGAAAAAATAGACCATGGAGTGGCTACTGTAAGTTGAATCAAACATTAATATAACATAATTGTTATTGTTATTGTTCATGACAATTTATATAGCGCCATAACATAGCAAGGGCCAAAGTCAAGGACGCTTTACAAGGAGCGTGGAACAAGATGTTGAATAGATGCGTCTTTAGTTTGCTTGTGAACTCTCCATAAGAAGTGACGGGCAGCACACTGTCCGGCAGTGAATTCCAGAAGAGGGGATTTCCATGCAAGAATCAACGTTCTTTGAACTTGACAGTCTTCGACTGGGGTGGAACATACAATTGGATTCGCCTACTGGGCCGTAGGTGAAGCCATCAATCGCTCAACGCCATCCTTCGAATGAGTGTTGCAAGGTATTTCGAGCACAGAATAGATCGTGTAGAACCCGGAACATCAACTAACAGTCTTGTCTTGTCTTCAACCGTCTTCGCTCCGAAGTTTGGTTGCATTATGAACTGTCATCTTCCAGATGTTACGATCTTCTGCTCTTCTTATCGCGTGCTCGATAGTGAGTCCTGTCCACTCTTTGATGTTGTCTTCCCACTTTTTTCTTGGCCTGCCTCTTTTTCGTGATCCAGGCATTGTGCCCTGCATTATATCCTTCTCCAGACATTCCTGCTTTGTTCGCATAATATGTCCCCAGTATTTCAGTTTTCTTTTCTTTACTGTTTCCAGTAGGGTTCTTTGAACTCCTGCTTTATCCATTACCCACTCATTCGTCTTCTTTGCTTTCCAGGAAACTCTCATTATTTGTCTTAAACCTATCATTTCGAATGCCTGTATGCGCCGTTCATCTTCCTTCATTATTGTCCAGCTTTCACAGCCATATGTGGCAACTGGCCACACCATTGATCTCATTAACCGGACTTTTGTGCTCACAGGAATGTTGTGACTTTTCCATATTTTGTTTAATGATGTTCCCGCTCCACGTCCTTTATTCAGTCTGCTTCAACTAACAGTGCTTGAACACAATGCGCTCTGGGACCCGTACCCAGTGCAATTTGTCCCCAAGTAGGGAAGTCACGTGGTCATGCCAGCGCACCCTGAAGATCAATCAAGCAGTGGCGTTGAGGATCGACTGGAGCCGGGCGAGCTGACGATCGCGAAGGGCCGGAAGTAACTCATTGCAGTAGTCAATTCGTGTTACGACAAAGTCACGAACCAGTTGTATAGTGCCAATGTAAGGAATCGATCGTATGGCACATCTACTTTCCCAGTCATTGTATCAAATCTTACCATATGTGAGATAGATTTACTTGAAAAGACCACGACTATGTCTTATTTGATTGTAATTAGAATTATATTAAAAATCTAATTGGTGTGAAATGTGGAGCTCTTTGTTAAGATTTCTTTGCTGTACAAACAGTTGGGAAATTCATTGCATGCAGTGAGCTAAAGGTCTGTAAGTGTGCTTCTGTTTTGACGTGTTTGGGCTATTAAACCTTTAACCGCGTATTTAACTGTAACTCAATGTAAAATGGACGGATATGTCCGGGATCCCCAGTTAAGGGGTTAATGTTTCTTTTAAGTAAGTAAATGGCTTTGCAAATGATGATTACTGATGAACCCCATATATGTGCACAAAGAAATTTATGTATGGCCTATAACATAATTTTGGTTCTTCTGTGGCTTTAAGTCTGTCAATAAGCCATGATATTTCATATTACCAGTGTGCATGAATGTCGTTAGTGTTCCACATTTATTATATAACTTGATTGCATTCTTTTAACATTAATCATAATAGCTGATTGCTACAGCCCAAAGATATTTTGCATTTATAGTTTTCAAGTATAGATGTGCTTAACCTGATTGCACATATTTGTAATACCTGCCATAGAAAATTATCTTACACAGTGATGTTATGCACCAATTATCATACTATATTTATCTTTATTGAACCTAGTTTCACAGAGGTGGAAAGTAGCAGTGGCGGCAGCACAGTTGATTTTTACACTAGAGTTCTGTAGTTCTTGCTGTCAATTCAGGTGGAATTGCCAGACTTGGAGTGGGGGATATTATTAGGGATTTTTCTGATTTTAATATTTGATAGCAAAATCTATGTTTTAGTCCCTATTATGGGAATGGAATTCTGTTGGAGTATACAGGTTCAGTGACTGCTAGGAGCCTAGTGTTGTTGTTGTTGTTGTTGTTGTCATAACTGATTCATTGAGTGATTTAAGCAGCACTGCACTTTGCTGGTTGTCATGCTGCTTTTGTAGACTGTTTATTGTTGTGATATGTGTTGTATATGTTTGAGCTCTGAATCAGAAATTTAAAATGAAGATGTGTGCTTTTTAGTTGTAGTCATGATCAGAGGCATAGCATCCCAATGGCTACTATGGCTCTACCATGGGCGGCACACATGATGGGGGCGGCAAATTTTGAAAGCGACCTTTTTTGTGTTTGTAGGGTTGTTGAGGAGTATTTGGCGAAGGAGGCGGCAAAATGTAGAAGGGGCAGCAAATTCAGTGACAACGACCTTTTTTTGCTTGTCAGCTATAGTAAGAGCAAATTGGGGCGGCATTTTTTCCAGGAGCCATGGGCGGCACAAGTGCACGCTACACCACTGGTCATGATATCTTTGCCTGATTTATTGAGTCCAGTCTTGCATTCTTGTTTCAATGCTGTTGTAATGCTTCTGAATAGTATTACCTGAGATTATTCAGGAGATCTTTTGCATCACATAAAATGATTGCCTTTTAAATTTCTTCAGGTGTTCTTTATTGACTATGGAAATTATTCACCTGTTATGATTCAGGACCTGAGGCCAATTGACCCGTCACTTTTGCTTTGGCCTGTTCAGGTATGTTCTCTGATAATTAATGCAAAAGCATGCTCTCTTTGAGTTTCAGTTTCATAAAATTGTGTGCTTGTTTTATGTGTTCTGCCCTGCAATTTATGGCTTCTTGTGATAAATGTTTATGTATGGACGTGGATTGAAGAGAGGTACCCAGGGTCCGTTTGGCATGTCCTACGATATTTAAGGATTTCCATTTTGAATTATGTGTAATTTCTTATTTATGCTAAAGTGAGACATTAACGAATAAACATACAGCACCACCTGACTTGATGAAGTTGTTGATGAGGATGAAGTCCCAAGCTGCTTTTATTTTGCGCTACTGTTTCCACCTCATGTCAGCCATTCACGCCCAGCATTCACAGCTTCTTGTTTATTTATGATCATTCTTCAAATTGAATATGACATAATAGATTTTATATTTATTTACGTGCAATATATTGAGTTGTCCTGAAGGTTTTCATTTGTGTAGGCAGTTGAATGTGTTCTGGCTTTCATCAAGCCCTCAGGGATAAAATGCCCTGGAGGGAACTGGTCGCCTGAATCACATCAGTGCTTTTCACGCTTTCTCTCTGAATCTGAAGCAACATTTGCACAGGTACAATATGGAAAATAAACATCGTTGCTTTTGGCATGCATTCTGTTATTGTTCCAGGTGCAAAGTTTATCAGATGAAATATTATGTCGGTGATTAGCATAATTCAATGTTGTTCTTTGATTTGAAGTCAAATTTTGAAATTGAATGCGTGAAAAGACCTGCTGATGTCATTGGTTGCATCTGAAGTCTTCAATGGCTCCTTTTATGGACACCTTGTTTAGACAGTTTCCACTTTGCTGACTTCATTGTAACAGGGTTAAAGTAAAAGCAGACAACAGGATCATGCTTATTAATGTCCTATCTTTATTTGATGTCTATTATATTTCAACTGTCCAGATTTTCTCCATTGTTCACGGAGTGATGCACGTGACACTGAATGTCAGATACCGAGGAACAGAGCTGAACATAAATGAGGAACTTATTCGGCTTAATTATGCCGATCGTGCTGAAGAATCATACAGTTCTATGGTGTGTATGTTTTTCTGAGTCTTGTAGATTTTGACAATTTCTTGTTAACTTTGGACTATTTATTGTTTTGTTTTGTGTCATGGAGCATCAGTGCGCATTTTGGCGATGTGAATGAGTTTTAATTCTCCATTGTTCACGGAGTGATGCACGTGACACTGAGTGTCAGATACCGAGGGTCTTTGTGTTTTTGGTAAATTCCTGAGAATTGCTTCTGCTGTATGTATTGTATAGCTTTATTGAATTAGCTTCTGTTGAAAACCACTGAGTACACAAAACTAAAAAAACTATGAGAGCGTGGACTTGAAATTGGGTGTAACAAAGTCATTTTGGCACCAAGGCTTTGTACCGTGCTATTTGCAGCAAAGTCACTACGAAAGGGATCGAGAATTGCGCAATGGTGGCTTCAGTGGCAACCCCTTTAGCTCAGACACAAGCCAGATGCGTGACCTGCGTACTGCCTGTCGACTGAGGGAACAAGAGGAGTTGCTTCTCGCTTCAGCCTCGATACCGCGTGGAACGGTGAGGAGTTTCTCGTTGCTGTCTTGTTGCTGTGTTTTGTGTAACATTTGCCATCTGTTCCCTCTCTTATTTTGTTCCAAGTCTTGTATTTCATGTAGTGTTGCAGCAGTTCCCAACCTTTTTTAAAAATGTAACTCAAAGCAAACAAGTGAACTTAGCACGTACCCCTAGGCACGTAACACATACAGCACTTGAAATAATTTTTTAAAAATTTAAGTTTAACAGTAAGTCTTTTTTATGTTGGCATCTTAAAAAATTTTGGGAATCACGTTTTCTCTAAAAAAAATTTTTTGCTTCTCCATAATTTTGAACTCCTTCCACAGACTTTCTGGCTACAATTACACAATGTCTGCCTCGTATGTGGCCTCGTTTTCTTGTTTTCGCTCAAATTCCCTCTTGATACTTATTGACTGTTACCCTTTAAAAAGATATTATCTCCTTTTCTAGTTTCTTTTAAACTTTTTAAACTTCTTATTTTCTTTGGGTGCCCTTTTGCAACAGCTCATGTACCTCTAGGGATACCCGTACCACCGGTTTGGAACTGCTGTAGTGTTGCTTGGTGATGGCTGTGGTTAATATATCACTTCCTGACACCCTCTCGAGCCTCGCATCTATTGACATGGGATGAACTAAGCGATTGATTTGCTGCTATCTTATGCCAAGACTTTTTAAATACTGATCAAGATTACCGTTAGGCAATAAATTATTTTGAACACATCCTTCCTTCAAATAATTTTGATTGCATTACAATTAGTGCCATTTTCAATAATCACAATAAAACTCACTTACAAGTCATTCCTATATTGCTTGCCTTTAGCTGAAATGTGAAATGTGACCCGATGACATTAATTTATAGTGATACCAGAACATTTATTTTCTGTCTGTGTTTAAGCAGATTGTATCCTTGTTTAATATATGCACTTACGTTCATCTGGCCAAATTCGTTTTGTTGGTTGGATTTTCTTTTTGATTTTTGATCATATAACTGATCAGGAATTGATGCTTATCTAAGTTATTATATAATGTATTTAAGATTTATCTTCATGGACCCCACAATCCACGTGAAATTGGATTTTATAGTACGACTCATATAAGTCATATGAGGTAAGCATTTCTTAAATTAAACTTGTTTCTGGTTTGGAGAAAGCTTAATTAGTTTTTAAAAATTGACTTTGACTTCTCTCTTTATGTTTTGCCAGAGACAAAACTCAGAGGCGGATTTACATTTTGGAGGCCCGGTGCAAATATTTCCATGGAGGCCCCCGGCGCCATCGTGGTAACTTAAAGATTCCCCCAAGAATGAAAAAATCCTCCCCCCCAAAAAAAAATTATGTTGCATGGGGAGATGGAAATTCTCCTCCCCCCAAAAAAGTGTGGCGACGGAGAATTTTTTATTTTTTTGGAGAGGGGAAAAATAAGGAAGCTTGTCACAGAGCGTTTAAGAATGGAAAACGGGCAGATGACCTTTTTGTTTTTGTTTTGTTTTTTTGCTCCTCAAGACTTTTGAGATGTCAAACCTTGTCCCTCCTCCTAGGCTAGGGGTATGCCTACCCCTAGAGGTACCCCTACCTCTAAGGGTACGCCTACCCCTAGGGGTACCCCTGCCTCTAGGGGTATGCCTACCCCTAAGGGTACCCTTACCTTTAGGGGGTACCCCTACCCCTAGGGGTATGCCTACCCCTAGAGGTACCCTTACCTTTAGGGGTATGCCTACCTCTAGGGGTACCCTTACCCCCTAAAGGTACCCTTACCCCTAGGGGTATGCCTGCACCTAGTGGTACCCCTACCCCTAGGGGTACCTCTACCCCTAGGAGTACCCCTAGGGGCATCCCTACCCTAGAGGCACGCCTACCCTGAGGGGGGCGTGCCCCAAAGGTATGGCTAGCCCTAGAGGTACCCCTACCTCTGGGGGGGTACGCCTACCCCTAGGGGTACCCTTTTTCAGGGGTAGGCGTACCCCTAGGGGTACCCCTACCAAACACTACTAACGTCTAACAATACAACATTCATGTATATCTCCAAAAATAAATTGCTTTTAAGAAACCAATAATTAAAAGTCTTAAAAAATCATTATTAGAAAAGGGAGGCCCCTAAATTTGTATTTTGAAGGGAGGCCCGGTACAGATGTACCACCTGGTACCGTGGTAAATCCGCCTCTGGCAAAACTATGTATTGGAATAATTTCAGTGAAATGCCATACTTCGATGTTTGCTAATTGTTTTGCAAGAGACTGAAAGCCTCGACTGCTTTTAAGGAGACATGGGTAAATTAGAGACTAATTGGTCACCAGTTTATTCAAGAGTGGAGCTTTTAATAAATAGTAGCATAATGCTACTAGACTTAATTTGTATGGAAGCAGTTGCATTGAATGTTTAAAGATCAGGTACAGCAGAGGTCTGGACAATACAATTAGGTGCTAATATTATATTATCAGCAATTTATTTAATGAGTCAGTGATAATTAAATATCCTAATTCCTAAAAATTGATGTACCCATTATTGTCACCATTAGCTTATCCACCTAAAACCTAGACTGGTGGTGAGATTTGTGAAGAATGAAGTATGAAGCATTAGACCTATTTATGTGGCGTATGAGGGATTTATGATAAGTTGTTTTACAGTCTTTACAAATGGTTGCACTTTGGCGCTGTCTGAACACTCTGTTGCATTTTTCCTCTTCTATTATTGTGAGACAGTGAATTGAGTCTGTGTGATATTGACTTTTGTCTGATGGATTTCCCATTTTAATTTGTCTAATGTTGAATACATATAAAATGTGTTGCTGTCAGTTGATTGGCTGACCAAATTTGGCCTCCAGACCAGGATTTACAGGTTGCTCAGTTGGAAGGTCAGTGTGGTCATGTAGCAGTGATTGTTCCATAAGTAGTCTCCTTTTGCTCAGATTTCTTAACATAGTTAAATGTAGGTCAATTAATAACATTCACATTGATTTTAAAATATTTCCTTTATATTTTAAATTGATGACAATTTGATCTGTGCTTGCTATGATTATAACTGGAATATCATTTGATTTTTACCAAGGACAACTCGAGTTGATCGCGACAGCGTAAACTCCGTTGCTTTTGATACAGACAATTCATTACCAAGACTCTTGGTTGCATCATTTGTGAGTCTCAATCCAAGCAAGCACTCTGTAACAGTACGTCAGACGACGCTGATGCCCGACATCCCGGGACTCCACGGCCTTCTTGCACTGCTGTTCTGTCCAACGGCTGAGCTCAGGCTAGTGTTTGTTTTTCTCTATTTATTTTTTGATTGAAAAATCAACTAGTGTCAGATTGTGTTAATGTCTAATATTCTAGAAACTTGAGACTTCTTTGGACAGTTTAAACAGAGCAGCTAAAATGGTATACAGGCTTTTCATCTCCAGACTTTCCATCTCTTTGCTATTCATTTCCGACGATGTATTAAATATAAGAAAAGTAAAAAATATATGACAAAATATTACATAAAAGAAGCTTTTACTACTACTATATAAACGTTTATTGTACACTGTGACCAAATAAAAAACATGCCACTGTATATTTGTCCATAACTTTGACAAATGTGAACCAATTTCAACATGTTTTCACTATTTGACTTAGAAATGCAGAAATGAATGAGGAACGATGTCGTATGTGTGTGTGTGTATATTTTTTGTGTGTGTGTGTGTGTGTGTGTGTGTGTGTGTGTGTGTGTGTCTCACTTTTGTGCAGCTTAGTGTGTGCTAACTATAGTAACACATCAAAAACTAGTACTATAGTTGAATGCAGAATTTAAAAATCTTTTAATTTGGTTTCTATTGGATTCTAAATAGCTTCTGTTGATAATTTTGCCACAGGACTGACAGAGAAAAACGGCGCTACACTGGCGCCCTCTGTGGACTGGGGTGGGAAAGAGACTCTCCAGATGCAGACCCTGCCTTTCCAGAACATGACATGGAAATACAGTTTGACACAGAATTTGATGTTGATGATTTGAAAATGGAAAGTCTATTTGTTTTAATCTTAGTTACTTTCTGTTTTCTATTATTTCTTAGTTTTTTCGTATTGGCACATAACCTAATGTATGTAAACACTTATATAGCACCTCTTCTGAATGATTACTAAGATACATTCCAAGTATGATTACTTTCTATAGTAAGAGGTAAATTTATGGTTACTTCATTAAGAGCATTGTGGAATGTGTAGTTGCAATTGCATATATCAGTGGTTCTCAAACTGGGGTCTACGGTCCCCTAGGGGACCGCAAAGCAATTTCATGGGGACCATGAAGAGAAATGCGCTGAAGTAATTTTTGGATATAAATTGCACAGTCTTATCTCAATATTGCAAAGATGACCCTAAGTTAGGTAGGATTGCCAGATATCTCTGTGTGCATAGGAGGACACCAGAGGTCATAAAGAAGGACAAAGGAAGTGGACCATAAAATTCACAAAGCACACATTGTAATGGCTTAAAGACTTTAAAACCAAAAAATCACAAAGAAATTGCGCATGCATTATTGGAAGGTTGTATGTTGTGATAAGCAATTTGCTGTTTCCGTGAAGACACAATTCTGCATAGCAGCTTATCATTTCTAGCAACATACATGTAAAACTACAAGCAAGACATATCTGCAGGTGAGAAGAATTTTTCTTGCAGAGCCTATTGCTTTCTCTCATTTTCCTCCTGATTGTCAGATGATGGTGTGCAATTGGCAATTACATGGCCAAATAGACCGGAATTCAAGTCAGTAGATACTTAGAGCAAAAAGCCAGGCATTTTCTCATTTCAGATCAATGCCTGCCGGACGGAGGACACGAGGCCCACAGAGAGGACGCGTCTAACCCTAACCCCATCCTGGAGTAGTGGAGTGCATACTTGTGGATCAAATGGAGCAGGCATTGTATAGTGCAATGGAGGCAGGGTCAACCACAGATAGAGTGGAGAGTGCATTTTTAGTTGAGCTATGCATCCATAAGACAGGGTCTCGTTTCTTGTTATCTCCGCAGACATTTGCATTAGTCTGGCCTCTCAATTGATAAGTTTTCCATGTGGTTTGTCATAGTTGGTGCAGTCAGCCACTGTTCACAATCTTCTGGATCCTTTCAAGTCTCCAGCACTCACTGTCTTGTTCTACTATTTATGGTGTAGCATGCAGGACTCTTCACAAGTCTGTAGTTTCTATCTGTATACCAGATCACTTTCCACTTTAACAGCATCAACAATTACACTCTTTAGACGTGTGTGTGTGTGTGTGTGTGTGTGTGTGTGTGTGTGTGTGTGTGTGTGTGTGTGTGTGTGTGTGACTCCAGCCTCCTCTTGCACAGAACCTTGGCATCGTTATTGATTTGATTCCCGTAGTTTGCAATTCTCAAAGACCTTCTCTTTGCACATTTATACATGTTAGGTATGTTGCCTTAAATACAGCCATATCCTGACCACAGGACTGTCTCATAGATCAACTATCCATAGTTTACTTGAAACTCTATTAAAGCAACCTCCTGAAAACTATCGCTTGATTGCAAGTCAATTCAGAAATATTTGGCTTGTGTATATTCAGAATTTGAGAATTCTCTCACAACTCACCAGTCGTGAAATCTTTTTGCATTTGCTGAAAATCAGCAAACCTGATCCATCCAGTGCAATCAATTCAGTGGCACACAAAAATCTAACTCAGTCAAACCCAACGTGTTATTCTTCCACCTTATTCTACAGAATCATCATTGGAATTAAGGTTGTTAACGGTTAACCGGTCCTAAATCAAGGACCGGTCTTTTTGACCTTGACCGGTTAACCGTAACTTCAATTCCTCGGAATTAGAATACTCCGGTATTAGCCCGAATTAACATATACCCTTTCCTCCCACTCTTAGTAAACATATTCGCCGGTGTAAGGCCCGCTTTATAGTTGGTAGCGGGGTGGAGGAGTGGGGCAAAGGTGGCATTTGCCCCGGGCCCTGATTTGCCCCGGGCCTTGACCGGTAGGCCTATAAATGCCGTCAACAGCAAAGGGCTTTGATGCAAGCAGCACAAGACGCCCGCATGTGTAGACTTACTACAGTTGAGTAATTAACCTAATTCATTGTTCCCACGGTTATTAAATAATTGGCAGCGGTCAAGAGTCAAGAGAACAACATTTGAATGTTCCATTGTATTTCTTTATTACATACATTTTATAAAACATGATAGGCCTATTACAAAGTAACAAAACTATAATTTAACAGTAAAACAAATGCCTTGTGACTATGGATAAAAATTAATTTTTCATCAGGGGTAGCTAATTTGTACGTAAACATAGGGAGGGGGTCCATAAATGAACGGTGTACAACAGGGGGATGGGGCGAAAATATGCATTTTTGCGTACGTACTAGGGGCTATGTGGACGAGCCTGAAAGACACTTGATTTACGGGTAGGCCTATAAATGATGTTCTCTTGATTCCTTGAGCGTCGGTAACATCAAAGTGCTTTGATGTAGCCGCGCCTGACGCCAGCATAGGCGCCGGCGGCATCAAAGCGCTTTGATGTTAGCACGACACCAGACTGCCGCTAACGAACGGTTAACCGGTTAACCGGTCTTTTTTTGAACGGTTAACCGGTCTTTCAAAACCAGCGGTCTTAACCTTAATTGGAATGCACTTCCAATATATATATATATATATATATATATATATATATATATATATATATATATATATATATATCTTCAGTATGAAGCTGCCAACAGCAGACCCCAAAGTCTCACTCATCGTGAAACTGTGTCACAACTTCAGTTTAGTAGGAACCAGAGTTTTGTAAAGATACTGCTCTTCAGGCAATCCTTTCCTCCATAATGGCCACCCCGCTTTGATGCCCTTTGGCTTGCCAACGTTGATTGCCATGAACTGAAGGGTGTGACGACAGATGTTTTGCTTGACAGAGAGTGCTTGAGGCTACTCCTGTGTGTTAGAGCTGGAGAAACTAACAGGATATTGCATTGAAATTATCTGTGGAAATTGATTCTTTTATTTATTGTGCTTTGACTGTAGTATATATTGTTTCAGATTAATGGGATTAGAATTGCAATCAATCTGGCCCTTGGCAGTGATCAGGCAACCCCAGACTGGGGTCCTAATGCAGTTCGAAAGTTACAGAAATCTGCCCGTGAGAAGCTCCTTAGGTAATTTCTCAGAATAACACGTGCGTCTCTCTTGCTTTGATTACATTATTCGGTTTAATTTGGCTTTACTGAAGTTTAAGATGATATGTATGTTTTTGTGCATTATGGATATTCAGGCATTTAACCCTTTAAATCTGACTCCACCATTACCCGGCCTGACGTTGTACCACAAGCCCAGCTTTACCCGGCCATGGCATCACGTGATTTTCAAAGGTCTTAAATACGCAGAACTCTTTTTCTCAAGTCCTTGAATGAGATATTAGTGGATCGGGTGATTATCAACCAGTCCTGAGTCAAATAAGACAAGGAATCTAAAAATAGCAGCAAATTACAGTTGGCATTTAAAAGACATTTTAAATTATGTAAGTGGGTCACCATGTGGTCAAAAATCTTTTGTGGCATGAATATTTCATTGTTTTCTCCAAAATGACAAAAAGATTGCGTTCAGAAAACATTCTCTCAGCTCTCGATAATGTTGAAAGTGACTTTCCACGCAGTTCAGATGAGTATGAACCGTCTTCACTGAGTCTGAGCTGTCTTCGGAAGAGAAGGAGACAGCTTCCAGTGAGGATTTAGATAAAGGATGCTCAGATTAGAAAGTCTATATCTCTGCCATAATTTATCCAATTTGCACAATTCTTGTAACATTTTTGTTCCATTTTGGTTTCCTGACAACTTTGCTGCTTAACTTAGATAGTTTGTCACTCAAAAATTTTGGCTACTGAGCTTTGAATAAAATTGTTGCCTTTTTGGGAGGGGTGGTCTATTTTGGGGTTTGCAGGGGACCCCTAACAATTTGTTTATCATTTTTTCACAGATGGCTAGAAAGAGAAATGAAAGTCCTAAAAATTAGATATTTCAAAGTTTTGTGGCACTCATATAGCCCAGCAATCGCAAGTTGAAAAAAATAGTTTTGCCTGAAAAATGATCCATAGTTCTTGCATCCAGCACCTTTCCAAGACGAATTTTCCCAATTGCATGGAGTTTTCCGTTTAAGGGTACCCTGGCATTAAAGTGTTAAGCCATTCGCAACCAAATTCTTCATGCAGTTCTATTTCAATCAGTGTCATGCTATATGGTATGTTTTACTTTGAAATTCCTGCCCTCACTGTCTTTAATTGAATGTACGGCATCATTTTGCTCTTCAGCAGCTGTTACAATTGCATTGACATCGGCCAGCAAAGTTTTAATTGATTAAGAAAGTCATAGTTTAAATTTAAGCAGCAGCTCACTAAACAGCAGCTGAATGGAATTCTTGCTATTTGACATTGTTTCAGTTAGGCCTTCTGTGATGGGGGGTTTCATCTTGAGTCAATGCCCTTGATATTGGCTGCTGCATGATTTATAAATCATGCATTTGCTGCCTCATCTGATCTCAGCCAAAGTCAACGTGAAATTGTTGGAGTCTGTCTTCAGTTTGATTAAAATGAACTTCCGATTGAATGTTTTAACATTGAGCTTTCAAAATAGATGGTTGTCTGCTTACTATTTTAAATAATAAATAGAAGCAATAGTTGAAATGGGAGGAAAAAGTGAGATATAATCAATTGTGATGTGATATTTGTTTTCCTTGTAGTCTTGTCAGGCGTCCTCGTAAACTCATAAAACCTGTGCCTTTCTGGGCATCACATCGCTGGAAGCAGGCAAGCAAACAGTTCTTTGTGCCTTTTAGCCTTTATTAGAGTTGTTGGAGTAGTGTTGGTCAAAGACAACTGAGTTTTTACAATTTTCAATTTCACAAAACTTGTAATATGCAGATTATGTTATGCCTTTGCGTATTGTGATATCTTTTGATGTTTTGTACCATGCAGTATAGTTTAATCATTTTATGAAATCGTATAGATCATTCTCATGATATTAATTACAAGACTTTTGGGGAACTGTTTTTATACAAGGAACCGACATGCACACAAATTTGTATTGCTGCTAAAGGCCAGCAAAGAAAGGTGTTGGGTCCCATTTTTATTTTGCATTCAGATCAGCAGATGTATAATATACTAATCTTCTGCATAAGCTGTCTATCTGGTTTTACATCTTTATTACTTTTATTGAGGTCATATGAGGTAATTCATGTAGTGTAAAATTCCCCTACACTTAATGACATTCATCCTTTGGCCTAGGTAGTCATCAAACTCTTATCTCTATAGATATGTCTAAACCATCTTGATCTCTTTCTTCTTACTGCATCTGTGCCATCTTCTTTCCAAGCAGATTCATCAGATTACATTCTGACCACCTTCTCTTAACCTTAAGAGTTAATGCCATGTTTTAATTTCATGTATCTCTAATGTCAGAGATGCAATGTACATTACCATACTATTATATATCTTTCAGCTTATCACACAGGTTTCATAAGCACGACACTTACTCTCATATTCGAGCCCTGTTGCACAGTACATTGTTCAAAGCAAAAATGGCACACATATGAATGTGTGCCATTTTTCTTAATTCCAACCGTGCCATTTTTCTCTTCCCTCTCTGTCAATATCCTTCATTGTTGGCATCTGGGTGAAGACAGCTGCGATAGACAAACTGACTACACTTTGCGCCACGATTCTACTTGTGCGCCTATTTATTACTTGTTATGCACAGAATACAGTTGCTGTGTAGACTTTGCTTGCTTGCTTCATAAGAATGTTTTACTTTCACTTTATCTTTTTTTCTATTACTAAATCATCATTGCATGTTATTTTCTTTGATTCATTTTTGTCATTTTGCTAATCAATATGCAGATGTTCAGAGAAAAGCATCATGGTAAAATGCCAGCAAATTTCAGCGTACATATGATCCTGGAAAAACATAATTGGAAATTATTTTGATGAGTCGTTACATGTAGATGTTTACAGTTTGAGTCGTGCTGTATTAGATCTGTGATTCTCACAATGTCATCATCATCATCATCATCATCTTCACTTTCTGCCTGCATATCAACAATAGTTAGATACAAAATATTTTCACTTTTCTCTGCTGTTCTTGGTCTGATTGCACAGCAGCTGCACGCCTTCTTATATCTTGCACACACGACATCCATCTTTTACTTACAATAACGTACTCAATCATGTTCTTAGTAGCACCATCAGGAGACATCCATGTCCATTGTTAGTTCTTGTCTTTTTTGGAAAAGGTATTCATTATTGTTCGTTTGTTTGTAGTGGAGAAGTTGAGTAGGTAATCTTTATGCTCTTTCATTTCATTTTGTTGTTCCTATTTACCTGTTGTTCCTTCCCATATTGTGTAATCGCTTCCAACTTTAGCATTCCAGTCTCCGATTATCACTGCAATGGCATATTTTGGGATGTTATTCATCCATTTTTGAATCTCACTGTAGAAGTCATCTATGTCTTCCTCAGAGCTTTTTGCTTGTTGGTGCCTACAGATTTATCACTGTAATCTTACCGCATTTGGCTAGAAATCTGGTCATCGTCAACCTGGAAGATATAGAATGGTATCCGATCAAGGCTTTGGATGCACTGCCATTCAGTATTAGTGCACTTCTCCTCCAACTATCATGCTGTCTTTTCTGCCTGAGCATAAAATCCGATATTTTTGTTGTTCAATCTGTGTCATGAATTCTCCATTTCCTTTCCATCTGGTTTCTTGAATGTACTTCACCAATTCTTTTATAACTAGATGCATACTTCCAGTATACCGGTAGTTTTAATGTTCACACAGTCCATGTGCCAATTCCAATTCTCTGTCTTTGATACTCATTACCTGACTTTTCACTGGCAGCCATAGTATCCAAATGACCAGCGCAGGCTTTGTTGCTCCAGGCGATGACTGATCTGCTATTATTCAAGTATTCTGGACTTTTCATAAGTGTAACTATTGAACTACGGGGCGGGAAGATAGATGAGTGGTAATATCACTGGGCAGGCACGCCGACGACACGGGTTCAATCCCGTAGGAGCCCCTAAGGTCGACTCAGCCTTAATCGCTAGAGGGCGATAGTAACATCAAATGAGTAGCAATGGCAACATCGCGAAAGTAACCATAGGTTCGGCGGAAGAGACTGGCCACCGTCCGCCGATGTATGGCTTAGCCACCTATGGGCTGATGGCCACAAACGGGGATCAGCACCGCACCTATGGGCATTGAGCCTAGGGTGAAAATTTACTCTTTTTTTTACTAACTATTGGAACGTTATAATTTTTTACAATAATTATTATTGAACTACTGGTATAATTCAACAAGTTATTCTGTGCAATTGAGGTTATGTGCTTGCCTACATTAGGTCGATGCTCGAGATATCCTTCATCCAAATATTGTTCACTTGAGTTCCGGTGCTACTCTACTGAACCTTCATTGTGGGATTGCTCTCAATGTGGACTCAGATGATGAATCTGGTGAAACCTCTGTGGAAAATAAGGTCATTCATCAGAGATTCCTAGAATCCAAAGCTTCTAGGTATGTTTTTCAAACTTAAGCTCTGTGTACTTTTTTCATATTTAATGGTAGATTGTTTTGATATTATTTTATGTCATTTGTCAATTGATGAATTAAAAATGTATGTGATTAAAAACTTAAATTAACCAACAGTTAGATGTGCATCTCTTAATGTCTCTATTAATGTCAGCATATTTCAACCTTTGTTAATAATTCTCCACTTTAAATAGCAACAGATTTGAATTGCCCACTAATAGTGACACTAACCATGTTTGATAGTATTCTTTTGTGCCATTTAGAAGCTTTGCCATCTATTTTCACAACAGACATTGCTTGCAATTTTATAGCACTGAGACTGTAATTGTATCTTTGGTTGATAGTTTATTTAACAGCTTAATTAGATTAGAACTGTTTGACATGGTTTGTCATTTTCATGGAATCGTTTATAGATCAACAGAGCCGGAAGAGATATTCTGCGAATTATGTACAACTATTTTGCACTGCCCAAAAGAACTATTCTTTCATCTTCAATCACTCGATCATCAGCGAAATCTTCCAGTTTCATAGATCTCTGTTACCAGGATTCAGCGGTCATGTTTTTTGGTCAAATTTTACTATTTCTTCAGTTCATGGCAAAGAATTTTTCAGTTTCATTGTTTTTATCAGCAAGACTTACCGTACTGTAATGTGCTGGTAAATGTTTTGATTTTTGTTAATCTAACTGAAAACGTTTCCACTTAGTGATAAGAGTTGTTGTAGTTTCACATATTTCTGTTAACTTGTATTTTGCATTGAGTAACTATGATGTGATTGATAGCACATTTATTTACTGAAAATGTAGGATTAAGATTCTTTTTCAGGTAATATTTGCTTCATGATTACTGAATAATACTTTCAGAAGATGTAAGTAAGTATGATGAAAGCTTTAAATAATTGTCAGAGTTGAGCATCTAAAATTGTAAGGAATTAATTTCATGAATATTGGATTATGATAATAATTTGTGCGCCTCTTGACGAGTTCTGAGTTTGAACAGTGTTTAATAAACAATATGATTTGTGATTTATGAAGTTTATAATTGAAAGTGATATTCATTTTAATGTCAAATGTAGCTGGAACCAACAATTAAATTGGTGAAAGACCATTCCTGTGGCAGGCAAAATTCTGGAACCCTCTTTCCTCAGCTGCTAGACCAGACCTTCCAATTATATATTCAAGTATTTTCAAATCAAAACTTAAAGTATATCTCTTCCATTTGGCTCTTCCTCCATGGGCTGCCATGCTGTCTCCCGCTCTGACTGATCTCTGGAATGATTGTCCATCTTCATTGCTTCAAATCATACAAGAATAATTAATCAATATTGGCCTCAACTTTACATGCATAGAGTGTATGTAAGGTCTATCGACTAATGTTTTATTTAGTTTTGCAATTATGGGTATCTATTTGTCTCGACTCACTATTGTTTTTTTCATCATTCCCAACATAACATCTGGTTGCCTTTTTTGTTGCAATCCACTGTAAATCGCTGCTAATGGCACATGTATAGTATTATTATAGGGTAGCACGAATCTGGTCAGGAAAACGGTCATAGCCTAATCTCTCAACAAAAAAGCACATTGGTTGGGTACTTTAGTATATTTCCTTGTCATGCGGATACCTTGCCATACGCAGAGGCGGATTTACATTTTGGAGGCCCGGTGCAAATATTTCCATGGAGGCCCCCCGACGCCATCGTGGTCACTTAAAGAAGTCAAAATAAAACAAACATCATTGAAAAATGAAACAATTAAATGCCATTGACTTCAACTCAAATAAACTTGCATTGAATTTGCAGTCGTGCAGTCAGTATACAAGAACTGGGGCACGGGCACTGTTTATAATAGGCTTAGTAGTGTACTGGTAACTCACCGTAACCGGTCACTCGGTCAGAGTCCAACCATTATGAGCCATACCATTAATTGAGGTCAGCTAAACCAGGGTATATGAGATATAGGCTTTCTTAACATAGACTCATGGAGCATGCATTAAATTGCATTTCAATACTAAATTATTACTAATCCATGTCCAAACACTACTAACGTCTAACGATACAACATTCATGTATATCTCCGAAAATTAATTACTTTAAAGAAACTAATAATTAAAAGTCTTTAAAATTATTATTATTATTAGAAAAGGGAGGCCCCTAAATTTGGCTTTTGAAGGGAGGCCCGGTACCGATGCACCACCCGGTACCGTGGTAAATCCGCCTCTAGCCATACGTCCCGGATTGGAGATCCGGCTTAATTAAAGTTAAATAGCTCATACTGTACTGTTAAATAGCGCCTCCATCCGCAGCCTACAACATGGTCAAACAATAAGCTCCGAATCATCATTTCCGGTAATTCTTTCACTATCTCAAGCCTTTAGGTATAAACTTAATACCTTCCTATTCGAAAAGTCATTTCCTCCATAGCAATAACAGCCTGACCCGCCGCCTCATGGATACACTGACCTTTGCCCGGCCGACAAACCACCTTGTCTATAGCTATTTCAAGAAAGATTAAGCGCATAGGAATAAGCAGCTACTACTGTACTACTCTTCAGGGCGCTGTATAAGTTTACGAGATTTTACTTACTTACTCACAAAGCGCTATTATAAATATGGCGTATTGTAGAACGACTGGAGCAAATTACTGTTAACGCTATAGTTAGATCGATGCCGACGTGTCACGTGAATCTTGTTCTTTTTGCATTGGGTACAGTAATATATTAGTGGATTTCTATTTACATGTATTTGGAATTTTGAATATTTGTGCTTTTAAAAAATAAAATAGAATCGTATTATTTATTTCTATCTGAAGGCATTAGACCACAACACGCTGCGTTTAGGTGCCACGGATGAGCTTTATTCTGCAAGTATGTGGAGATATTGACTTAGCATGATTTAAAGTGGCTTAGAAGGCGTTACTGCCTGTGTGAAGGGCACCATAACGGGGCTTGAACTCGCTCCGTCAGGCTGACGCTCCAACACGTAACCCACTCTACCATCTTCCGCCCCAAAAAGTAAAGAATCGTATGTGCGGAACAATTGGGGTGAACATTTTACCCAATGATGATGATGTGATGATGCTAAAATTTTACAGGATCTAAGGAAATTGTGGTAGTTGTCGAGACGGGCGCCCCGCGTAAAGTAGTCCGTAAAAGCTAACTATAGTTCCATAGAACCCACGCGGCCTAACCGAAAATTTATATAGCGCATTTTACACGACGCCTAATGACGTGCTCCACGTGACAAAAAACGGACCAATCAGCGCATTGACGAGACTCTAGCTCCACAACGTAAATTTAATAGAAAGTGTCAAAAGGTCGCTTGAAAATTTTGTTGATTCTTTTGGAGATTATGAGATTATTTGGACGTTTCATAGATCAGTTTCAGAGCTCTGACAGTATTTGAAGACATCATCCAAACTTTAGGAAGCGTCTGTAGGTAATAAATGTTAGCACCAAAAGTCAACTCATATTAAAATTAGAGAAGATTCTTCTATATTAGAACAGTTAATCAGTGGAATTTATTGCCAAGTTTTGAATAATGTTTTGAGCTGTTGTACCACTGACAGCACGTATGATCATCTGAGGATCAGCCAGGGATTTCTGATGACAGAAGTTTTACCTTTCTCTCGCATCTCAAACAAATGGAATTCAAAGAAATTTTGTCATGTTCAGGTTTTAAATCAGAAAATTGAATATAAACTTTTAGGTCTCAGATCACTGCTGCTTAGTTCAGGCACCAAATCTTAAAATAAAACTCCAGGAAGAAATTATCAACGAGCAAATTACTTTCACATACTGTAAAGCAGGGGTCTCAATCAGAGGTGTGCGGAGAGTGGCATAGCGTGGTCTCATGCCACCCATGGCTCCTGGAAAAAATGCCGCCCCAACCTGCTCCTATTATAACTGACAAGCAAAAAAAGGTCGTAGCGGCTGAATTTGCCGCCCCTTCTCAATTTTGCCGCCCCTTCACTAAAACTCTTCAACAACCTGACAAGCAAAAAACGTCATCGCCGCTCAATTTGCCGTCCCTTTCAAATTTTGCCACCCCTACACTAAAACTCTCCCGACAACCTGACAAGCCAAAAAAGAAAAGAAGGAAAAAAGGTCATCGCCGCTCAATTTGCCGCCCCCTTCATGTGTGCCGCCCATGGCTCGAGCCATAGTAGCCATTGGCACGCTACACTACTGTGTGCAGATCCAAAAAATTTGAGACCGTGGATAATCCGGTTCTGCGAAGTTTGGATCTGCTTAGGATCTGCTTCAGCGAGCGTTTACGCTGTCAGGAACCGCGGAGGATTCAAATCCTCAGATAGTATATAAGTTTGATATTTTACTATCACTCCCCATAATTTCTGCAAGCCTAGGACTGTACTTCAGTATTATAAGCAGTAAAATTATGTGCCAGTGTCATATCTGAATAATGTATATTGGACAACAGAGTAATCATCACACCTCGACCAGTACAATGCAAATTTAGGCAATAAACTGGTTACTTTATAACCAAAGAGCTTCAAATTCCACAATACCTCTTCAAATTACCAACAGCGTTGGCGTAGTGTTGGATGTCATATATCTATTAATGACGTGTAAGGGGCCGTCCATAAATTACGTAACACGATTTTGGCACTTTTTTTACTCCTGCCCCCCTACGTAACGCGACGTAACAAAACGTCAGACCCTCTAAAATATGATGTAACAACGGGCCGACCCCCCCCCATTTTAGTCCTCCGAAAAGTCTTGACAGGCAAAAAAGGTCATCTTTGTATTTTTTCCTCAAAAAAGAGGTAATTTTTCCTGGCCAAAATCTCTGACAAGCAAAAAAATAGGTAATTTCTCCTTTGCAAAATCTCTTACAAGCCAAAAAAGGTCACTTAAAAATTTTTTGCGGTCCGTCACATTTACGGAACCCCCCCCCCCTCCGCCATCACACTCCGTAACAAATGGCCGGACCCCTTCCCCTAGCCGCATTATGTAATTTATGGACGACCCCTAATGAAAAACCCCGTTCGGCAGACACAGACGATGCGGGTTGTCTGCAAGTTTCTAAGTATTTTGCATAAAGCGAGGACCACTCTGTTTCTATACAAATTGTCCATTTTAACAAGGGCAACTCTTCATTTGCAGCCTAGGATCTTTATATTGCTATTTTTGAATGCATGCGTTTTTGTCTTGAGAGACGCAATTTATATACTACAATTATTGCTAGCGCTCTATCTAATCCAATCATAAACTTCTATAGTGCCAATTTATAAACTCACTTAAATATTCATTGCTAATTGAAGAAAGCTACCGGTAATCTTTAACTTTTGGAATTACCGTAAATTGTCTTCAATTGCTTTCAATTTATATAGCGCTTCAAGTATTACTTTATTGTAACTGCATTTTAATGCAGTTTAAAGCAAAATTTACTGGTTCAAAAGTAGAATGTCTTGGTGTTCTATTAAATTTATAACTTTGTATTATCTATTACAGGGATGGCCAAACACATAGAAGGTGTGAGCTGCAAATGACAATTTTCAAAAGCTTAGAATCCACAATTCCACAATTAGACACGAAAACGCAGTAGTGAGATCGAATCGAATTCTTTTTAAAAATTTCTTTAAATCTCTGCTGTTATTTTTATGGAACCTATGATAAAATTTACAAACAGGCAAAGTTATTACTATTATGTGGCTTTTTTACTTCTGTTGATCTGGTACTCTGCTCAAAAAAAATTTCTAACTTTTTGCGGCGAGCTGCAGTTAGTTTTCAGGATCAAGAGAAGTTCTCATCATAAGCTTTTTAACAGCTCAACATATGAAGAGGACAGAGAAAATCGCTCAACAGTCAATGAAAGGTTAACCAAAGAGATGAATAAGTTTCCAAACACATCACTGCACTTTTTCCAAAGACAAGAAGGAATGGTGTGAAGAAGAAGACATTGCTGGTATGAACAATGGCCACTGCCTGAGTGAACTTCATCATTGGTTCTTGATAGAACGAATAGAAGCTGGGAATAAGCAAGAGTCCATTTGAGCATTAACGTGTTTTGACTGTTGATATCTTTTTCCCGGTAAAATTAGAGTGAGAGAAATGTGGCGATGATCGGCCAGAATCTGTGGCAAAGCATTCAGAAGAACTTTGAAGTGAGAGGGTGTCATTGATTAAATGAATTTTCAGTTTTTATTTGAGTTTTGAATTGATTCAAGCCAACCAGAAAATGGTCCAAAAGCTGAATGATCAGTCCATTGCTAACGGCTGTTGTTTGGCTGGACTGTGGCATCAACTGTTTTGTGGTTTGTTTTTAGGGCAAACCAGGTCACATTGGATCTTCTGCATTGTCTGGAAAAGATGGACTGCCTGGAAGACCTGAACCTTGAGTATGGATCTATTTTGTGTATAATTTATAATTATTTAGCTGTTTCTGAGCCATTTCTAGCCAATGCCTTTTTATTATCATGTTCAGTTTCAGACTTTGAACACCACAGCTCTGTTCTCCAGTGTCTGTTCTTGGGTTTGTCGTTGTTTCTTTCGTGATTCTTCAAATGTAGTCTTTCATGGATTGGCTTCTGTTTCCATTTCACTTGTTTTACTTTGTTTTTCATGTAATCCAATAACACATGACATACTTGTACTTGATATTTGTTGCCTTAATACTTTACTGAGCACTTCTGATTACAGCTGGTCTTGATAGCATTCTTCACAGAATTACAGTCACACGTGCTCATTGGTCTTGTTGTCACACATCTGCTTAGTGAAGTGCATTTTAGTAGTCCTTTGGAAGTGCAGTTGATCTGATTGCACTGGAATGTCCCTAATCCTAGACCATTATCAGTTCAAGATCCTAAAACACCTCACATTGCAAAATTTTATTTAATAAAATTAAGTTTTTGGGCTTTTCTCTGTAAGTAGTGTTCTCTTTTATGAATGTGATTCATCGTCCTCCTGAGAATATTTGAAGTGAAGCAGTGGATTTAAAATGCAAATTAGAACCTCAACCAGAATTGGAAATTAAAGGAATTTCCTCGAGATGCAGAGTTCTGTGCTGTGCGTGTGACTTACACTGCAAATGAAGGCCAAAGAAGAATCTGAGACGTTGCTTTGATTTGCTGCATCTGTAATTCACTTCTGTCTCATGAAGATTTCTGCTTTTTTAGGGTCCAAACGGACCGAGTGGCCCCTCTGGACGACCGGTAAGCCACTGAATTTATGCATTTGAGTTTCCATTGATACTTTACTTACTTCAAATGGAAGATTCCATTAATTAAATTCAAAGAGTCATTTTAAGTAAGAAGGAAGTTATTGCATTTGTGAAGAATACAGCAAATCAATTGAATAAGAAATGAATAAGTAGTTGCTTGTTAAATGGGTATTTGGTCATTGCTAATAGCTTTCTATTTATTAATTTATTTACTTATTTAATTCTTGTACTAATTGAAAAGCCATT
This sequence comes from Metaphire vulgaris, assembly GCA_018105865.1. Classification (NCBI taxonomy): domain Eukaryota; kingdom Metazoa; phylum Annelida; class Clitellata; order Crassiclitellata; family Megascolecidae; genus Metaphire; species Metaphire vulgaris. Next base: position 52,391 of record CM030833.1, on the reverse strand, counting down.
ATACTTTTGTTTTAGGGACCCCTGGGCCTCCACAACCACCGGGTAATGTAAGTATGCGTTTTAATGTTTTTGAAAACATTTTTTCTAATGTCTTCTTAACAAAAAGTTTAAAACAGTATTTGAGTATTTCAGACTTTGAATGTGGTTTCATTTATAGAAATTTCTTAAACCTGAATGTTGTGAGAAGAGAATTCAAATATGTCTTGCTTAGTGTCCTGATGATGTCATCTTATTGATTATTATTGGTGGTCTTCAGACGTTACACTCAGCTAATGATGTCACAGTCAAATGACTGACTTCTTTCAGCACATGAAGCATACGATGATAATAATAATAATAATAATAATAATAATAATAATAATAATAATAATATCTTATTGATCGTTGGTGGTTACTGAGACACTGTGACATTTTTCATTATGTATAATTGCTTTAAGACTTATTGTTATAATTATTTTTGCACATAAAATGTTAATGTATGTAATTAATTACTGATATAAGCTGAACTGGAAAATTGTAGGGGAATGGCTACGCAGCAGCCAATGGACACTCAACCTGGATTGGGGTTTTCAGTCGACCGAAACGACCGGATCCTCTTCTGGTAATTGTTGTTCAGTTTTTGTTGAATGAATTCACGTCTTTGTACTCATAATACTGTACATCCAATCAAAGACTGCATTGTTCCATATGACGTCATGTCTCACTGTAGAAGTGGCCTTGGTACTAGATTATGTCATACATGATTAGCTGAACAGGAGAAATATAGAAAGCAGTAGGGCCTCTGATTAGTATGTAGCTTTGATGCAACTGATTCCCACTGAAACCCAGCCGAGGACTTTAGATCTATTTCAGTCTGAATTCACTCTTTGTCTTAGTGCTATAGAAAGGCAGCTTAGGAAAATACCCAAAGAATATTAAAAAATTTGACAGATTTTGTGCTTAAGGTGTATGCCTATGGATGTCTTATCTAGCTGCCTTAGTGTCATCTTGCTAACTCTCCTGTTTACTCCTCATTTCAGGAAGATGATCCAGATGTCGCCACTTCAGAAGAAAGTGAAATTAAAGAGGCCAAGGTACAGTATGTGGCATTCTCTCCAGTAATTTTCTTTGATTGGTCATAGAAGCTGAAGACATGCAGTTTGTCCTATTTGTATTTATTATATCTCAACTACTATAACTATGTAACAAATCTGTTGGATTGATTGAGTGTTGAGCTAATTAATAACCAATGTGAGAGTCATGATTATCATTACAATTCATTGGTAACTTACAGGAATCACTGCAAATGACAAGACAATTGATGAAGCTCGTTGATTCGGTCAAAGACCCGAGAAGAACGAAGCAGTCGCCGACCAGGGCCTGTCGCCATTTGGCTCTTTCTCATCCTGACTTTGAAAGTGGTAGATGAGTTTTTATTTGACGATCGTGGCTTGTGCTAACAGTTGTTACCATTTGTGGCTCCAGAGGCATGGTTAAGATCCCTGACTGCTGCTCAGCCTCTCCACAGAAGTATTTACACAGCAGCTTTTCTGCTTTCTAGTGCTTTAAGTGCTTTATGAAAAGCAGTCACCAGATGAATTAGATTCCATTTCGGAATTCCTGGCACTTTTGTCTAATTATGGCATTTATGACAATTGACTTCTTGACAGATTAGAAGCAATATATCACTGGGAATGTGCAAGAAATTGGAGAAAGCAGAAAAAGACTGCAGTTCAGAAGGTCATTCTGTAGGCATTCGGTGTCTTTAGGAGACCATCAGCTGAATGGAGGTGTTTGTCAGCTGCTCCCTCACCACCTTTCTCTCTACCAAGTAAGTACCTGACCCTATGTGCCCAGTAGAAGCAGAATCAAATGGGTAGGTGAGACCTTGGGACAAAAAGCAATCCAAAATATTCTGACACATTGAATCTTGACCTCAGACTGACAGACCACTGGACTACAACCACAGCACCAATGATCGGTTGTTTTGTCCGCCATCTTGATGTGTGTGTGCGTGTGCATTGTCACTGTCATTGATGTTTGACTGTGAGATATTTCTCATAATGATGAGACTGTTGCCATAGTTACTTGTGCCAATGCCGTGTTTTCTATTAGTATTATGATTGTTTCATTCAGGAAATTACTGGATTGATCCAAATCAAGGTTCTACGTCGGACTCTTTTGAAGCTTACTGTGACATGAAGACCAAGCACACACCTGTGTCTATGCAGCACCAAACCAGGTACATGGCACAATCTAAATGCAAGCTTCATTTCTCACTTCCTTCTTGAGACCTTACACAACGCCTTTACAAAATGTTATGTTTTGCCTTTGAAAAGGCTTAAATATAAATTCACTCATTTCAGAAGAATTTGTCTCTTTTCCATGGAGAGCTTTAACACTGAATTGAGGCTGCCTCCACTAGAAGTGCATTGTCCATTCTGTCTAATTTGGCTCAGAAGCCCCTGTTGTCTGTTGCAGATTCCAAAAACCACTTTTGTACATTGGTGAGAAGAGAAGAATTTGGTTTGGTGAAGAAATCAGAAATAGATTTCTGGTAAATTTTAAGTTTCTTCATTTACTTTTGACCTTCTTTACAGTCAATGTGAAGACCACAGAGAGAGAGAGAGGGAATCTTGCAAAGGAGATTTGCACCAACATCTACATTGAAGAGTGAAGAATAATGTTGAACATTTATGCAAAAATATTTACCTCCCTTTGCTTTTCTTTGTTTTAGAATCGGATGGATGTTTGGGGCCCACTGCGTTTCAGTTCACCACAGAAGAAACAGCGTGCCTTCCGATCGAGGACATTGCCACCGCTGACTTTGGTGAAGAGGGCCAATAGTGTGGTCTAGAAATTGGACCAGTTTGCTTTGCTTAATTTGAAACAAATTCTTAATGTTCTTATTGTAGCTTTCATTATTTGTACCTGCACTCAAATTATGGATAGTTTGGAAGAAATATTTTTCATCATAAACACATCATGAGTTATCAATCAATCAATCAATCAATTTATGTCTCAAGATTACACATACAGAAATTAAACATACAAATTTAATTCAATTGTTATCATGTGAAAAAACCCATCATAATATGTAAAAATATATAGTTAATTTGAGAAATGGGTTGGCCAAAGGGTATAAAGCCCGTAAGACGGTCAACCCATTTGGTTTAGGAATTTAGAAGTGACAAAATTAAGTGTAGAGTATTTAGCTAAGGTACTTAGAAGTGGCATGAATAATAATATAGAAGAGTATAGAAAGTAATAAATGATTAAGAGAATCTTGAGGAATTTTAAATCCGTTAAGGTAGTTAATTCTTAACTAAGTTACAACTTGTCAGAGACTTGGTTATTGAAAATTAAGCTTTTTAAAGTGAAAGAAATATTGTTAATATTTCTCAGTTCAATAGGCAGGGGCCGCAGGTTGTTCCATAGTCTAGGTCATAAAAACTTTGTAGTCAATTTCCTCTTTATTATATTACTATTATACTAAATTATATCTCTTGCAATATTAGACTAGGAAGAGGGTTTCTACGTAGAATACTATTTCACCTTAATGAGTCGTTAATTGTAGAACCCCGATCTATTACCAGTGGCGGCTCTAGGATTTGGCAAGTGGGGGGGCCGTTGGGGTGGCAACTTCTAATCATAGGGGCCAACCATTTGTTGTTTAATGTATGTAGCATTAAGTATAGGGTCCCAACAGGGGGGCCAGACACTCAATAGGGGGCACGGGCCCTCTGACCCCCCGGTGGAGCCGCCACTGTCTATTACACCACCTCCCCCAGTCCTCTTCTCAGGCGCCAAAGCGCGACCAATGACGTGTACCATTTAAGAAGGTACTGAGGGATGGGAGAGTGCGTAGGAGTCTCACCTGCTTTGTACTATGGACCATTAAATGGTCAACAGGGCAGCGGCTCAACCGTATACTATAGGCGTTTGTTCTGCATAGATGTCGAATTGTGAGAGGGATTTTGCGTCGAAGACTGAGAGTGTAAATCAAGCGAAAGAGATTCGACGGATGTTAACTATTGCTGTTTCTTCTTACTCGTTATTCAACCGTAGAGCAGAAACGATCGGTTGTTAGGTCGCTAACAGACGTTGCCATTGTCTGTGCATCGGTTGTCGTTGTTGTTGCACTGGGGGTTGGTCCCGGTTTGGAATGAAGTAGTTTCTGTGGCCATTTATGGAAGTATCTACTATCTAGAACCCAATTGATGGCACCGTGGCATCGAACTTCAAGTGATGAACAGTCGACTGTTTGGATTACGTTCTTTGTTTACTATAAACAGACTCTCTTCTGACTGGCCAATGTTCGACTTCTATCGCAGAGAAAGAGACGGCGAGTAAATTTCAGTAAAATAGTTCTTCTACAGTAAAATAGGTCTGGGGGGCTGCCCATTAATTATGTCAACAATTTCTGGGCAATTTTTGACCCCTCCCCCTTGTCAACAACTGTCAACTTTCACTTAACCCCCCCCCATAATTACGTCAAAAACTTTTGACCCCCCCTAAGATCAATGACAGGTCCCAATAACAAGGTTATTATTATTGGCGGTGATGACCATTTTAAAACTTTTTCTCATATAATGTCAAAATGTGGTGGTGATGACCTTTTTGCCATGATTTTTTCCATTGTAATAAGTAGCATTTCATGAAATTTCCTATTTTTGATTATTTGTAAAAGATGAAATTGTTGACGTCAACTTCTCTTGACCCCCTCCCACTGTCAACAACTGTCAAACTTTTTCAAACCCCCTCCCATCTAAATTGTTGACGTAATTAATGGACAACCCCTCTTCTGTGTGAATAGTAATTCTTCACATATACCTATAACCGCCTTTACTTACAGGTTTATCTATGAAAGATTTCATACTTTAGATCTCCTTTAGATCGACGAAAAATAAACGCGGCAACAAATGTCTTTTTAAATCAATAATAATAATAATAATAATAATAATAATAATAATAATAATAATATTTTAATGAAATAATTTAGCTTTATGATTTAGAAAGTGAAAAATGTAGCACCATTTCTAATAATACTAATAAACGGGGGCTGTCCATTAATTACGTCCAACAATTTAGGGGAGGGGTTTGGAAAAGTTTGACATTTGTTGACAGAGGGGAGGGGGGTCAAGAGAAGTTGACGTCAACAATTTCACTTTTTTTAAATAATCAAAAAATAGGAAATTTCATAGAATACTACTTATTACAATGGAAAAAAGCATTAGAAAAAAGGTAATCACCACCACGTTTTGACATTCGATGAGGAAAAGGGAAAATGATCATCACCACAAAAATAATAACCTTGTTATTGGGACCTGTCATTGATCTTGAGGGGGTCAAGAGTTGTTGACGTAATTATGGGGGTAAGTGAAAGTTGACAGTTGTTGACAAGGGGGAGGGTGTCAAAAATTGCCCAAAAATTGTTGACATAATTAATGGAAAGGCCCCAAGGGTATCAATCGATGGTACTTCAAATCCATCCGCAAAAACTAATATTACTACTCAGAGGTAGAAATATATATTAAAATTATTAAATATTATTAAACTATTAAATTGAAAAGCATTCAAATATTATAATTAAATAAATAAGAATTTAATATTTAAGTCATATATCTAAAATATAAAACACCAGCATGCTACCTTTCGCAATGCCACGATTTTAGTTTATAAGCAAGTGATTTTGGCCCTCTATCGAATGAAACTGAACCATAGACGGCTTTTATTATAAAAATATTAGCAATTCTATATATTACTTTAAACTAATATGGTTGGTATTACTACTTAGAGATGTAAATATATATTAAATGGAAGAGCATCGAAGTATTATAATAAAATAAAAAAGAATTTAATATTTAAGTTGAAAATTCAAAATATAAGGGAACCATGCTACTACCTTTCGCAATGCTAGACCATTAGCCTCTAACGCGAGTGATATTTGGCCATCTAGCGAATAAAACTGAACCAGAATCAGCTTTTTATTATAAAAATATAAAGATTCATGGCATTTACTTTAAACTAAAATGGTTAGCATTATTACTCGGAGATCAGGGGCGCAAACTCCACTATGTGCCTCATGTCCTGACATGGGTAACTTTTGAGAAAGTCATGTCCTAATGACTGTGGACATGGATTATTATTATTATTATTATTATTATTATTATTATTATTATTATTATTATTATTATTATTATTATTGTCAGACAATTTGCTATAGCGCCGTAGGTGAGCGAATGGCACAAAACAAGGGTGCTTATGGATGTATTTTGCTATAGCGTTATACAATTTTGACAGAATCCCAGAATGGCGTTTCCGTTATAGTCAGATTTGGCTTCGTAATCATGGGCGCCAACAGAAATTTTCCAGGAGGGGCAAAACATAATGGCCATGGCTATGCCACATATATTTTTCAAAGAGAGGCAGAACACTTCTTAACACAATGGTCACGGTTAATATTTTAGCAAGATTTTCAAATTTCAATGGGAAAATATTGGCATTTTTATTTTCCAGGAGGAGGCAAGTGCCCCTCTTGCCTCAATGTGCGGGCGCCCATGTTCGTAATTAATTAAACCATGTTATAACGTATATTACCATTATTAGGCCTACTACGATTTTTGCTGAGACATCGGTCACGGAGTAATAATAGGACATGACCAACTTTCGGGCCAGGTTTGCGCCCCTGTCAGAGACATAAATATTAAATTGTAAAGCCCAAAACCAGAATATTCGGCCGTACAGTCTGTCGGCAGTCTACGGTGGATAACCCGGGTCAAAGTGGGCTTTGAGGAGTGTTCTAAAGACAGACGGTAGTCACTAGAATTGACAAGACTGCGGATATATTTCAACTTTGACATAATGTAACCTTTTAAATGATTGGGGCAATGAATTCGATCGGTAACAAAATCAAACTTCAGCTCTCCACATCTACAGTACTACAGTACAAACAGCTTTCGATGCCTTTGAGATATGAAAGCAGTGTTTATTCTGGCCACCTTGACATGGGGGGATTTTGAAATGTTTTTGAGGGGGCAGAGTCTGAGTCTCCAAAACCCTTGAAAAAACCTTGACAAGAAAAAAGGTTATCTTCCTTCTGAAATGTGGCGACAAGCAAAAAAGGTCATATTTCCATTCTTCCTAATATTTTTACCATTCTCAAATGCCCTGGCAAGCAAAAATTGTCATCCTTACGTTTTTCCCCTCTCCAAAAAAGCCCCCCGTCGTCGCACTTTGGGGGACATTTCTATCCCCCAGCCAACAAATAAAAATTTGGGGGAAATTTTAAAACTTAGGGGGAATCCCCCAGAGAAGGCCTAAAATAAACACTGCATGAAAGGCTAAGTTTAATATCACATAAACTCAAGGTCTTCCACCGTAGGTGCGTTAGCGGCGTTGCATACACTCTTCTGTGCCTTGGGGAGATTTATGGCAGTTCAGGGAAGCGTGGTTTAGGGGACATTGTGAGAAAATATGATCTCTCTACACACTGAGATGTAAGACTTTGGGGTGAGATTATCCGTCCTGTGTGCAACACTGTGCGTCAGATCCATTCTCAAGGTGTCGTGGAACGGCGAAGGACCGTAGGCCTACATCAAACGAAAGTTCGAAAACATCAAAGATATTGGAAACACTGGCAGAACACAATCAGTGCGATGGTTAACACAATTACACCAAAAGGAGTAGGAAGAGAGATGAGGCAAAAAGGTCTTTTGCCAGGAAGCAGTCACCGAGAAAGCAGCGGTGCAAAGAACTGCAAGAATATGAGAGACAGTGAACGAACCGATGCAGACGCTCTCAGTAGTAAGGACTTTGCTAAGTTAATAGTAACATCGAAGCCCTGTAAACCCAATTTCAAGCTCATCTTCAATCAAAACAACTGAAATCGCCTTCAGTTGCTTTCCAGTCGTAGATCGTTTAATGTATTAGGCAATTTTAAGAAGAATTTACTACATGTAGATGAAAAGTAGAAACGGAGTGGGTAGGCTGTTGCATGCTGGTAGAAACTTAATCATCTTTCAAGGACCAAACTATAGCCATTGCCATTCACTTCTCCCATAGCTACGAGCATTTTAAGGAAGGCTAATAAGCCCTAAGTCTTATGGCACAGTCGCTGAGTAGTATATCTTATTTAGTAGCACCTGAAATGTATTCACTATTGTGTCTCTCCGGCTTTGATTAGTTCTGCTGGGATATTGTCAATTCCTGGTACTTTATTTCTATTTAGTTGTTTTATTGCTTGTTCTATTTCTGTTTTAAGGAAGTCTTCTGTAGACAGTGGCGTAGCGAGGGGGCAAGGGGCGAAGTGCTCCAGGCGGCACTTGCTCTAGGGGCGGCACTTTCGAGATTTCTTATATTTTTTGCTCGTTAGAGAATTTTTTGATGAGTCAATAACGTTTTTTTTTCTTGTCAGAGAATTTTACCGAGAAACGGTAACGTTTTTTTGCTTGTCAGACTTTTTTCAGAGATTTGAAGGCGGCACTTTTTCTCGCCCGGGGGCGGCACTTTGCCTCGCTACGCCACTGTCTGTAGATTGCTTGATATGAATGATATCTCGATTAGTACATCTGGTTCTGTCTTGTTCTGGTTGTTATATAGCTCTTCAAAGTGTTCTTTCCATCTTAGCTTAACTTCATTTTGGTTGGTTATTTCTTTCCCTTTTTATATTTGATTGTAGTCATCTTCATTTCACAGTCATCACTTTCTTTATGCCTTTGTATGCATTGAGTGCCCTGTTTGCGCTGAGATTATTTTGTATTTCTGTGAAAATATATTTTCTAGCTTTCTCTCTTTTCTTTATTCCTATTTGGTTTTCATTTGTTTTCTCTTGTTGTTTAGTTGACTTGTCGTTTGTTGGATGATTCCATTCTTAACTTTCTTCTTTGTTCACAGAGTTGTTTCACTTCTTGACTGACCAATTCCTTTTGTGAGGTTGCTTGTTCCCTTCCCACTGTTTTTTTCAGAGCTGCTTCTGTAATTGCCTCCTTAAATTAGCTCCAATGTTCTTCTATGGAGGATGGTCGAGTTGTTTCGACCATTTCTGCTTTTATTTATTATTCATAATTGATTCGTACGTGTTTCTTCTTCTTCCAGTTTTGCGACAACAAACTTTATTCTGCTTTTTGTTCCATGGAGTCTCCTTAGTCGCATTTTGACGTAAATATGTAAATATATATTAAATTGAATAGCATCTAAATAGTATGTTGGAATACAAAAGAATGTATTGCTTATGCTAAAATCCAAAATATAGAAATACTATGTTGCTACTAAGTACCTCTTGCAGCGGGACTTTAGCTAATAAATGCAAGTGATTTGTGGCCATCTATCGAATGAAACTGAACCAAAGACGGCTTTTTAATATAAAACTATATGAATTCAATATATTGTTTTAGACTGATATTGATAATATCACTAGCCAGAGATATAAATATATATTAAATTGAAAGACATCCAATTATTATGTTCGAATAAAAATAATTTAATATTTATGCAAAAAATCTAACATATATCTTGACGCCAGTATGCGTGGCTTAGCAACTCCTAATTCTATGGCCCTCTTTTTGAAACGACTTAAAACTTATCTCTTTGTCAATATACAGTAATTTGCTGTGGGAGCGCTTCTGAGTGATTTTTCAGAAGAGGCGCTATACAAATATTTTGTTACATTACATTACATATAAAAACTTCTAGTGTTACCCTTTGCAATGCGGGCCATTAGTTTATAATGCAAGCGGAGTTTGGCCATCTGGCGAATGAAGCAATATTAAAGCAGGCCTCTATTATAAAATGAAGTCATTCAAGTTATTACTGAATTATAAATTCTCACTTTTAAATATTTGTGTAAATATTGGCCTAGCAGCTTCGTCTATGCAAAAGTGTATGCTTGTTAGTGCAAAACTCTTTGCTGATTTTGCCTAGAAAATTAATTTGATCAGTCTCACCACTTTAAAATGCTCGGCAGTGGCGTAGCCAGAGGCCAACACTTTCGGCGACGATTTGTCACTTTTCCCTTCTGCTACTGTATTTGTCGTTTCTCTGGCACTTGAAGCGTCAATCATTTCGCACACTTTAAAATCTACCTTCATAATGGCTTCGTACAAGTGGCGTTGCACTTACATTCTTCAGAAAAGAACACGACACTCGATATAACAAATATTCCACTTCTAGTCATGAGTCAATACACAAAAGTCACAAAACTACAGATTATTATTCTAAGTGTAGACCTAATCATCGCAAATAGTCTCGACTAATGGCGGGTGATGCAGTCTCCCAACTTTATGGCTATCGGCATGTTAAGACGTGTCTTCGTTAATTTAATAATAATGTTTTCGGCCTTTTACACTGACCGTTAAGTTTTTGGTATCCTCAGAATCCTTTCAACACTGCTTTCATAAACGCGAGAACTGTTCGTTCTGTCTGTGAGTGGATACTAAAGCACAAATGTGTACCTAACAAGGATCTATTGGAACAAAAGCTTATATGAGATGCAGAAATTTTACTTAGAGTAGAAGAAAACAGCGAGACAGGCTAATGTGAAAAGGCAACAGAAGTGGACAAGTCTTCTTCGGTCGGTATTGGAAAGCGTTCAAACCAACTGGACAAACAGAGGAACTCCGCCAATGCTGTCAATAGCACACAGTGCCAAGATCATCAAGGAATAATTATGGTCATCTTGGCAATGGCCAAAGAGACCAACAGACATTCTCTCTACCTGTAGTTATATTTGCTCGCAGCCTAGTTACTCACACTCTTCCGTATACGAATTGCCTGTTTCCTTTAAGTTACGCGCTAAGAATCTATAATAATAATAATAATAATAATAATAATAATAATAATAATAATAATAATAATAATAGCGCTATACAATGTGAGCCCCCCTATACAACATGACATTGTGGAGCCGTATTTTGTACTCTTAACATTTCATTATAATAATTTATAGTTAATTCCTTTTAGCCCAAATATATTTTAAAATTTTGTATCCGTTGATTATTATTAACAATTAGAATTTGTAATTGAGGAAACTAATGCGTAATTCTTGTTGTTTTATAATATTAGTGCACTCAATGTTATTTGGTCAAATGTAGAGTCGAGTTAAAGCAAAAATAGCAATAGGTAGAATGTATTTCTTTTATTTTAGCAAAATAATTTTTTTTTTTAGTTGCTATTATTTGGAACAATATATAAAAAAATAACAGCGACTTAAAAATTAGGTGGATTTCAAAAATAAACTATAACTTTATTTAATACCGGACTCAATGCAGATAGAATATTGCGCATCTATGGAAATGAAGAAAACAGCATTAAGCACTATGTTGTATAGTATATAACACTGGCAAAAATTAATAAAATAATATTTTTGACTTTATTATTCTTTTTGCATTTGAAAACAAAGCTAAAGATGCAAAAGTGAATTTATTTTCAAAGTTTTCTAAGACATTATTTTACCTAATGCTAAATAAAGATGCCATAGATCTAAAAATTGTGAGGAACATTCAATCTATATATATACAAATTCGCCATTTGGTCAAGAGGGGCACTGTAAATGGCTAAACTGTACAATATTCAACACACGCAGTGACAAGCTTCTTAGAGACTCGTGTGTCTTTTGCGGATGGATTTGAAGTACCACTGTACCATCGATTGATACCCTTGAGTATTAGAAATGGTGCTATTTAAGTGCATATTTATTTATTTATTTATTTATTTATTTATTGAATCAAAGGAATTTAATATCGCTTAAAGGCTAATTTATATTGACTAATTTTAGCTAATTTAACCACAAAACGCTGATTTCAACGTTTTGTGGTTAAATTAGCTAAAATTAGTCAATATAAAATTGGAATCTCTTTAAATCCAGTTATTTACTCTTTATACTACCCCGTGGGGTCCTTTCAAATAAGCTTTTTAATTCTTGTTATGCGGACTATATTTAGGCACACCAACTCAACTGATAAAATTTGAATTGCTGAAATATGTAGTAGGGCTCCTGAGAGATCCTATCGGGAAGTAGGCCTACTTCCGCTCGCGATCATGATGTGATATCTCTGCTTCAATTCTCTCATAAATTCAATTTTCAAAGGCTTTTCTTTATCATATTCGAGGCATTTGTCCCATCAAACAGCTGCTCCTCAAGCCTGTTCTAATTCAGATAGCCGATGCATTGCTATCTAGTCGCATAGATTAATGCAATTTTGGGGGTTAACATCACAAGATCAAATGAGCAAACACTCCTGAGAGTATAGAATTCCAAGACAATCTCCTAGATTTGAACTCGTATACCCAGTTAGTCAGTTCTTGCATTGGTTTCCTACCAAACAACTTGTCTTCAGCCATCCTCGCTACGAGGGTATAGACCGCATCATGAATGAGCTTGCTCCACTGTTTTCCGTTGTTGTCTGTCATTCGGGTCGCCTTTTCCATAATGTTATCAGTCCATCCACTCCTGGGTTTGCATTGTTTCCTTTTACCATAATTTGTGCCTTGTAATGCTTGTTTCATTTCCTTTTTGCTAAACAGGTGCACCGTGCCCGGGGCCTGTTTTCCTCATGCATGATATGGCCGATAGGGCCTATACGACAGTTTTCTTTTTTTGATGGACTCCGAAAATTCTCTTGTTACGCCTCCCTTCTCTAATACCCATTCATTAGTTGTTTTCTCTGAACAGGATATAATAGTATGCAGAATCTGTCCCAATTCTTTCTTCTCGAACGCCTTGACTCCAGACAAGTAATTGATTTTAAAATCTGTATTTTGCTCTACGAGTAACAAAACCATGTTACACATTGAACCAGTAATTATTATCTTAATTTAAAACACAGCTCATCCCTTAACAGTGGCGGTTCTAATGTGGAGCTGGTGGGATGTAGCCTCCAAGATTCAGCTTTGCCCCATTGTTTAACGGAGACGCGATAGGGTAGACGACCTTTTACACTTTTTAGAGGTTGGGAAGTTGGCGTTGATTGAATAGGGCATAGCCCCCAATTATTTCCGGCTAGAACCGCCACTGTCTAGGGTTAGGGTTACTTGATCACATAAACCACTGGCTAGGCCTACTAGTCTCTCCACCAGATTTTTGATTGATTGATTGATTGAAGAAGGTTTATTTTCAACTCAACTGGAAAACATTTACATACACTAAACACAATTAAAGTTAAGTAACAGGTAGTACATGACCCTAAATAATGGAGTAAATGAGAACAGTAAAGCAACAAAAAGACAAACTTCAGTCAGACAAAACTAAAGATACATCACTTTAGAATAAGCAAGTAGCTAAATTAACAAGTAACATAGTAAACAATTGATAGTAGCAGTTAAACCATTGCATGCACTCCACAGGTCCTTAATTTCTTTGTTCCTCTTTGTAGTACAGCCTTTGGCGCTAGGTGTTCTTCGGTGTGTAGCCGCATGCTTTGGAATTTACTCTCAGAATCACTTCATATAATATCTGCTTAGCTTGGCCATACAGACATACAAGGTAACCTGATATCCTCGGCACTCCCTCCCGTCGAAACCGACCATCCCAGCTTCACCTGTCTCTAATTCGGGTTTGATCAAGCCCAGGATTGGTTTGGTAAAACTTTGGTTCGTCATCTGCTGATGCCTAGCAGAGCCGTGGCTAGGAGGCGGGGAGGCAAGCTGCCCCGAGATGGCGTCCGTCCGGGGGGAGGGGGCGCCATAAACCATTGTTGATTTTATTCACGCCGGTATTGCCAGTATGACAAGTGAAAAAGGTCATCACCCGCATTCTGAATTTCTGTACACTACTTCTTTAACTGCTTCACTCCTACAACGTCGTGAAAAGTGTGATAAGCAAAAAAGGTCATCGCCAGTTTTTATACGGTTAGGGGCGAAAAATTGATACCTTGCCCCGGGCGATAAATACTCTAGCTACGGCTCTGATGCCTAGGCATTACGATAGGGGCACAATAGAAGTTTAGATGATTAATTGTGAATTGGTTTCTCCATCAATTGGGTAGCACACTAAGAATCTTTAATAATCAACGATAGCGCTATAAAATACATGTCCCTGGGGTTGCAGTTCCCTATGAAATCTCATTAGCGGTAGATCAACTACTTTAATTTTATAGTTATATCCTTAATGTAATTTTTTTAAATGTGAACTTGTCTGTGGAAATTTTAAAAAATAGAATTTCAAAAGTAAAAATAATGCCTTGATCAACTGTATTTTATATTATTAGTGTACTCGATGTAGTTTGATCAAATGCCAAGTCCAATTTGAACAGAAAATAGCACCAGATATAATGTCTTTTATTAGCTTTCATGTTATTTTTAATATTAGGGTTACATATGATATTAACGAACAAATAATTAAGCACGCTAAAACTAATAGATGGATTGTTAAAATATTTAAAACTATTTCTTACTGAACTTGGTATATGTAGAATATTACAGACAACAGTAATGAAGAAAACAGCATTAAATGCAGTAGTTTATGATTTGTAATACTTCTAATTCAAATGTCAGTAATTCAATAATCTCAATAACCTTGAGGGTATTCGTTGTGTCGTTTAAAAGACAAAGCTACAGATACAAAATCTTACAATTTAAAAGCAGTTTTAGAAATATTATTGCACCTAATGCTAAATAAATAGTCCCAACGCCATCGATCTAAATATTGTGAGATTGTACAAATTCGGCAATCGGCATTTATTTCTTTGATATTTTTTAATGCGAATCAACGAAATGCACTTCTAGCTGTTGTACGGGTTTCAAACGTTTTTGTTGCATCTGGCGATCAATTGACCGATCCTTTCCAGCGACGCCTAATTGTGCGTTTCGTAAATTTTTAGGGACAGCCTGGGCCACGAGATCTTTCCGGGTCACCCACATCACCGGATCCACGAGGTCCTCCCTGGCGACGAGGACCATCGGCCATCTGTCAGTGCTTTGCTGCATTCGATTCGAGAAGCATTCAAAGGTCAAATTCAGAGATTGCAGATTTATTTCACATACAGTGGAAGTTGAAACAGTAAACGGATTCAAAGGCTATCTCGGAAAGCTAGGTTATTGAATGTGGAGAGTTACTTTACATTGGTTTTCACGCAGGCTTACTTAGCCTCCTAAGCCACTTAAAGTCACATTATTATTCTTGTGGTTAAAATAATTATTTACATCAAATAACTGAATACATATAGTAATTTAAGGTATAAATGGGCACCTATAAACCTATAAATGATATTTTGATAACAAGGTCCTACTGGATATCCTGGAGAAAGAGAGGTGTACATGTATATCAGCTACAGCATTTGTTCAATTGTTGCGCTCCTCGTGTTCTAGGTTTGTTGTTCAGGGGATTGGTTCTATGAGTCTGATTGCTGTCATTTATTATGTTACATTGAAAAACAACATAAATTTAAATCAGCTTTTATTCAGATTGATGTGTAATGTTATTATTAGCACTTGATTCAATGCTGATGTGGATGCTAACAGAGTGGTTGAAAGTCTTACGACTTCGTTACTGAACTATAAAAACATGTTTTATAGAAACTGAATTGTGTTGTTAAAATAGGTCCAATGGAAGTATTTAGTGAAATTATCTGTTTCGGTTTCTGTCTGACAGGGTGAACCTGGATTACCTGGAGGTCCTGGCTTCCCTGGTCCACTTTGTCTTTCTGGTGCTGCTGCCAATCCTGACACTCCTGGTGCCAAAAGTTAAGCAGTTAGTGAATAAGTTTAAGTTACTTGAGTTCTGCTGATTAAATAGTTAATAAATAAGCTTAGCATTCTATTTTGGAACCAGGAAGAGAAAACTTATTTATGATTCCAAGACATGCAATGCATATGCATGGGTAGTATGAGCAAGGGACAAGCTTGCTTTCAGAGCACTAAATGTCTACAATGAAATATGTCCAAATGAATTGGAGAACTTATCTTCAGATTGTTATCTATTTATGGAAGCAACAAATTCAGTTGAGACTTGAATTTTCTGCACACGTAAGTGTACATAAATAACAGTTAACTGTTGGAATTTGTGTATTTGTCTTTTGTTGGTTTCCTTTTCTTACATATTTCTTGGATAGTTGTGCTATTTGCATTTTAAGGGGCCTTCTGGTGTTGCTGTCCAGGAAGAGCGGGTTGGTTAAATGACTTCTGCTGTAACATTATGTATATCATTTTCATTGTTTGTAGCTCTTTATTATTTGTTTTTAACCCATTGTTCTGCCTTCTTTCAATAAAAGTTGTCATGTGTTTGCAGGGCTCCTACATTTGATCCACTGTATTGCAACTGATACAATGCTTAGGCAGAAGTTCATGCAGAGAGGTTTGACTTCAGTTAATGCCTGAAGCAGTTTCTCTTTGATTTTTGTTCAGGGTCAGTCTGGGGACAGAAGATTGCCTGGATCAGAAGGCCGACTCAAAGGTCCATCTGGAGGAGAGACTGGAGAAAAGGGTCCTTCTCCAGTATATGCCCAACCTTCTTGAATAATTTGCAACATTATAATTTTAAGGCTTGTAAGTTTGTGTTAAATTATTTTATGAAATGGTGACCCTAAACCAAGATTAAATAAAGACACTTTCTGTATCATTACTTGGGACATTGCTTACTCATAAGCAGTTAGATATTGGTTGTCAAATAACACCATTTGACTGCATTGGATAATAGGGTTCCTATTTTAGCAAAATAAAAGCAACATTTGAAACAGATTTGCTCGAGACATAATCTCCACATCCAAAGAGGCAATCAACAATGTTTAGAGAAACTGGAAATTGAATGTTGTTTGAACATGCTGCCACAACCAGTGGCAGTCGCTTTTATTAGAGTGCCACAGCAATTCACAACTGGAATTAACTAATTGACTGATTTTGTTTTCTCTCTAGGGATCTCCCTCCCAGTCATCGACCCAGATCGCCAGTGCTTCTGGGGCAGAGATCGTTTAAATCATGGTCAGCAGTCTTCTTAATGTTTCAAATATTAATAAATAAATATTATAATTAGAGACCTGGTATTTGTTTAATGTTCAGGTTAAATTGTCCTCTTGTTTATAAAATCAAGTGTTATGCATCATTCACTTTGTCGCTTTCCATCTGCCATTGACGGCTTTCAGTTGCAGAACTTGTAACAGTTGTCTTTCTCCATTGTCTTTAACTTTGTCAGTACTGGTGAATCTCTAAGTATTTAGAAGTTGCATTCTTATGACTAAAAGGGCAGAAAGGCATTTATTTATGGTATACAAAATAATGGAGTTGATACATATTAAGATAAAGAATAAGATTTTGCATTAGTAAATAATTTTACACATTATTAAATTCTTAACTTTAATTGTCCATTTTTCTTTCTTTGAGTATTTGAGTATTTGCAACTGGGGAAATCAGGGAATGATGGGAAGCCAGATGAACACAGAGCAACAGGATTACCTGGTCTACCAGGAAGGCAAGGTCAGACTGGAGACAGAGGAGCATCAGTCAGTGAGTTCATGTTATGAGTCAGTTATTGTACATTTTTGGAGAATGTGACAGAATTTGTACAATTGATTGCTAAGACATTGGGTGGTATGCATTTTGTGGCACATTTACTATAGGCTGTGACACAATGATTGGCCTGCAGATAACTATTAGACTATTATTGTGTGGCACAAATATACAGTATGTAGAGGTAACTCATGGTGAATTTTTTGAGACAACACAATCACTTATCCTTCTTGACAGAGGTGGAGAAGGGCAATATAGGGCAGTACGCAACTAACCCTGTCAACTCTAACCCAATTCCTAACCCTAACTTAATAAAATTAACTATGAAACTTAGGCATTTTGCAGCAACAGAAGCCCTGGAGGCTGCATTGATGTTTGCTGATAAAAATTTTCACAGTTGAACAAATTTACTATTTAAAGTGCACATGAAGGTTTTCTCATGTGTTGTGTTGTATTGTGGTTTAGTTTTTTTACTGTTATAATTGTGAAATTTTCAGTTTCCTAAATGTTCTTTTGTCCAGACAGAAATATCGGTCAGGTGCTGAATGTGTTTTGCTAATCGATGCTGACCTCAGTTTCACTGCAACAATTGACAAGAGTCCAGCCCAAGTTTATAATTAATTTTGCATTGGTCATTAACTGCTTTTAGGGTCAGCCAGGCAAGGACGGTGTCCTTGGCCAACGGGTCCTCCTGACAATGCTGGAGAAAGTGGCAGGACTGGATCAGGACCACAGGTGGGTTTTCAACAGATTTTCATGTTAAAGTTGAAATAGTCCAATTCAGGATAGAATTAGTTGACTTCTGGCTTCTTATTTTGCACTTGGCATTACTTCAGATATGGATGATGCATGGCTGTCATTGACCTACTGAGTCACTGATTGAGAAGATTGGAAGAGCAGTAAAGCCAGTTTCTTCTTATCCCAGCTTTGACCTCTCTCTCTCTGGACTATTCTACAGGCTGAACCCATCCTCCAAGCACACTCTTTCATTACTGAAACCTTCATTTATGTCATTTTTAAAGTTGAAGTTTACCATGTGTGTTTCAAAATGTCTCAATTGTGAGGTTTTAACTCTTAAAAATGTAATTTACCTTTTTGGTAAAATTTACATTTTGAATCTAACCATTTGTTTAAAGTCAAAATTATTATTTTGATTGAATTTTTTGGAATTTACATGCTTGGTTAAGTGCAGTATATTTATTAGCAAACCATGTATGTATGTAACAGAGGAGAAACACATTGCTGTACAGCTAACATACAGTGCTGTTATTATTGATGAATCCTTCTGCCACTCAATACGATAATGCACCTGTGCAGTATTTAGTCATCTGCTACTGCATTACAGTCGTTTTAATATTTTTTGAAGCGAAATTTGGCAGAGACTGATTATAAAATCTGTGAAAACTGATTGATTGATTGATTGATTGATTTATTGATTTTAGGTGATGCTGGACGAAAGGCCAGCCTGATTCTGAAGGACTTCAGGGGTTTCTGGTTTCTGGTTTCCTACATTCTGCAGGATGTTTTGGTAAAAGTCTAAAAAGTTAAAAACCCACCAAAATTCTTTTTGCTCTAAATATATATATTTTATTATGTGCCATGCTTAAAGTAAATGTAAAACATCGACACATATACAACAAACTTTTAAATCGTGTATTTATTCATTCTTTTATATATAAGCACAATGATAAAGAAATTGAAAAGTTTTCATCTGCAGTCACCAGATGCCAGGACAAAACATGTGTTATCCTAATCACCTAATGGATGCCAAAACAATCATTTCTGAGATGCAAGAGGCATCATTACATGCAACCACAGTGCAAACAACGAGTTTGCCTATAGGTGACAGCCTATAGGCAGAAATTTGTAGTTGAAGCTGGTGTTAATATTTGATTTTTAAAAATTTCTCTTCCTTTTTTATGAAGAGAATGCTACAGACTTATCACTCTACACGCATCAACATCTCTCATCTCTTTGCTTGCATTCCATTTTCATATTCCTTGTCTTCCATTTGATGATTGTATTTATTATCATTTGTTCCTTTGCAGTTCAAGTACACAATGGACATGTCACAGCTTCGCTTCCTCCGGCTGTTCCGCTCTTCTGCCTTCCAGAATGTCGCCTTCCACTGTCGCAATACCACAACGTATTATGACACAAGCACCAAGTTTTACAGAAGGGCAGCAATCCATTTGATGAATGCAAGTTGAATAATTAATAGACTCGATGAAGAGTAACGCTTTGATCATTTGGTTCAGAGAAAACGAAATGCTTAAAATTGAATGTCAACAGAAAACTGCACATTTATTTGATTCCAATTTATTTTCATTTGGAAACAATTGAGCTGCTTTGATATTTCTCAATTCATGGTTTCATTAACTACTCACTGCCTTTGCTGCTTTTGCATTTTAACTGCCAATGAACATTGTACGATGAAATGCAAGCAGACCTCACAGAATTCTACAATGACATTCAAATGCTGCATTTACTGCTTTTATTGTCAGCCTTTATTCAACTAGAGGCAACTTTACTTACTTAGACTTAGATCCTCCCGTTCCCTCTGGAACATTGGGCGACGAGTCTTCTCCAGCCAGTACGATCATTGGCAACTTCTCTTGCTTTGGTTATCTCTAAGCAACTTTAGTTAAAGCTAATAGCATAACATCAGCAATTATTCAGACATTGTAAATTGAAATTGTATTATTTTATGAGAATTCTGTAGACATGTTCTAATAGTTAATTTGTCAATGGTGGCTTTCTGGTGGATTTATCGTTTCACTGAGTTAAGTAAAGTCTTAATTGCTTTCATAATGTAGATTTTTCTTGGATTGGTTTTTGTTTGCTTGCTTGGCTGTAGAGTGGGTTGAACCAGACTGGGAGTGTTCTGATGACATACTTCGAGAATAATTCTCAATATATCGGTTGTCGCTATTATAAGAGTAGATGACTGGAACTGGATTTGGCGGCTAGAACTGTAAATGGATATAAGATGGCTCTGACAGAAATGGATTTGCTGTGGAACAGAATACATTTTATTCCTTCTGATCTTATCTTTTCCTTTGTTTTGCCTTCATATTCAGATGACCTCAGTTGTACAAACTGTTTGACCACTAGAGACTCTTCTGTCTCTAAGCACTGCTGTAATTATGCCAATTAACAATTAAATGTGACAATTAAAATGCGAAACAGCAGGCCCACGACTGCAAGGATGCGTGGGGGTCATGCCTTCAAACCTTAAGCGATACCTCGTGTAATTGAATACAAGATTTGTGCAGTTGAAGCTGGTTTCACTGCAGCAGCTGTGGGGCTGTCCATTAATTATGTCAACAAGTTTCGACCCTCTACCCCCTGTCGTCAACTGTCACTACCCCCCCCATAATTACGTTAAAAACTTTTGCCCCCAAGATCAATGACAGGTCCCAATAACAAGGTTATTATTTTTTGTGGTGATGACCATTTTTTCCCTTTATTGCTCATCGAGTGTCAAGATGTGGTGGCGATGACCTTTTTTTGTCATGCTTTTTCCATTGTAATAAGTAGTATTCCATGAAATTTCCTATTTTTTGATTATTTGTAAAAAGTGAAATTGTTGACTTCAACTTCTCTTGACCCCCCCCTGTCAACAACTGTCAAACTTGTTAAAACCCCTCCCCTTAAATTGTTGACGTAATTAATGGACAGCCCCTGTTAAGGCAGACTGCTTGTACGAAAACAAGGCAGTCGTTGCAATGGGCAGATGGAAAGGAGGCCGCTATCGTAAACTTAGCTACAGTACATTTAATTTAAAGTGACTTAGGAGGCATTACTGCCTGTGTGAGTTGAGAACCGCTGAGCTGCTATGCAATCTCTTGTGACCTAAACATTTTGTATTCGCTCTTGGATGTTTTAAAGTTGTCCAATATAAAATATAAATGGCGAATGGCCGTAAAATAGCTGACTTGTCGACTGATGCATCTGCACATTATTAAGTGGCGCTGTAGAAGTTTAAGATTTAGTTGATTAGATTGGCCTAAAATTTGCTTAATGTCCGATGATCTCCCTAAATCAGTGGTTTTCACACAGGCTTACTTAGCCTCCTAAACCACTTAAAATCACATTATTATTATTATTATTATTATTATTATTATTATTATTATTAAATGAGTTGTTTCAAATTGATTACCGGTAGCACGTAGGAGGAATCTACTGAAAAGGACATTAAGAATCTCCTTGTTTATTTGAAATTTGAAAATAGTTATCACGTGACTTAGCTCCTCCTCTTTTGGCGCAAAGCAGAGTCAGGCGACTCAGGCGAGGGAGTCGGATCGACGGTTGAGAAGAGCGGCTCGAACAAAAGAACAAAAGCTGTGGCTAGGTAAGTTTCGCAATGCGATTTGACTTTAATTTGTTTAATTTAATGTGATAGAAATGTGAGCGCTGGAGTAGAAATGGACGGCAGATACTGTGGCCTATATAGTTTAAGCGAGGTTTAAGTATAAACGAGAAATATATAGAAGCCGCGATTGACGTCAGATTAAAATTTTTCTGGGATTAAAATGCTAATTATTGTTTAATTGCCAGAATTTTCTGGCGTAAATCTCTGATGATTTGATAGTTGGGGAACACAGTCGTCAGGTATAGGCCCTATTCGTCCAAAAAGGTATGGATTACTGGAGGGAATCAGCGAAACCGAAAAATTTTTCTGCCAATTTGGCTAGATTTAATATCCTGTAACAATCGTTATGTTATGCTTAATCGTAGAGAACCTTGCTAGCTCTAATCTGATTCATATTGGGCGAAGGATGCTATTTAAAATTTCAGAATTTGTCTGGATATTAGGCATATGAGGCCCTAAACTGTAAGGATTGTACACGGTAGCCGACTTAGAAATTAGTAAAGTGTTACAGATTTTGTACTATTTATTAATGGAGTGTTGAGTCTGTTGACTGATCGTAATCTAAAACTAAGAGTTAATTCTGCTTCCATAGCTTTCTAATGGAGTAGACCAACCAACTTTAGGCCTACCTAATATTCTCCTACTATTTCGTAATTTATGAATAATTACTTAAATATTCCAATACAGCCTTCCTTAATGCAGTTCATTTCCAAATAAATAACGCCAGTATTCCCTAATTTTATTAAATAAAATAGTCAATGTATCAAAATATACTCCTACAGTTTATTTTCTGTTCTTTTTTAAATTTTCCCACCACTTATAAAAATTTATTTCTGCTTTTTCGCCTATTTAAGATTCTCACTACTACACTAGTTGCCTAAATTACGGGCTATCTCTATCCCTTCAGGCAAACTTTCTCTATTCCTACCCTTAAAACTTCCTTCCTGAATTGCATAATAAATTACAGAATTAATTTTTGATTTTCAAGTATTTTTTATAGAATAAAATAATCATGTACTTTAGCTAAGGGCTTGTTTAGCTAAGTTTTAAAATCAAATATAAGACAATGCATATAAAATTATATATATGTGTGTGTGTGTATATATATATATATATATATATATATATATATATATATATATATATATATATATATATAACACAGAGATACTCCAGACATATGGAGGTATGATGTGTATAACTCATGAACTGATGATGAATAAATAAGTGTGTGTGTGTTTAAAAAGTGTTTAGAAAAATCAGATATTAAAATATGAAAAACATTATAATTCACATTAAGGGTGGTATTAGAAACTCCCTTCCCCTCCCATGTTATGTGGCTTATTAGTATTTAATTATTACAATAGAATAGAACTGAAGAAGTGTCATATCCCAAATAGCAGCTTAACCCGCCAGCTTTAGTTTCAATATAAAGATATCTGTGAACTCTGCTGCCATCCTGCAATTTACTGTGCATTCTCAAACATTTTGGATACTGTTTGTTTTAGGCAAGGAATGAATCTTTTTCAGTCTCTCCAAGGTGTTGGAATTACTGAAGCTCAGTCATCAAATGAAAAGTCATGCAAGAACGCATCATTTTAATCTTCCAATGTGTGAATTATCCCACCTTTTTTTCATGTATCAGAAGAGAATTGACACAGACAAGGTCAGTAAGTAATTTCTTTTCACATCTCTTTGTGCAAAATGTAGGAGGATTGACTGGACATAAATTGTATTCTTAAACTGTGGTGTGTGGTTCTAAAAAATTGGCACAATAATTCCGGTTGGTGTGTTAAAGCTTCCGGCTTTTCAGCCAAAAGGGGTGATTGAAGGGCACCATACTTAAAGGAAAATGCAAGATCAGCATTATCACACGATCCTCGTGCAGACCTGAGCAATGGGTATACAATCCTCACCAATTTTTCGGTCAAGCGAGATTGTATTTCCGCTGCGCAGATTTGCATGTGGCTTGTTCAACAAGTTGGACAAACGGGATTGCATCTCCGTCAGGCAGATATGCATGTGGCCCATTTGGCCTGTTGGACGGGATTGTATTTCTGCTGTGCGGAATTACATGTGGCTCGTGCCAACTAGTTAAATGGGATTGTATTTCTGTCTCGCGGATTTGCATACTGTTTGTTTGACTTGTTGGACAAGATTGTATTTCTGTTCAGCGGATTTGCATTCTGCTCGTTCGGTGAGTTGGGCAGGATTGTATATCCGTTGCGCAGATCTGCATGAGGATCTTTTGACAATGCTGACCTTGCATTTTTCTTAAAACTTTGGTGCACATTTTTCTGAAAGAAATGGCACAGTTGCAGCCAGCATATAAAAATAGTTTAAAAATACAAAGTTTTGTCAATCTATTTAAAATTGATCCAATTTTAAGGAGGTCAATAAATGAAGATATTTGAAATAGTTGTGTGAAAATGCTGCTTACGGTAAGTAGGTGCTGTATCTGCAATGCATCGATATAAATATGAAAATCTCTTGCAATCTGCCACCGTCCATGAAGACAACACGAGAAGACATCACTGGAATCAGACGACTCGAAGAAGACATCACGGTCTCTCAGCTACCATTTAGTGTGACCTCAACAAGCCTCTGGAATCAGATCATGCCTCTTTGATGCTGTATCTCAATCGATTGCTGTGGAATCAGGTGACTTGAAATTGATCATTGATGGGATCTGTAGCCAGGTAACAGATTACCTACCAAAACCATTTTTTGTGCTAATGAAAGAGTGGATGATCGGTTTTCTCTCAATTTTCGTAAGATCTTCTGGACAAGATTTGCAACAAATTAATTTAATTAATGGGTAATTATTGTTTAGTTGACAAATTAAATAATGTTTTCTCAAGTGTAATCAGAGGAGCGTAAATTCAGTCATTTTTGTTTTTTGACTGGTGGCTCCGCTGCTGTGAAGAATTCTGTCCAACATTATTCACGATGACTTACATTTGAGGTGCCTGAAGAACGAAGATATAACCAAAATAAAAAGGGTGCAGGATCTATTGACTCACAGTGTATTGTTTATTTCATATTCAGACTGTTGATGTGGACTGTTTTAATCAACTTGTTGTTTCAGCTTTTTGGCACCCCACCTACAATGAAACTTAGGCTCTGAAGGATTTGACAATTCAATTGCACTGAGAGAAACATGTTGTTGCTCCTGTCAGAATCTTGGTCGGTCCAGAGTCACTTGGTCGGCAAATTTCACCGCCTATGCGATATGTTATTCTCTGTTTCCTCATCTGTTTGGCTTAAACAGCACCGCTGTTATACTACAGCCACTATTCCACAACTTAGTTTATATCAGGCGCTCTTTCACAAGTGAGTTTATATGACGGTGTTTATTCTTGTCGGTTTAGTTAAATCAAATTCATTAATTTTCTATTGATGCAACTCAGAATCATTTATCATATTATCTGTTTACTTTTGTTAAATTTGTTTTGTTATGGTAGCTGTATGTATTAATTGCAATTTATCAATAACGTCTTAAATGTCTGTGAATGACTTTCAGGTTTTCATGCATCTGATTGGATGATGTATGACATCATTAGGCAGCGGTTTCTATGGGATTTCCTTCTCACCACTGGTGCTTGAAGAAATGTACTGACTATACGAGATTCATTGCCTCTTAAGGAAATGCTCAACATGTGTAAATGGTTATGTCAGATTGTCAGTAATAATTGTGTTACTTGTGATTTCATTTATCTCGTACCTCCCCTCCTCTTATTAGATCTTATTTGTGACCAACGAGGTTTATTGGTTTGAGGGGGGCCCGCTGGGGCGGCGCAGAGAGTGGGGACGTATGGGCGGAAGCATACCTATAATTAGCCTGGCGCGTCTCGGCTGCTTTGTACCATGACCTATTAGGAGGCTTACAAAGCAGCTGCTCGACCATAGGGGTTGTTTGAGTAGCTTGAATCTGTCAGAGAATAATAATACTGTGTAACTTATGTGTTGTGTGCATAAATATCGAATTTTGAGAGATTTTGCGTCTAAGGCTGAAATATTCACTGGATTTAAACTGCTGCTTGTTGCTGTTTCTTATTCGTTATTCGAACTTAACGTAGAAACTGTTGGCAGAGGATTTATATTGGATTTAGAAGTTGATTCCATTCAGAAACAGACTCCAATGCTGCCGTAGAGGAAGAGAAGGTGAGTCATTTTTGTGGTAAAATGTGTCTTCTGTGTGTCTGGTACTGTAATTGTTTAGGCCAGCATATACCAGTAAGGGCCTTTGCTTACAGGTTTATCTATGGTACTATTTCGCTTTAAGCTATCGCATTCGTAGAATTTTGGCATCAAGCCCAATGCCGGATTATCCATTAGTCAGAGTAGGCAACTGCCTATGGGCTCCGCGACTCCCGCAAGACTGGCTTACATATTCTTAAGAATAGAGCTATGCGAAATGCGCGTGACGACGATGACGTCATACGATAATGTTTACAATTCAATGGCGTTCTAGCAGTCATTAGGGGCCTGGGGCCCCAAAAGTTTGACTGCCTATGGGCCTCCACGGTGCTTAATCCGGCACTGATCAAGCCGAGTGCCATGGTTACTGCAGAGCTTCCTGCAGAGTAAGCCGAAATATATACTGTATTTAATTGAAAGGCATTTAAATATTATGTCCGAGTAAATAAGAATTGTAAATCTTAATATTTATGTTAGAAATATAAAATTCCGTAATGGAATTTCACAACAAGTTTCACAGAACTAGGACATTATCTTATGGTGCAGATGATTTTTTGGGCCATCTAGCGAATGGAACTGAACGAGAGGACTTGATTTAAAAATATACGAAAAATATTACTTTCAATTTATTTGAATAATATTAAGTCAGTGATAGAAATATATATTAAGTAGTACAGTAAATCATCCAATACAGTATATAACAGGACCATGATGCTACCTTTCACACTGATAGGCCATTACGTTGTAGTGTGTGATTTTTGGCCATCTAGCGAATGAAACTGAACTAGAGACGGATGTTCTTAGAAAATATAATAGTACAAAATATTACTTTAAACTAATATGTATAACATTAATATCCTGAGATATAATTTTATATATGTATATACTAAATTGAAAGGCGTCCAAATACTAATAGTAAGGTAAAATAAATAAGAATTTAATATTTATGTTAAAAATTCCAAAATATAACGGCCATGGTAATGCTTTTCGCAATGCCAGTAGTTTAGTTCATAATGCATTTTATTTTGTCCGTCTGGCGAATGAAACTGAGCCAGAAAAGGACTTACAGTACAGTATTGTAAAATAAATACAGTACAGTATCAGGAATCAAAATATAACTTGAAAGGGGCTGTCCATTAATTATGTCAACAAATTTGAACACTTTTTGACCCCTCCCTTTGTTAGCAACTGTCAACTTTCTGCGACCCCTATGATTATGTCAAACGTTTCACCCCCCTCAAGATCAGTGACGGATCCCCCTAAAAAGTTTAGGTTATTATTTTTGTGCCGTGATGACCTTTACCATTTTGCTCATCAAGTGTGAAAATGATTACAGTTTTGCTTGTCAGGCTTTTTCTTCGTTTTTATAAATAGTATTCCACGAAATTTCCAATTTTTTTTTTGATTATTATTCAGCCTTTCTCAAAAGTGATATTATTGATGCCAACTTCTCTTGACCGCCTCCTCTGTCAAGTTGTGAGCGACTGTCAGCCTTTCTCAATCCCCTTCGGTCCCTACCCTATTTTGTTGAAGTACCGGTAATTATAATGGACAGCCCCAAACTAGTGATTGAGTATGGCTTGACATTTATAATCCAATACATAAATTCATACATAATTAAGTTCAAATTAAGAAAAGCATCAAAATAGCATGTTCAAATAATATCAATTTAATTAATTAATGTCTACCTTAACATTTCAAAATATAAGACACCGTAGTGTTACCCTGTAAAAATAGGTTTTCTGTAGGTCCCTAGGTCTAGTACAGTATTTGTTTAGGCTTACATAGGTTCGTCTACGACTCTACGGAAAGGTTTCGCTAGGCATCTTGCATTCGTAGGACGTCCGGCAGGTATTCGAATAGATAGGGATGTATAGCCAGGCACGGGCAGATTTTTAGGTTTGGGGTTGCTGAAGCCCAAGATTCACTCGCCTTTCTTCCTTTTGAACCCGCAACGCCATTTGGGCTTGAATTCATTTGGGTGGGGGGCTAGTTTCAGGCTTGGGGCTGTAGCCCCAACCCCTTCCTAGCTACGTCCCTGCAAATAGACCAGTGAATAATGAACCTTTAGATAGCATTCATAGGCCGGCCAGGCGGCGCTCTCATGCTGGACAAGGCCTGGGTACTTTTAAAGTATCTGGCCGCCACGGGCCGTTTCGGAGTACTTATTAAATCAAGCGCAGGATATCATCTTCTCTATAAGCTTGACAGCCTAATGACAGGTACTTCACTGATTGCAGACTATTCAGAGGTTTAAAGCTGTAGACAGAATTATCTTGGATTTGGCTTGTTGTGTTATTGCTCTGCATGGATGGATATCCTCTTAAGAAGTAAGAACTTTTAAGTTAATTGTTAAAATTTTTAATTTGTAATCTGACATTTACACGAAACCTCCAATTATCGTTTCCTCTGCCACCGAGTCACTGACGTTGATTTGGCCGCACGTTAATTAGTAACATTTTAGTTATATCTACAATTAGAGTAGACCTGGCCTACTGTCTCCTTACCATTGATCTGAAATAAAAGTGTTGCAAAATATTATTTCTTTTTATAAATCACCTGAAAACACATGTAAACTAGCCACACTGTAGTTCAGTTAGTTAGGCACCAAGACCCTCAAGTTGCCTCAACGCCCCGTTCAGGGCGCTGCTGCTTTAAAGTAGACAGGCCGTGATACTTTTTATTGTCCGCCGCTTATGGCAGACTAGCTGTAGTTAAGAAAGGGGAGGGGTGAGCGGGCTGACATTATAACTCTGGAAACTATTGTTATTATTCCTATTCCCTTTATCTTCCATCATCTATGACAGTGCAATTGTTAAGCGGCTACAGAACAGAACGCAAGTTGGTTATATCTAGTGGTTTTATAGCGATTTCGAGAAGTCTCATAGTACAGTAACTGCTTATTGGAATTTGTGCGTTGGAAAAATAAGAGCGCTAAAAAGAATGACAGTTATAAAACTCGCAATATTTAGATCAATGACTATATGGTATCTATAGTTCAATTTGTTTATTTATCAATAAGTGCAGTAATACATCAAAACGTGAGTGAGAAGTAGATTTGATTTTCTGTTTATTTAATATCTGAACTCATGGAAAATCAAAGTGAAGACCATTATTTAATCAGTATATTATTTAAAAGCAATTATTTAATCAGTATATTATTTAAAATCAACACAATAATAAAACATTGTATGTAATGCTGTTTTCCTGATTGGGCAATTTATTCAACTACTTGGCATTAAGTGCAGTAATATATTAAAATTTCTTTAAAAAGATAGAATTGTTTTCTCACTTTTCTGTACATTTACTTTTTTGACTCATAGAGAATTATAATATAATATAACAAGGTTTAAAGTGGTTCAGTAGGGACTGCCCTGTGTGAGAACCACTGTTAAATTAAATATAAGATTTTTATTTAGCTAATATTCTATATAAAGGCGTTACAGGAATAACGACTTGCCTTTAATGCCGCTATTATAAGTAGTTACTTAGCGACTTGGTATTTTGAATATGCCATCCATTAGCAATCTACGCTTTATAGGTCAAGCTCTCTGAGATTTTTGTAGCGCCTCCTTTATTCTACACAATCACTAAAATATTATATAAGCTTGAATCGTTCGTTTTGTTAAATCGTGTCCTCTATAGTATAACAACCTAGCCCCACTGTCCTTTGGATATATCGAACATTGCCTGACTGATCATTCGCCTTTTAAGACACTTTCATAGTTCTCCGTGTCTTTCTTGCTCTTAAGTTGTTTTCAAACATTAATTAGCTTTCTGACTCAAAATAAACCTTTTGTTTATATAATACTTTTGTAATAGTGCTCTAGTTATCTGCTTGACAAGCCCTGCTAAAGTCAACTCCTGTGCCATAATACTGCCATTTGACATGTGAGTGCCGAAGATTCAGAACCTCTGTATACAAAGGTTGAACCCAGGTTGAGGAGTTGATGAATGAGCTCTTGAGGCATTTGATTTTAAATGTCACTGTATATAGTTTAATTTCTTGTTTTTTATTGTCTCAGAATTCTTGTGGTGTTCACCCATTCCACAGAGTCTTGGAATTTTGCTTCTCAACTGAACTGCTGGTAGAAGAGCTGTGTGAGTCAAAAAGAGTTATCAATAAAGTCTGCCTCTTTTAAGAAATTCAATGAAAATGAAGGCCTTGTTAAACATAGAGATGCTGCACTAAATGCCTATTTATCGTTGTCAAGAGTCCTGACTTTGTCGTTCGATGGGTTTCTGGTATTGTCATCCATGTCCATTTTGTGTCTCTGTCTCTCCACAATCTTCCCTGTTGTGCAACCAAAATATTTCAATTTTCATTCTGTCAGATCACTAAGTGGTGGACTTTCCACTCTTGCTCTGTTGAGCATGTCATCGTCAGTTTATCGACATGCTTTCCTCATTGTTATCTCTGCAACAATATTGAACATATACGGAGATAAAATGCATGCCTCTCTTTAACTTACACTGTGTTTTTTTGTACAGGTTGGCAAGCAAAGAGGCCAGGCAACTAGGGTGTGCCATGTCCAGCATTATCCACTGCAGTTTCTCATATATCAAAGTGATGAAAGCTGTGGCAGAATCCACAAAACAAAGGTGTAGTGGTTGATTGTTTTGTTTTGCCTTGTGCATTAAGATGTGAAGACTCGTGCTTAGTTCCCTTGTGCCCAGTTGAAAGCACTATTGCTTGTCTGCAATCTCATTTTCTGCTTTTGACTGAATTCTATAGAGATTTATTTTCATAAGTATTTTTCTGTCATGTGAGACTAATGCAATGGTTTGGTAGTTCTTGCACGTAGTCAGTCACCATTCGTCTGTAATGGGATGAAAGTGGTATGCTTCTATTCCCATGGCCATTCTCCTGTTTCCCTTATACTAGTGCACAGAAGATGCATTCTGTGTGTACAACAATATCTCCTCCTTTTTAAAACAGCTCTGTGAGTACTCCATCTGGCCCTGGTGCTTTCCTGCCTGCTGTAGTTCCTATGGCTCTGAAAATGCCACTTCTTGTCAATGGTGCTGGTTCTTTCTCTATGACTGGGATTTTCAGTTTGTCGTCTACATCGGCAGGAAAAGTCTTTTATTTCCTTTGCTTGTGATTCCTACCAATGAATTCAAATGAAGACCAACTGAATTGTTGTTATATTTGTGCCGTGGAAGCCAATGATATCATTTCCATTTGTTTTAGGTCTATTTGGGAACTGTGACCACAGCTTACATTTGAGATGTTTCTGCTGCCAAAAACAAGTGACAGATATTGGGAAGAAACACAATTCTGCACATATGAAGTATCAGCCTTCTATTTTAAGGCATGCCTGTGCATATCATTTGAATTGTTGAAATATTAGAATGTCATTTATCGTTTGATATTTTTAATATTACTGCCCATGTGAAGAAATGAATTTATTAGATAAAGCCTTCATTGTCATGGCTTTTGAGACGAGGTGCACAGTTGAAATTGTAGGGACGTTTATCCAAGAACATAGAGAGAATTACAAAGGTATATTTGAGTCCAAGGAAAACACAAAGAGACCACTCACCATGTTACAAAACACAATACTTTTGAAGACAGCAGATTGTTTTCAAATGCTGTTGGTTCACTTACCGCATACTTCATGACCTGTCCTGTCCGAATACCTCACTATGTAGGTCCGGCGAACAACCATGAATGAGCGGAGATCACGACTCCGGTCGGGCCAACGAACAAGACTGGCCGTCCTCCCGCCATTGAAGACCCCCGTATTTGGTGATAGGTCATTTTCCAAAGCTAACCCGATCCTATGGAACGAGTTACCTGACGTCGTGACTGAGGCAGCCTCAGCTGAATTTTTCCGTAAAAACCTAAAAACATATTTATTTAAGATAGGGTTTGACTCACATGTTAAGCACTCTTGTCTTGGACTTTAGTCTTGTCTATTGTGCTGAAGAAATTGTCTGGTAATAATAATAATAATAATGCTTTTAGCTTAATTATTGTATTTGTTCAATGTTTGTGTCTTCTATTTTATTGAAATCATGGTTTTTATCACACTAATTCTGTTTCTTTCTTCTATATCCAAAGGTATTTTGGTTCAAAACATCATATGGTATGGTGAGATTTTCTAGTCTAAAGCTGTGTGACTTTGACAGAGTGAAGCAAATGATTGAACTGCAGTGCCACTGACAGAATGAGTGCCGTAGTGCACCAGGATATACAGTACATTACGTATGGAAGAGCACTTTTGCTCTAATGAATTGCTGGTGACTGCTTTTGACAAAATTTTGCTTAGCTCTGCAATTTTACATCAAATCATTAAAATTTATTGCGTGTGTCTTTTGTTTCAGCAGTGAATTTCGCTCTCTGTGGATATTTGCAAACTGAGGATGGTTCAATGCTGTTAATGTAAGAATTTCATTATTTCTAGCATTGCTTATGCTTGACTAAATCACTTTGTGTCTCTTATGCTCTGTGGTGCTGCTCTGCAATTTAGCTCTTTTGAGATTTCTGCTTTGCTACTGAAGCAGCTGTCAATGGATGATGGTTTCATATCAAAACACTGAGATTCTCTTCATTGGAATTCTTTTTTTTCTCATCATTTCCTTTGAGGTAACTTTGACGGTGCTTGAAATTTGGTTTGCACTGTGGTTGTGGCTGTTTCATGGGCTGTTGCTCTGTTAGCTGAGCCATGACTGTGATTTTGTCCTAATCTCTTGGCAAGTCAGTTTCACACAGTAATGGGATTCGAGAACATAGAAAATATTCTTTTTAGCTTGTCTTTAAGTCAAAAATTTTAAAAAATCCAATTCTAACTAATTTTTAAACCTAACCCTTTTTTACTAATCCACATAAAAGCAAATTATCATCATCATCATCACTATTAGGAAACTCATATATATATATATATATATATATATATATATATATATATATATATATATATATATATATATATATATATATATATTGGTCTTCAGAGTTGTATCATCAATGAATAATAATCTGCTGCCTATTTTATGATGATTTTTGTCTGTTCACAAAATGAATTTCAGATTCAACGGAGTCTTTGCTCGGAGTTGGCGCACAAAACTGTCTGCAGTGGAGATTCACACACAAGGCCTTCAATTCAAGTGTTAACCAAGCACAATGTTTTACGGTTTTAACTTGAAGTTTCTATACATCGTTTGTTTCCTGGGTCCAAATTAATTTTCAAAATTTTCTCTGTAATTATTTGTCTGAAGAGTATGCTTAACTGTGCAACCAAAAGTTCTTAACGGAATTAGAAGCTGATATGCAACTGATTAAAATGCGTCATTATTTTTGCTAATTTTGTCGAATTCTGAAAATTCTAAGAATTCGGCAGTAGGACAACCATTCCAAACAAATCTGCTCCTTCTAGAACCAGCGGATTATTTCATTCTTTATCCAAATTTGCTGATGAATTAAGAGGAGAAAATTTTCTGTGGCGACCGGGCCTTGAAACACGGGCGTCGGGTTTGGCAGACATTTCCGTTTCATCGTGCACTAGGAACTCGTCCATTCGCTAGATGACGAAATAATTACGCTTCCGTACGCTAGATGGCCAATTGAATGTGTATCCAGTCCCAAACGGTCATAATTGCACCTTCATTCGCCAGAGGGGAAAGAGCACAGTGTTAAAACGTTAGAACAGGCAAGCTGACGTACACGGGATCGAATCCCGCTGGAGTCCCTGAAGTAGATTCGCCAAATGATCAATGGTCTTATCATCTTATGAAAAGTGACGCGCCAGACGGTTGGCTGAGGGTCTTAAAACGGAGATCGGCACAGCACTAGTTTATAGTCGCCAGGTGATTGCTTATCCGAATAGTCGAGATTTCGTCAAATTTGAGTCTAACCTGGAATGCTTGTGAAACAGGGTCGGAACGTAAATGCGCTATAGATATCAGTGGCGGCCGATGCGACTAAGAAGTGGGGTTGCAATGTTAGTGAGACAAATTTCACGCTTAAAATTAGGCTGAGATAATTCGGTTCCAATGTGGTCCTATTATGTGAATATATCCCAGCCCCTCGGCAAATCGAAAGCTGAATGAACATGTTACACCATTACTGCGAGATCGCCTTCATTGGCTTCGGAGCCCTGAACGGATAACTTTCAAACGTTGTTGGCTTACGTTCAGGGCTCTGCACAGTGGCGGCTCCACCGGGGGGCCAGAGGGGGCCCGTGCCCCTATTGAGTGCCTGTCATGTCCCCAGTAGCCCCCCAGTTGAGACCCTATACTTAATGCTACATACATTAAACAACAAATGGTTGGCCCCCATGATTAGAAGTTGCCACCCCAACGGCCCCCCACTTGCCAAATCCTAGAGCCGCCACTGGCTCTGCACGACCTGTGCTGTCCGCTGTCTCTTTCGAGACTGGTACACCGACCCTCACCAACTGACAGACGCTCGCTGTTTCGCTCTAGACGTCGAGTTCAGCTTGTTATAACTTATACCCCACCCATCTAAGACTGCTAAATCTGGGGACCAATCCGTTTCGAGTGGGAACCCACCCAATATTGTGGAACTCCCTCTCGGAGGACATAACGAGGGAGCCCACCCCCGACCGATTCTTAGCGAAACTTAAGACGCATCTTTTCAACATTTCCTACTAAGACTATTGTAAAGTGCTCTTGACTATGGCCTTCGCCACGCATATAGCGCTATATAAATTGTCCTTTATAATAATAATAATAAGTTAATAACTAAATAGGACAATTCGTAGATTAAAACACTGAACGCTGTTCTCTTTAGCGCCTTCTAAATTCTAACGCTACATGTTCCCTATGGTGTCTAAAGCATGGATAATTAGCATTAGACTTGGTAACTTGGAGGAATATTATTCATCCAAGGCATTAGACGTATTAATATATTGTGTTTTAAAATACGGGATACAGTTGTTTAGTTTGCAGCTTTGCCATTAGAAAAAATAAGAAGAATTTTATTAATAAATATTTACAATTTGTGGCATTTAAATGATTTAATATGCTGAAATAATTCAACGTTGAATTCAATGCCGTTTTCATTTTAGATACGACAATTGTTTAACTGAATTGAGTACAGTGATATTTGTAAAAAAATTATACTTTTAAAATTGATTTATATGCTTTTGTAGTAAAGCTTTATTTATATAATTCAAAGCACAGTAATAGAAAAAAGTTACATTTGCTTGCTATAACAGAAGTAAAAACCTTGCATCTAATGCTTATTTTCTCGTTAACTTCCGTTAAGTCTATCGCCATAATCTGCCGACTACATCTGGTGCAACCCTAACCCTAATG
This sequence comes from Metaphire vulgaris, assembly GCA_018105865.1. Taxonomy (NCBI): domain Eukaryota; kingdom Metazoa; phylum Annelida; class Clitellata; order Crassiclitellata; family Megascolecidae; genus Metaphire; species Metaphire vulgaris. The sequence continues at coordinate 17,116 of CM030833.1, read as the reverse complement.
TACCGAACTATTCCAATTTTTTACTTTATTGATTGCTTTTGCTTAGAAGATTGATCAATAATTGGCATTGAAACCCTAAAACATGAATATGATGAGTTGTGAGTTTTATACTACTATTATTCTACCAAATGTTATTTCAGTGTTCGTAGTTCTCCATAGTCTTAAAACTTGCGAATTAAATTATTGCTAAATTATTGCTAAATTTGAGATACAGAGTTTATATTTGTTATTAATTCTTTCTCCGAACTCGCGATTATTTTCCCCAAATGGAGATTTGCTGGATCTGCTGGATTTTTGAGGGTCTAATGTGAATATTTCTCGTCAATTTCTATAGCGCACGCGTGACTCGATGTCTATGAATTAACGTTGTCTTCTTCATTACATCCCTTTTTGTCCTGTTCTATGTCAAACGGCAACGGGTTGCTGCGGTGTTCATGCCACAGCGAAACCTCGTGGCAGTGGACATGTGACTGCCCGACAAATAAAGCTTCCACTCGCCACGTATTGAACACGGGCCGATAAATTATCCCACCATTGAGCAGAGGTGGTTTTAATAGATTTAGATTAGCTATTGAGAATGGCAACAATTAAACCCGTTAACTGACTTTGTTTTGTTTTCTTTTTTCTTCAGTTCTGCGGTCGAAGCAGTCTAGTGACGACCGATCAGTTATTAACAATTTCCACTCTACTTCTGTCAATTAGCGGTTCTGAGTTTTGAAGATTCTCACAAGACTCTCTACTACGACCTCAACTACTTGATCAGAGGCGAACAGAGGCGGCCTCTGTTCTTCCGGGACCAATGGATTGGACCGATGGGTCAGTTGTCATCCAGTCATATGATTTCCAGATTAGTTGCGGATTTTGTCTTTACGAAAACTAAAATATGCAGACAGTTGGTTTGCCAAAAAATCTGTAATTTTTTCTATCTGTTAAACAGTTCACTTTGCTTGGAAATTTCAAAGTTTAGTTTTAAAACACTTTTTAGTCAGTCAGACACGATAAAAATCGTTACCGCCGCACTTCTTTTCGATGACCATTTATGTCGTTAGCTTTTCGATTTATCGTGTGGACCCATCTGTCTGTCCAGTGGAACTTATGGCTGTTATAATGAAAGTTTTTTGTGTATTATTAATGTTCTCTTCTTGTACTGTTTTCTTTCAGCTCTTTGTTTATGTATTCTTTTGTGGCATTCTGATTTAATCTATGTTTTTTCATTGATTTTATATCTTTTTTTATAATGATTATATCTATGATTCTGCATTTCTCTGTTTTTATTTGTGATATTATATTACATTCAATGTTTTGTTCAAAATTCTTATTATGATCTTACGTAGAGTTGGACTCGACACAAGTTACAGAGACAGAGTTGTTTCCTGAATTTGCTTCGTTGTTTTCATAGTGATGCTTTCATTAAACATTTGAACATTAAACATTTTAAAATTTTACTTTATAGCAATATCCAGCAAGCAATCATTCTCGACTTTCTGGTGGATCCACGAGCTACATGCCTCATCGTGTGTGCGGATATGTTATTGCAGAGAGTGACGTGTCTACGGTGTCTGTTGCCATATTTCTAACTCAGACTTCTAAGCCACTCGTGCAGAATTCTGGCATGCAGCGGCTACAATTGAAAATTTACAGCTGGCCGTCTAACTGGTGCAAACTTGTAAATCGTTATTTGTAGCATATTTTTACAATATTTTATAAATAAAGATGTCTCTGCAGACAGAAGTCTGTGAGTTAAATAATCTAGATAATCTATTTTGCTTAAAAAATTGCAATTGATTATATTTGAGGCCCTTAAATTTGGATGCTAATCAGGTGAGTTATGATCGATCAACAAACTGATGGCCCATATCTGTTAGTGTCTGTTTGATGGTGTTGTATATTCTCATTAATTAATGTAGCGCATTATTATTATTTTATCGGTGTCTTGAGCAATATATTGTTTTCAGTTAATATTGTCACCTCTAATCTATTTATAAATTTAAATATACTCCGCATTACTAATATTGTCATGAAATTAGTACTTCTAGTACATTTATTACCAAATATGGGGTTAAATCGGTCCACTCTGACTGATCTTTGAATCAGCCCGGTCTTATGTGGTATGGATTGGGAGTACTGTCGGTCGGTAGCTTTGAGTCTTAGAAAAGGTGCTATAAATAATTTAGCATCAACTGCCAAGGCACAATGCCAGGATCACAAAAAAGAGGTAGACCAAGAAAAATTGGGAAGAAAACATTGTATAACGGACAGGACTCACTATAGAGCAGGCGACAAGAAGAGCAGAGGACCATAGCAGATGGAAGAAGACAGTCCACTGTGCAGCCAATCTTCGGAGCGAAGATGGTTAAAGATAAGAGACAAGACAAGCCAGTATTATTGAATTCTGTTAGGTATTATGGCATGTATTTCAGGTATTTGCATACAGAGTTATTGATTTACAGGTTCTGCTCCAAAGTATTTTGTAAAAATTATTTACCTTTTTCATTAATCAAGCAAAATCATATTGCTTCCATGTAGTAAAAGTTATAAGTCAAAGAGTTTATATTTTAGCAACTGGTGTTCATTCAAAACCAGGAAAAGTCTCAAGTATGCAGAAAGGATTGCTACATTTTACCTTCAGAATTCAGAACATATGCCTAGGTAACGGTAAAGGTCGGTCCTGTACTCAAGGTCGAGCGTTGGGTTCCAGTGCTTATCTCCAGCCTGGGCAATCAGTGACATAGGTGTATAATCCATTAATCTGGGGTAGGTTGCCATTACTTTTCCCAGACCCACATTTTGCCTTGCATCTTAACACTATGCTAATGCTTTTGACAGAGGTAGGCTATTGACATGTGAGAATGTAAAACCATGTGATTTCATAGATGCAACATTTGGTAAAATGCTTTAGCTTTTCTAGTCATCACACATTGCCGGTTGTCAAGTTAATAATTATCACAGTGCAATGTTGCACAGAAGATGGTCAATTGTATAGATGTCTTTCAAATTAATATTTGGTTAACTGAAAATTATTATAAATATATAACTAATAAACACTATGCATACAAGACAAAAGTGGGAAAGTACAGAAAGGGCAACCAAGGACATCAATGCCGGAGTGGACGTTCGACATTGCGGAAAGAAATATCAAGCCCCAAAGATAAACGCTCAAGATAGAGAGGAGTGGTGGCCTGGAGTGTGGAACCTGTCTTTGGACAGAGCCCCTAAGAAGAAGAAGAATTATTAAGGCAGGCATAGAGCTTTCATTATTAAATTGTGCACTGTCAGATTTCTACACGTGGAACCAATTTTGTACCTTTGTTATTGTTTGCTTTCTGCACATCTGCTTTTTGTAGTCATTTACTGTTATTCTGTATTTCAGGAATCTTTCGTCTAATTCATTCTATAGACGCTTTGTGGTCTCTCGGCCGCATCTCAGAGTTTGGAACTTTTGGAAGTTCATCTGTACAACGTTTCTGTTAGTCAAATGACAAAATATGTTTATCCTGTATAGTTATTCAGTGATTTGCTTCATGCTGCGAATCATGCACAAATGAATTTGAATAACAACTGGATATTTAGAGTAGGAATTGCCTTGTGTAACAACCACTATGTTCCACCCGGCCATTCATTCACTCGAATAGATGTAGTAGTAGTAGTAGTAGACTTCTTTAGCGCCATTGTAGTAGTACATCTGCACCAGTCGATGGTCGCTTCAGTGAATAATCGTAGTCGTGAATCATTGTCCGTGGTGAATCGAGGTTGTAATCCAAAGGTCAGTCCGTACTTCCAGATTCCAGGTTAAGGCGGATATGCAATCAGGAATAGATGTGTTTCAAGTCTAGACCTGAAGGTAGTAAGACAATCAGTTTGGCGGACCTGTACCGGCAGAGAATTCCAAAGTCTGGGTCCGGCGACAGAAAAAGCATGTTTTCAAGTAGTAGTCCTGCTATAGGGTATGTAAAGAGTAGTAGCATCAGATGACCTCGTTGAATGCTGGTTGTCTTGAGCAGTCAGTAACGATCGGAGATACATTGGCTGATTTGTGTGGAGCGTCTTATGCACAATGAGACTTATCTTGAATTCAATTCTTTGTTTGACAGGTAGCCAATAGATGTCCGGTATTGCCACCATAAGTGTCCCCAAAGCTCTTTCAGTTTATGAAAAGAGTATATTTTGAAAATTTGAACATTGTTTCTGGTTTTGAAAATCAAAAGAGTTTTGGAGACTAATTTTGTTGTCATATTTTAGCTTTAGATTGCTTACCTCATACAGGTAACCATTACTTAAGTGCAGAATGACAAAGAAAACTGCTTGCTGGTAATAGACTAAGTTGTTTTACCAAAAGTTTTACTAAATCTGAATAGCTCTGTCTGTTGTTTAATCTGATTCTGGTGTGATGTACATGCAGTCCTTTGGATGAATAGGTGTTTAACTGTAATTGATGTAAAGCAATTCCGGTATATGATGATTGATTTCAGTCTAACGTATTTGTGATATTTATGATGAATTTATTGTGACTGCCTTGCCATTTATTTGTACTTTTGCTGATCAAAGTCCCTGAATGCTGGTGTATTTGTAAGCTGCTTTATTTTACGCTGCCTCATCATTCAACCACATACGGTATTATGATTTTGACCACTGCACATCAGTGTGATATCTCTTGAATATGTTCCTCTCAATTATTCAATCCAATGCATTGGTTTGATTGGAATTTCCTTCTTCTGTGCTGTAACGCCCTGTTTGGCTGTGAATATCGGTTGGCAGTGGCGTCGTCAGGAATTTTTGGGGGGAAGGGGCTGGCGTGTCAGATTACTTATTCACCCCACCCACCCCCTCCCCGCAAAAATTTCTCACCGGATTTGCGCTAATCTGGTAGGTGGTCTGAGGCAGGTTGGGCGTAGTTGCCCCATTTTGCCCCCGTGGCTACGCTAATGTCGGTCGGCCTTACTAAAACTGTGTTTACCTTTAATTGGCAATCTGTAATGAAACTCCATTACAAAGAACTAAAATAATTATTAGTCTTAGCAAGTCACGGTGTCCCAGATAAACTTCTCTTGCAAATGAATCCGAAGACATCGAAGTACAATGTGGTGTGTGACGTTTTATCCCGTCACGTCTGTATGCATGTATGATTGGGTGTATGAATGGGAGTTAAGCCAGATTATTGTGGCACACCACATAATATAGAAACATATATATATATATATATATATATATATATATATATATATATATATATATCTTTCTTCTTTGTTTCCTTCCGTCTTTCCCTATTGGGTTGGACGATGGGTCTGAACGAGTTCCTTCCACTTCTGTCTGTCTCTTGCTGCTCTGGTCAATTGGATGAAGTTCATTTGCATTTCTTCTGCATCCTCTTTTAAGTTTTCTATCCATGTTTTTCTGTGTGTGTGTGTGTGTGTGTGTGTGTGTGTGTGTATAATATACGAATCAATAGCCCCATGTTAAAAACCCTATAGCATTAAAACCGAGAATTTAGGTGACCCAGTTACAGAGGCGGCTGAGCAGAAAGCCATAAAACGGTCAACCGTTGCAAGAAGACTGGGTCGGCCAGAGGAAAGACGGTTGCTATGGTGACCGTCATTATAATATATGCAGATGAGGGACCACCTCTGCAGGGCTGCTCTGATTCTCAGAAAGGGAGGGGTAGGATCGCCGGTTGGCCAGTGACTAAAGAGGTAGGTGTAATTGTATGTGGGAATGTATTCGTGTGTCAGTCTAAATACGCATAGATGCCCATGGAAGATTCTAGAGTAGCCATTGGTGAATGTATGTGTGTGTGCGAGTCTGTGTGCATGTCCTTTTTAATGTATGTGTATGATTAAGGAAAGGGAGACAAAGAAAAGTGGCTTGGGGAAGTTGGGGTTGAGAAGATAGAAGAGATTCATTCGGATTTTCGGAATCTGGACGCGAGAAGAGTTGGTCGAAAGAAGAGGAATCTTGCGGCGACGTAACGCAAGAGGAGAAATGGACGCCGAGTCGTGTGACAGAGAGCTGTTAGGTCAGCGGTTCCCAAACTGTGGTCCGCGGACCGAAGGGGTCCGCGTAGGATATGGTCGGGTCCGCGAGAGCCTGCCAAAATATTTTGTAGCTATTCATAGTTTTAGCATTATCAGTCTCTGTTCTCAAATAATTCTGTGTGCCGGTGTAGCATATTATAATGACTCCCATATAATAATAACTCCCCCTCTCATTATTATATATAATAATAACTCTCTATATTATAATAACTCCCCAGAAGAAGTCGGCCTAAAAATTGAAAAAATAACCCCAATTTATAAAAATGTCTCTAAACTGGTTATATGAAGTTATAGACCCATTTCCAATCTCCCAGTTTTCCTAAAATTCCTGAAAGGACAATGCTTACCAGAATGTTAAACTACTTAGATGCATTTAATATGCTATCCATTGATCAATAAGCTCCGAATCATCATTTCCCTTAATTCCTTCACTGTCTCCTCAAACCTTTAGGTCTAAACTTAACTCTCTCAGCCCTATTGGCCTTGGGCGTCCGTTCCATAAACCCTGGCCTCCTGGGGGGAAATTATAGGGATGCTTGTCGCATTTCTTACATTGTTCTGAAGCACCTGCCCATCTGTCACACAATTCAGCAACGAACAATGGTTTGCTGTTTTAGCAGAAGAGCATTGGACAACTCTGGAATTTTAGAGTGTCCAATAGCATCGACCCTACCGCCGCCTCCCTGGCGTTATATTCTTTCACTGAATTCTGTTCCCAGAGCGTCACATTCTTTCTGAAGGAACATACCAAACAATGCCCCTATTCAGGCGTGCCCGTCTCCCGATTTCCCGCTAGTCATTCTTTCCCGAGATATCTCTTCAGGGCAAAATGGGTTTATGGGCAATTATTCGACACCTGCTATTAGTATCATGTTAACGTTACTTGTTTGATGGTATGCCTTCACGACAGTGGCGTAGCCACGGGGAGGGGGTTTCGGGGTTAGGACGGTTAGGTTTGGACGGCGCGAAAAAATATGTTATGTACGTATTCCCAGGCAATCTTTATTTTTTGAGGCGATTTTTGGCGATTTTGGGGTGAAAACCCCTCTTTGGCGGTTATCGACGAACTTTTTTTCAAAACCTCCCTTCCGGAAATCCTGGCTACGCCACTGCTTCACGACAATTCAATCACTTCAGATGCTGAATGGGGCATTTCAAATATGCATGTATACAATAAGCCACCAGAAATAAGAAATACAAAAAGTTATTTGAATCCATTGTAAGTTTAGACACCTGACGAAATCAAATATGTCTGTATACAATAAGCTACAAGAAATAAGATTGTTCCGTCAGGGGGGAGGTGTACTTCCACATTTTCCGGCTCAAATGTCTTGACGTACAAAAACAGGTCGTCGTCTCAAACGCTTTAGTCTGCTGTCTGACGCTTTTTCCTCGATCTAGTACTATCCCCTACCCTCAGGGACGTCATTGGCGTGGGGGCGGGGAGACTGGGGCCTCGCAATCTCGCAGCCGGTCCCGAACAGAATGGGGGGAGGTGCGTGTGTGTGTGTAAATATATATATATATAAAAGTAAAGTAAAGGTTTTCACCCGTAGGCTCACGCCCGTAGGGTCCGGTGCTGATCCCCGTATTTAGTAGCCAGCAGCCCATAGGTGGCTAAGCCATACATCGGCGGACGGTGGCCAGTCTCTTCCGCCGAACCTATGGTTACTATCGCAATATTGCCATTGCTACTCATTTTTGATGTTACTACCGTCCTCTAGCGATTAAGGCTGAGTCGACCTTAGGGGCTCCTACGGGATTGAACCCGTGTCGTCGGCGTGCCTGCCCAGTGATATTACCACTCATCTATCTTCACGCCCCATATATATATATATATATATATATATATATATATATATATATATATATATATATATATATATATATATATATTAAAGATCAAGCTTTAAGAGCAGTTTGTCATGTGGTATGGTGGTTTACGAGGGCTATGGTCTATGCTCTCTGCAGTACAGCAGCTGTAGTATACTGTATATATATATATATATATATATATATATATATATATATATATATATATATATATATATATATTCATAAAATAATATTTTCATCATCAAACACTTTAGCAAGATTAACAGACACTGTTTTCACTTAACACTGCAAAAACTGTCATTGACTTCAGATACAAAATAAATAGAATTCTTACTTCAAACAAATCTAGTCGGTCGTATTTAAAGTCAATTAGTAATTGAGTCAGTGTTCACGTTGCCACAATTATACACATTTCAAACAAAAGCACAAATAACAAGTACTTTAAGTAATAAGAGGACGAGAGAAGGACGGGGTGGGGTGGGGGTTGGGGAGGGAACCCTAGAAAGGTCGAATGGTTCCGTGAAGTCCTCTTAGGATCCAGCGTAGCGCCGGAACTCCGCTGCAGTGTTTAATCTAGACTCCTGGACTCCGGGGGAAAACTAAAAAAGCCGGAGGGGACTGACAAAGCCAGGGGGATTCTGTTAGGGGGTTGCTGTTAGTTGATGTAGTATATCAAAATTTCCGGTGGGAATTTGAAATTTCCAGGGGTGAAGGGCGTGAAGGGCAATTTTCCCCTCCGGAAACGGCCTAGATTAAGCCCTGTTCCGCTGTGCCTGAGATCCAGCTCAAGGACCGTCTGCCGACGGTCGCCGTCACTGTAGTGAAGACGGGACAGCTGATCAGTTCACCGGCGTTCTTGTTGGCGTCCTGTAGAAGAGGCTTCTCGTTCCGAGGCCAACAGGTCACGCCAACAACCGGTAGCATCGGATTGGTTGTCCGCGGGGGGAGGGGGACATCGACGAGTTACCCGGTCACTTTGTCGTAGAGACATCCCCACAGATGGTGTCCCGTCGCTTCCTGGCCCGTCACTTCCTGGACCGTCACTTCCTGGACCGTCGCTTACTGGACCGTTCCTCTAATGTCCTATCTGTTATGTGTATGTAAACAAACTATGATATACAAATCGTTGTGATCTGCAATAATACTTAGAATTACTTATTTAGAATATATAATATAGAAAATCAAGATATTTTACTTACTTCCTTACAATGGTTTGAGTGAGCAGTGGACCAGTGACGCAGACTAGAACTATTCAAATTTTGAATCGTTGGATTACGCATGGAGTTATTATTAGAAATGACGTAATGCCGTCTCCTCTAATAATAACTCTGGGATTACGGTTGCGGTAATTTTTTACCACCTACAATGGGCGGAGGGTCAAAACTTCCCAAAAATTGTTGACACAATGGACAGCCCCCAACCTACCTACCTATCTACCTATTTACTTCCACTTAGGCTACGGTGTCCCGTCACTTCCTGGACCGTCACTTCCTGGACCGTTCCTAATGTTCTATCTGTTATGTGTATGTAAACAAGTGTATACACTATGATATACAAATCGTTGTGATCTGCAATAATACATGGAATTACTTACTAAGAACATATAATATAGAAATTCAAGATATTTTACTTACTTCCTTACAATGGTTTTTGAGTAAGCAGTGGGCCAGTGACGCAGACTAGAACTATTCAAATTTTGAATCGTTGGATTATGGTTACGGTTATTTTTACCACCTACACTGGGCGGAGGGTCAAAACTGCCCAAAAATTGTTGACACAATGGACAACCCCCAAACCTACCTACCTACCTATCTACCTATTTACTTCCATTTACAATGACGGTCCAGGAAGTGACAGGGCTAGGCTACAATGACGGTCCAGGAAGTGACAGGGGAACCCCACAGATATATTCCGAAGACAAAAACATACCCTCAGACGGTGGGTCGCGGATCTGCAACAGAATCATTCATATCAGTCCCCATAATAAGCCACAGAGACTATGCACTGGACACTGTGTTTATTCTAGCCACCTTGACATTGGGGGGATTTTGAAATGTTTGGGGGGACAATGTCTGAGTCTCCACACTTTTTTTGGGGGGGATTTCCATCCCCAGCCAACATTAAAAATTTTGGGGAATTTTAAAACTGGGGAGGAATTCCCCCCAGAGAATGCCTAGAATAAACACTGACTGGACACGATCTACAATATGCGCTAGACAAACATAGTAAAGTAAAAAATTGCGTTTCCACACAGGATTAGGCTACATAGCCTCCAAAACCACTTTAAATCATTATTATTATTATTATTATTATTATTATTATTATTATTATTATTATTAATTATTATTATTATCAGCAACAATACTGCGTAGAACTTCGATATAATGGGCTTTCTGGGTTTTTTAAAAAACGCAATCTGGGTTTTTTTCAAAAAGTTCACTGGCATCACTGCCAAAGAGGCATCGACCGTTGAGAAGAGCGGGATTTAGACAAAGGCTGTGCCTGGCTGTGCTGAGAAAAGCGGGATTTGGTTTCATTTGGACAAAGGCTGTGCTTGAGAAGAGCGGCATCGGAACAAAAGCTGGGTAAGTTGTACAATGCGATCTAAGTTTTATTGGTTTAATTTAATGTGATAAACTGATAATGCGAGCGCTGGAGTAGAAGTTGACGACACATACAGTGTAGTTTAAACGAGGTTTAGGTATAAACGAGAAATCTACTCGAAGCCGCCACTGACGTAAGATTAAGAGTTATTTGCGATTAAAATGCAAATTACTGTTTTAATTACGAGAATTTTTGGCGTAAATCCCTGATGATTTGATAGCGGGTAACATAATCGCCAGGTATATTCGTCCAATAATGTATGAATTACTGGAGGAAATCTTCGAAACCGAAATTTTCTTAGTCTACCTCTTTTTCATGATCCTGGCATTGTGTCTTGCATTATTTCTTTCTCGAGACATTCCTGTTTTGTTCGCACAATATGTCCCTAGCATTTCAGCTTTCTTACTGTTTCCAGTAGGGTTCTTTGAACCCGGCTTTATCCATTGCCCATTCGGTGGTTGCTTAAAATCGCGCTAAATTTTAACGCGTTAATTGGGCATGCGTTAGCAGCGATTAATCAACAGTTCGAGTCTTACAGATTTTGTATTATTTATTAACAGAATGTTGATTGGTTGTGGTTCACAAATGGCTATTAATATTTAATTTATATTTTTATTAGGTCCGTTCGCAGGAGCAACAGAAAAGCCTTGCAAGAATTGGCAGCATTATAGCATATCTACAAGTCTTTATCTATGTGAATCAGGTAGATTTGGTGAGTGACTAGAATAATAATAAATAATAGATATTAATATTTATATTAACAATAATGATATTTCTAAATAGTAATAATTGTACTATTACAAATAATAAGTTTTGAAGAAATCAGATATTAAACAACATGTGAATGACACTATAATTTGTATTAAGTATGGGGTTAGAAATATTCCCCTCATATTATTTAACTATATTTAATATTAATTTTTACAATAGAATGGAACTGAAGAATTGTTGTGACCCAAATAGCAGCCTTAGTTTAAATATAAAGATATCTGCTGATTTGCCACAATTTGCTGTACATTGTCAAACATTTTGGATACTGTTTTTTGTTTTAGGCGAGGAAATGAATCTTTGTCAGTCTCTTAGGGGTGTTGAAATTACTGAAGCTCAGTTTTCAAGCGAAATATTGTGCAAGAACGCATCATTTCAGTCTTTCAGTGTGCAAATTATCCCATCTTTTCTTGATGTATTGGAATAGAATTAATGCAGACAGGGTAAGAAACAATTTTTCTCTTTGTGAAAAATGTTGGAGAAAGTGACTGGACATAAATTATAATCTTAAAACAAGTGTAATTCTAAATTATTGGCACAATAATTTCCGTTGGTGTGTTAAAGCTTCCAGCTTTTTAACCCAAAAGTGGTAGGGCAAAGGCTCCATACTTTTACGAAAAATGCAAGGTCATCGTTGTCAAACAACCCTCGTGCAGATCTGCGTGACGGATATGCAGTCCTCACTGATTTGTTGGTCGGGTGAGATTGTATTTCTGCTGTCCAGATTTGCATGTGGCTTAGTCCAACGGTTCGGACAGACAGGAATGTATTTCCATTGCACAGAGGCTCGCGCAACTCACGTTGAGCGGGATTGCATCTCTGGATTTGCAGTCCATCCGTTCGTTTCCCTGGACAAGATTGTATTTCTGTACAGCGGATTTGCATTCTGCTCGTTCGCGAGTTGGGCAGGATTGTATAGTCGTCACGCAGATCTGCACGAGGGCCATTTGACAATGCTGACCGTGCATTTTTCGTAAAAGTATGGTGACTGCCCTACTACTTTTGGGCTAAAAAGCTGGATGCTTTAACACACCAACGGAAATTATTGTGCCAATAATTTAGAATCACACACATGCTTTAAGAATACAATTTATGTCCAGTCACTTTCCTTTCCTCTAGTCACGTCTTTGATATTGGACTAATTTTATATTGATTTACAAAACTTTGTACTCTTAAACCATTTTTATACGCTGGCTGCACTAGTTCCATTTCTTTAAGAAAAATGTGCTCCAAAGTTTTAAGGAAAATGCAATGTCAGCATTTTCAAACGGCCCTCGTGCAGATCTGCGTGACGGATATGCAGTCCTCACCGATTTGTTGGTCGGGTGAGATTGTATTTCTGCTGTCCAGATTTGCATGTGGCTTAGTCCAACGGTTCGGACAGACAGGAATGTATTTCCATTGCACAGAGGCTCGCGCAACTCACGTTGAGCGGGATTGCATCTCTGGATTTGCAGTCCATCCGTTCGTTTCCCTGGACAAGATTGTATTTCTGTACAGCGGATTTGCATTCTGCTCGTTCGGCGAGTTGGGCAGGATTGTATATCCATCACGCAGATCTGCACGAGGCTCATTTGAAAATGCTGGTCTTGCATTTTTTCTTAAACCTTTGTGCACATTTTAAAAAAAGAAATAGAGCAAGTGCAGCCAGCCTAAAAAAATGGCTTAAGAGTACAGAGTTTTGTAAATAAATTTTTAATTAATCCAATATTAAGGATGTTAATTGAATAAATCAATAAATTCATTCAGATAAATATTTGAAATAGTTGTATGGAAATGCTCATTTACATAATAAATTCTACTTTGAGTGAGTAGGTGTTGTATCTGCAATATGTCAATATAAATTTGAAAGTCTCTTGCAATCTGCCGACATATGGAAAGACAGCATGAGGAGACATCACTGGTCTCAGAAGACTTGAAGAAGACATCACAGAAGAAAAAGAAAACAGAAAAAGCTGTGGAAGACATCACAGTCTCTCAGCTACCAGGTAGAATGGGCCTCAAGCCTCTGAAATACTGATCAGGCCTCTCGCACTGCATCAAAGTTGATCGCTGTTGAATCAAATGACTTGAAATTGATTGTTGATGGGGTCTGTTGCCAGGTAGATTGTCTACCAAATCCATTTTTGCTAACGAAAGGTTGGATGATTGGTTTTCCATACATTTTCCAGGTAAGTTTTGCAATAAATGGTCTTGGCTGCATTATAAAATTATTAGTTTTTATCACGATTTTATGTGAGTTAAATCACACCTCATAATTTAGCTTCAGCTGCCAAGGTGAGTTCAGTGAGTAATGAGTACTTGTGTTTGCAGAGACAGTTTGTGCAGGGACATATTTATTTCAAAATTATTAACTTGAATCATTTTATCAATTGACCAAGTTGGTGGTTGAAACAAATTTTCTAATTTAGCAACCTGTCTTCTAAGAAAGTACCCCAAGGTCTAGTCTTTATAAATGTGAAAGGAGCAATGCTGTCAGTGATCAATAGGAGCAGGGTGCAATTTGTGACCTGGAACAGTAGGGGGAATATGGGGAATGCATGGTTTAATGCAGATTACTTTGCTCTAATTTTCAATATTATTTGTATAGATTGTCACCATTTATTTATAGCACAACTGAAAGTTGCAACAATTGAAAATCTGCAACTAAATTCATGCATCTACACTGCTAATTAAAATGAAATTGGTTGAAAGATGTTTTGAGGTAATTCTACATAATTTTGCTGTATTTGGCCACGTAACTCGCCTCTAAGAGGATGTGCCGGCCTCCGAAAACTACGGCATCAGGTTGATCTGGACGTCACCCTGATTCCTCCTGGAAGCATTCTCTGAGGCGCTCTAGAAAAGGATGGATTGACCAGCTCCGACAGGACAACATCCCTCCCAGCTCCCTCTGGCAAAGTGCCAGAGGACATAGTACTGATACTGAGGCAACACAACAGCCCACTGCTGGCTACGCGAACTGACTACATAATTTTGATATGCTGATTTCAGATCTGCACTCAGAATTTCTCTATCATGTCAATTTTTTAAAAATAGAAATTGCAAATAAAATTTTATGTACACTGTAGTTACAATGGGAAAATTTGCCAGCCTGAGTAACAATAATTGAAAAAAGGACCTGTCCATTAATTATGTCAGCAATTTTTGACCCCTCCCCATTGTCAACAACTAAACTTTCACTTAACCCACCCCATAATTACGTCAAAACTTGACCCCCTCCAGATCATTGACAGTTCACAATAACAAGGTTTGAATTTTTGTGGTGATGACCATTTTTGCTCGAGTGTCAAAATCTGGTGGTGACCTTTTTGCCATGCTTTTTCCCATTGTAATAAGTACAGTAGTATTCCATGAAATTTCAATTCCTGATTATTTGTAAAAAGTGAAATTGTTGACGTCAACTTCTCTTGACCCCTCTGTCAACAACTGTCAAACTTTTCAAACCCCCCCCTAAATTGACGTAATTAATGGACAGCCCCAAGTGGGTAAAAACAGCATTTAACTAAATCAAGTATAGACTACATGTAATTTATAGTGTTAACTGTGCTCAAATAGTTTGCTGAGACATTAAAAAAGGCTCTAGCAACTTCGACAGTCGGCATAATCCTGGTAAGAAGCTGCGCTTTCTGGTGTGTACCCTAGCTGTCGTGTCTTCAAACGCCGGCAGTAATCGGCCATCATATGAGTGTCCCATCTGGCCTAGTAGAGTGCCTCCATAGACCGCATCCAGCGACATCCTGGGGGGTTCGCTCTCCTGTTCGTCACCCAGGGCAGACGCGTCGGGGCGAATTTTAGCAGAGGGTGCATGTTTCAGAAGCGGAGCTTTAAAATAATTAAAAACTGAGAAGCAAAAATGTTATCGCAACTCGTTTACAGTACAGTATCTTTTCAAAACCATGACAAGTAGTAAAAGGTCATCATCATAGTTTCTTTCTGACTGTAAAGCGCCAGTAAATCGAGAAAGAAATGCAATAAATACTATGAGTAATATATTAAAGATTTGCAGGCACCGGAAATAGCATAGATAGACCCTTTTTACTTTACTTACTTGCAACATCTCGAGTTTTCATTATATAGCCGCCGGGAACCAGCGTTGGTCACGTGATCATCTTGGTTTACAAGAATCATGTGAGTGAAATAAAGGTGTTTTAGTGAAATAAATAAAAAGTATTGTTATTAAAGCAAATTCTATTGTCTTGGATGTTTTGGCGCAGTCTTCGTCCGCTCGACAGAGACTGCCTCTTAATTTCATCTGAAAGTGTTCTCATTTCTTGTATGTCGAGATCACCGTCAGTTCCTGGTGTCTAAATTGTAACATAATTAACCTAATTTCTATAGCGCTTGTGTTAGCTTAATTCCTACAAATTAGCTTTTCCCCAGTGCTTTTCTCATCTTTAATCTCTTTTTGTTCTGTCCTGTGTTGACCAGCCGTTTGTTGTACGTGTTTTGATAATTGTGTGCGGTGTTTTTGTCAAGTAACTATTAGGCCTATAGCGGTCATTCATGGTTACTAGACACCTAGCACAGCCTCATTCACTGTCTATTGCAACAGCATATCAGAACACAGCGAACTTTTTGTACGTTACACAAACCATTTTAACTCCCACTCTTGCCGGCTGCATGAGAAATAAAATCTCTGATCGTTGGGTGTTGAACCTGGGGAGATACAACATCTCCGGTTTAAGAGCTGACGCTCTGTTGGGATAGCCACAGAGGTAGACAGATAATAGATAGAATAGTAAATATATTGAAATAAGGAAAACAATTGAGTCAAGGCTGTTGATGACCGCATGTAAATAACTGACACAGAGACAATTTTTGGGCCATATTCAGTAGGGAAAGACTGTTAACATCGGATGGAGGTAAGTGTAATGCAATGTAATGTAAGAATTACAAAACAGCTGTTCAATTTCTACTCATTTAAGGGGAAGCATTGCTTTAACGGGAGGCTGGCATCTGCTTAGCTTTACTGTGTAAGAGGATCTCTGTCTTTTGGAGAAATGGGAGATGTTTATTTTAGAATGAGGAACTCTTAATAATTTTGAATGTTGTATTGTTGTATAATGTGTGCAGAAGTGACTGTGTGAAAGACTTTTCTTCAATTTATTTTAGATGCTAAGTTAATTATTGGACATGGATGATAACAGTCCAGTTGTCAGAGTGGATGAATTGTTGGGTGGAATTGTACAAGCGCACAATCAGATGGAAGAGATCGCCATTAAACGATCATCACCCTTTCCTTTTAACCAAGATATTAACAGCAAAATTGCTTACTGGTAAGTTGTTCAAAATCAGTCAGAATTTTGGTTACAGGTATATGAATGGATAAATATTTCAGTGAAATTATAAGGAATAAATGACTACACTGTAGTTACATTAATGAGGAGTTATGTTAGTGTCATTTACAAACCTATCTTGAGCTTTTGTATCTTCTCAGGTGCTCATATGTCCAAAGACAGGTTCTTCATACTGAGTCCATTTGCCTCTCTCTCTCTCTCTCTCCTCTCTCTCTCCTCTCTATCTTGGAGCTCTTTATCTTCAGGCTGAATACTTATTTTTTTTACAAACCATGTTCTTGCCAGTGATCAAACTTGACATTCTGTTGCTTTCTGTTTTGGAATGGACATATGTCGACCTTTTGACCTTTGAAGGAACATTCTAAAGAGAGTGTCCGGGAAATGATGAATGAAATAATGTATTTCTTTTGCCTTCAGATATTTATTTTATGCTTTGATCGCTAAGTGAAAGTTTCTGTATTTATCTTTTTTAGTGTAGAGTTGTTACGTTTTAATGTTTGGTTCTTTGCGTTATGTCTTTTAGCAATCCCACAAGGACACTGAAGTGAAACCTGAGACAGAATTATTTCCAAATAACCA